>CM065141.1:9670000-10100000 GCA_033026305.1 Cirrhinus molitorella | reverse complement strand
TCCAAATCAGTATGACTGATTTTCTTTTTTTTTGCAAACCAGCCAGTGTCCCAGCTGCTCTTTTTATTATATTAACATATAAATGGCCTATACTAAGAGTTTTGAAGTCATAGAATAGTTGAGTAAAAATGTAAAATTTGTAACGACATGAGAGAAAACATTGCACTTTTCATTTTTGGGTGAAGCATGCAAGCAAATTATTTTAATATTTTTTCAATATTTCTAAAAATTAACCCTTACACGTGACCCAGGAGCACAAAACCAGTCATAAGGGTCATTTTTTTAACCGTTTATAAATGTATACATTTATACCACATGAAAGTTGAATAAATAAGCTTTCCATTGATGTATGTTTTTTTTTTAGGATGGGACAATATTTGGTAAAAGATACAACTATTTAAAAAATGTTGAATCTGAGTGTGAAATCTAAATACTGAGAAAATCACCTTTAAATTTGTCCAAATGCATATTACTAAACAAAAATTAAGTTTTCATATATTTACAGTAGGAAATCTTCATGGCATATGAGCTTTACTTAATATCCTAATGATTTTTGGCATAAAAGAAAAATCACCTTTGACCCATACAATGTATTTTGGCTACTGCTACAAATATACCTGTGCAATTTATGGCTGGTTTTGGTCCAGGGTCGCATATAAAATACTTGTGTAAAAGAAACTATAGGAGGTTTCAAAATATTCTTTTATCTCTACAATGCACTTTAAAAATTAATAGTATATTCATTATTCATTAAGTTGCCAAGCAAAGGACTGTTAAAAAAAAAACTGAGCGCTTACATATTAAATATTCACTCAATAGGATATTTCTTCTGGTTTCCCCAACAAATGTGTAATTATGGTATGTGTTTTGTGTGTGTTAAATTGTATTCCATGTACATGTATTATATGTACAGGGAAAGCAATCCAAAATTTTTATTTTATCATCATTTACTCACCCTCATCTGTGTGAAACCTATACGAATTTTTTTCCCCCTCAAGAACACAAAAGATTTTTTGCTGTTTTGGATCCCGCTGACTTTTACTGTATTAATGGACAAAAACAGTTCAAACATCCTTCAAAATATCTTCTTTTGTATTTTACTGAAGAAAGTCAGTCATACAGGTTTTGAACAACATGCTGTCTTGTAATTTGGAATCCAAGTTGAGCCTTATTGATTAGGGTAATCTACTCATCTAAAGGCTTATTACACCAAGAATAATAACTATAAAATACAGCAACTACATATCAGTGTAAAAAAAAAAAAAAAAAAAAAGTATTTGAAGGTTCTCTTTATTATAAGCACGCACTGCATTTATGTCGTCTAGCTCTTCAAATGCTCAAGCTCCTTTTAATGTTAGATGAGGTTAGATTCTGATTTGCGTCAATGTTTTAAAACATTCATCAACTGGAAAAAACAATTCTGAAAGTTATTTCACTGATACTGTTCCCCTGTGTGAACTTCACTATCTTCACATCTTATAGATTTTTTTATAGAACAAATTTACAACATTATTGTTATAGTGTGAGAGTAGTTTACCCAAAAATGAAAATTCTGTCATTAATTACTCACCCTCATGTTGTTTCAAACCCATAAGACCTTTGTTCGCCTTCTGAACACAAATTAAGATATTTTTGATTAAATGCAAGGGATTTCCGACCCTCCATAGACAGCAACACAACCGATACGTTCAAGGTCCAGAAAGGTGTTAAGGACATTGTTAAAACAGTCCATGTTACATCAGTGGTTCAACTTTAAATTTATGAAGCTACAAAAATGTGTGTCAATCTTCGATGTGCGTTCACATGAGTACCATAACGTATGCATGTGCAGTGTTGCCAAGTCCACAGTTTTTCCGCAGAATCGTGTTACTTTTACGCTGTTGCCGCGGATTGTTTTTCATGTCCGTGGGTTGAAGCGACCCCAATAACGTGATATTTAGCCCCTGAAATGTGGACGCTGCCAAAAAAAAAAAAAAAAAAAGTATTTTACCACATGGAACGCAATTTTTACTGGGGGACCCCCTCCGAAATGCGTTTGGGCTAGTTTTGAGTAGCAATTAGGTGGGCTTTGTTGTAAAAACCTGGAAACCCTGTGTGCGCATTCCTCTGATTGTAAACAAGGCACAGTGCTTCTGGGTTTGCGTCAGAACGCCAACTTCTGCATCGGCAGCACCATGCGCATTCATGGTGCTGTCATGAATATGCGTCAAAGACTGATAGGGAATAAAATTAATATTTTTGTTTTCTTTGAACACAAAAAGTATCCTCTGAGCTTCACAACATTACGGTTGAACCCCTGATGTCACATGGACTATTTTAACAATGTTAGTCCTTACTACCTTTCTGGGCCTTGAATGTGTCAGTTGCACTGCTGTCTATGCAGGGTCAGAAAGCACTTGGATTTTATCAGATATATCTTATATTTGTGGTCCGAAAATGTACGAAGGTCTTAGGGGCCATTCACACTGAACGCGTTTACAAACCTGAGACGCAGTGCTCAGGAATGGTTTTAAAAACAGCTCAGCAAAGAACGAAACGAGCTTTTGAGGTGTGATGCAATAGGGACAATAAGGGGCATTTTCAGTATATATACATTCAGTGATAGAGATATTTCCCTCCAAGCCCTTTTTTTAAGTAACAAGTTGTGATAATCACTTGAAGAAATGTTATGTAATTCAGCCACTATGAGCCCCTCCGTCATGCTGCCATCAAATAAAACAGTTGTCATGCCAACTTGCTAACGTAAACAGAAGCTCGTAACGTTTGCCCCGCCTCCAAGTTCCGATTGGTCCACTGCTTTGGAACTGACATTGATGAGTGGCGCTGTGTGTAAAAGTTGAAATTATTTTAACTTGACACGCCACGAGGCGCTGCAAAAGACATGAGACACGAGTGTAACGGTCATGCACGTCCGTCAAACATGTGTTTACATAGAAAAACAATGGACAAACGCTTTCAGTGTGAATGGCCCCTTACAGGTTTGGAACGACATGAGGGTGAGTAATTAATGACAGAATTTCCATTTTTGGATGAACTATCCCTTTAATTGTGCATCTAATGTCCTGAAAACTCCAAAATGTAACATTTTTTAAAAAAGCCAAGCATCTCTGCAGTCAAATCCATATCCCATACACCAATTCCCAACACTTGACCTATTTGCATCCACACATGGCCTTATAAAAATAACACAGATTTGCCATAAATACTGTAGGGCCTCTGGTGGCAATAGATAAAAACAACCTTGTCCTCACAGAAAGGGACACATTCCAGCATGGACATGAGCGACCCACACAAAACTGGACATAGAGCCTCCTCTCTGGAATGGCCACTGACCTGCTGTGGCGCTGAGGGGTCTGTCTCCGGGTGTCTCCCTCCCCTAGCCGGCCCAGGGAAGGGGAGCGGCTTCGGGCGGAGCGTCCCCCCCGGGCCATGGTCTTCACCGTGCCATTGGGGCTGTTCTGCATCTGCTGGGGGTGGCGGGGCGAGAGGCTGCGCAGGGGGGAGGCGGCAGGAGAGGGCGAGCGAGAGCGGTCCAGCGGTAGCTTGTTGACGTTCAGGTTGTTGTCGCTGTTGGAGCGGAGCAGCACGCGTGGGGCGGCAAGAGTGCTCCTACCCTGGTGCTGCGGCGGCGTTTGTTGCAACGGCCTGCTCCGACCCGTGCCTGCCGGTGCCTCCCGGAAAGGCACTGGGAGAGATACAGAAAGAAAGACAGTGATTACATAAAAAGAACAGAGAAGACTGTTTATACATAGTGTGAAGTGTACTTTCAACTGCTCAGTCTGCGTCAAAGTAGTTCAGCTTTTTTAGGTGTCCTTCATTCCATTGAAAGTGGCAATAATTAGAGCGCTGTAACGAGTGTTCAAGCACAAGCTGCTAGAATGCGCTTCAGCTACTTACTTCATACAAAGAATTTTGTCACATTAAAAGACCAAACGCTGTCTGCACATCAAGTTCACAATTGCCCAGTTTGATGCTCATTTATTGAATTAATGAATAAATTTGTTGCTGTTGAATTTGTGTCATTAGCTGTCAGAACTGCACCAAATCAGTGCTGCACATTTAATTCCATGGACGAATTCTAGTTAAATAATTTGTTAACACTTTACAATTATGTTCAATATAATAAAACATGGACTAACAATAAACAACACTTTCCCAGCATTCATTAATCAGGGATCTTCATATACTGTGTTACCATTAACTTCAACTCGTCCCTCAGTTTAAAAAAAAAAAAAAAAAAAAATAACACAATGAAAGCATTTAGGGACAGTAATACTGGCAGATTCTATGAATTATTCTGTAATGTTTCATTCAAAAATGGTCGTTAGTTGATGTGTAAAAATAGTAAATCATCCTTTTGAGATAGAATTACTTTTCTAGGTCAATGGACTTTATCATTTACTAATGCAATTCCTCTGGGTAAATTTTGCTCCATGTAAACAGAAATTTATCACACAAAAAGTTACCAGGCTTACTGGATTTAAATGTGTTGTGAAATAGTGTCATATCTTTAAAGCTAAAGTTTGCAATTTTTTTCAATGTTAAATACACTAAGTTAAGAAGTTTTAAAAAAAGAAGTACCTTGCAGAATCTGCAAAATGTTAATTATTTTACCAAAATAAGCAGGATCATACAAAATGCATGTTTTTATTTTTTAGTACGTACCTGCATAAGATATTTCACATAAAAGACATTTATTTTTAGGTTTTTCTTTTTTTTAATAACCCGTTAAAAGTTTACACTTGATTTTTAATAACATGTTACCTGAATGATCCACAGCTCTGTTTTTTTGTTAAGTGATAGCAGTTCATGAGTCCCTTGTTTGTTGAATAGTTAATGAATAGTTAAACTGCCACTGATGCTTTAGTAGGAAAATCGATGCACTAAGAGCTGGGCGGTGAAAACTTTTGAATATCAGGGTAAATTTTGCTTATTTTGTTTCCTGGGAAACATGTAAGTATCTTCTGGGAGTACTAAATGAAAAAAAAATGATATTTATGCAAAATAAGAAAATTGTGCACATCTTCATTCTGTTCAAGAGTTTACACCCGTTTACATCAGGACAAACAAGGAACTCACTAATTAAAAAAAAAAAACAGCTGTGGATCATTCAGGTTACAACACAGTATTAGGAATCAAGTGTATGTAAACTTTTGAACAGGGTAATTTTTATAATTTCAACTATTATTTTCTCTTGTGAATATTTTAATATTTTAATATTTGAACATATTTTATGTGAAATATCTTATTCAGGTCAGTACTAAAAAAACAACGCATATTGTATGATCCCTCTTATTTTGCTAAAAAAGTCACATTTTGCAGATTCTGTAAACATACAAATGATTATCTATTTTATATATTTGAAAATGTATTTTATTACTGTGTTACTGTCAAATCGTAATCTTTAGCAGCCATTGATCCAGTCTTCAGTGTCACATGATCCTTCAGAAATCATTCTAATATGCTGATTTTCTGCTTAAGAAACATTTTTAATAATATTCTTGGGGTAATAAGTAATACTTTTTCTGTATTGTTCTGAATCATCTTGAGAGATGAATAGTAAGTTCAGAAGAGTGTGTATTTGAAATATAAATCTTTTGTAAAAGTATAATTGTCACTTTTGATACATTTAACACATGCTGAATAAAAGTATTAATTACTTCTTAAAAAAACAAAACTCTTACTGACCTCAAACTTTTGAACTTTGTTCTGTCCCAGCATAAGTTACAGTAATAACTAGTTGTTAACACTGTGTGTCTGTGGTGCTTTCAAAATACTGCTCTGTTTTTGTTTTTTATTCCAAACCAAACCAACATAGCAACACTGGCTCAGCCAGTTAGAGTTTGGTGTTTGGTTTTGGCCGACCTATGGCAGACTGTTTGGGAAACCTGTCTGAAAACAACCAGTTTGGTGTTGCTAGCAGTACAAAACATAACAACTTCAGCTTTAACTTTTACTTTAATGCTCAATAGACTTTGTAAAAGCATCAAACTGAGAGATGAGTCAAATACATTTCTTGTGGCAATCAGCAATGCTCCTTTAATACAGTAAACAAAGTGTTTTTGCTTCTTAACAAGACTATGCTGATCACTCTGGTCTCCAGAGACATACACCCACAGCAGCCAACTTCTGTGGTTCCGAGGTGATATGCACTCATTTCAGGACCAGATGATGCCTATATCTCCACAACACCCCACTTCTTGGGCCTAGGGAAATCCCTTGAGTTTACTGTTCGCGCTGTATGCATGATGAATGCCTATTATTATTTGTCCGCCGCAATGTTAACAGCTTCAGGAAGACGTTTATCCAAAGGAGCTTGTTTCTCTGAAACACTAGGCCGCTGAAAGACACAGTTCACGCATGAACTAGATATCACTTGCTGGGTGAGACAAACGCTATAAATATATTCTGAGGAGAAGCTTAGAGGAGAAATACGCCGCTAAACACACATCAGTCTCCACTGTTCATTAATGTGCTGACGTAATGTCAACCTGGAGCAGTTAGATCACCTAGACGCTTTTCATTGGATGACCGTTATTATGACAAACAGTCTCAGAGGTATATATGCTCCTGTTCATTATTTAAAAGGCTACTGTAGAGTAATCATTACGGGAATAATGTACAAACCCAACCCCCACAAGCCATGAAGAAATCCACCCAGCCCCCACTGATGTGGCAGGTGAAACCTGCCAATTAAATAAAACAGACATTGATAATGTCACAAGAAAAAAACTACACTTAGAACACAACAAACACAGTTTTTCTGGCAACAGCTGAAAACGATGACATCACAAGCACATTGGCTGCCGGAACACATTGGTTTTGGAACGCTGTGGAAACAGTCATTTCCTTCAAACAAGTCAAACCAATGTGGCAACGTTCCAACCGCAACATTCTAAATATAAAATGTATCAATTCCAATAAACAAAACTGTAGGAAAGGTAGAACAAGTATGTTGAGGAACTCCAAGTGTCTCTCAAAGTGATGTTCTCTCCACCTCAGACTAATTAACTCTTGAGATTCAACTTTCGTTATAATCTGTCATAGAACTCAAAGAGTTTTTCCTCACCTAAGAAAAGTTGAAACCCTGTATAGCTCAAAGGCTAAAGTTCCAAGCACTAATCCCATGGAACAGAAGTCACCAAAGGTCTGGAGACCGCTTCTAGACCCTCAAAACCCCAAAAGATCACCTCTTACCTTCTTTCTTGAAGGCATTCAGTAAAGACTTCATATCTCCTCTGAGTTTATTGCTCAATAACTCCCTTAGAATGTCTGTTTCGCCTTGAGGAACTTGGAAACAGAAGGTCAGGTTCTCCTGGACTGGGGTTCCTCGGTCAGTGAAGCACAGCGGAGAGGGTTACAGAGAAGGCAAGCACTGTGGTGACAGTGCCTGCTCCACATGATGCCGTCTGTGACTGCGAGAGGAAACGGCAGAGTGCACAAGCCTCGCACGTTTCTTCGCTCCCTCTCTCTCTCGCGCTGACACACATACGTACACACTAACTCTCTCGCTCGGTCTCAGTTTCTTTCCGTTTTGCCCCGCCCCCTTTTCTCTCTCTATCTCTCTTCCTCTACCAAATCATTCACTGTACTATCAGTTCAAGCCTCCCTCTGTTTGGATTCCTCTAGGTAGACAAGGCAGAGGACTGATTGGAGTGTGTTGTTGAATCAGCTGGATGACAAGACCATGCTGGGATAATTTGATTCAAAACACTACCATTATGACACAAAGTACTGAGATAAACACAGTTGCCCCAAAATTCTTCAAGTTCTGCCCATCAGTGGCTGGTGATATCATCAGAAGGGTTTTTAAAAATCGCTGGCGACCGACCACCGAATGTGCAATCAAGACGCTCGAATTAACATCGCGACAATGAGAAGGTGTTATTGATTAGGGATTTTAACCCTTGTTGGCTCACCCGAAACAGCTGTATGGGAATCAAGCCCCCGAGTGTTGCTAAGCAACCCAGGGATGGATGTCTAAATTAGTCAGTGCAAGTTGCCGGGTTGTGAATTCTCCCGTTACCCATGTATGTGGGCTGTCCTTTCACACTAGCAATTCACAATTGCCTCTCCAGCTCTCTTTGCCTCTCTCTCTCTCTTTATCCCCTCCTCCCATTTTCTGGCATGAGATGAAAAAAAAGATCTTTGAGGAAACAAGGAGGAAGGAATGCTTGCATATTAAAATCTGTGTCAGGGTATGATGTCGTCAGCATATATATATGGATGCGGAGTTGATAAATATACAGAGGGATCCCAAATTCTGAGAGCACTAGTGCAATTCCTTACATTTTCCAGTTGGGGGTTTGGTGCCTTGCTCAAGGGTCTCATCTCAGTCATGGTATTGCAGGTGGGAGAGAGTGCTGATCATTCACTCCTTCCACCGACAATCCCTGCCAGATCTGAGAGTCGAACCCGCAACCTTCGGGTTACAAGTCTGACTCTAACTATTAGGCCATGACTGCTCCCAAAATAAATGAAAGAAAGAAAGATAAATAAGCTGAAGTACTAATTAAAAGGGATAATAAAAAGCATAATAAAAATGACAAAAACATAAAATTATTAAAACTTAAAGTAATATTATGAATATGAATGATGAATGAAAATCTAAAAATAAAAGCAAATTCTAAATATTCATAAATACTAAAATAGCATAAAAATAATACTAAAAGACCACTGTTTGACAGATATTTGTTACTAATATTCAGATTTTTGTACTTAGTTCTTCAGTATCGAATCTACTTGTAATCACTGCCATATGGTAAACTTCCAAAGAATATCTAACAAAAATTATTGTTAATTGTGTTCAGGAAAAGTAACTTAATAAACTGTTAAATAATTCATATATTAAATGGCATGTATCATTGTTATTGCATCAAAATATAATTTTTTAATGTGTTTAGGGAAGTTTCTTCTGCTCATTAAGGCTGTATTTATTTGATTAAAAATACAGAAAAAAAATTTATATTGTAAAATATTTTTGCTGTCACAAAAAGTGTGTATAATGAAGGCAAGATGAAGATGAAGAGTCACTAACACAAATCCAAAGGTAAATCCAACAACAGGTAACCCAACCAGCGGGAAAATACACAAACACGTTGACAAGACCGAACACAAGGCATACAACTCAAACAATTTATAAAGAAAGACTAATTATACACGGACAGGTGAGGGAGATTAACTAATAATGACTGACGAAGATAGGAACAACCAAATATGGGCATGTGAGGGAGAAACCAACACAAAAGGTCCACAGGGGTGTGACAATTGCAATGACTAATTTTGGTTTCCTATTTTATTATACTTTAAAATACCATTTATTTCTATGATGCAGCATTGAATTTTCATCAGCCATTCATTCTAATATGCTGATTTACGACCCATGTTGAAACTGTTCATATTTTTTTGGAACCTGTGATAATTTTTTCTTTGATTCTTTGATAAATAAAAAGTTAAAAAGAACAGCATTTATTCAAAATAGAAATATTTTCTAACAACATGTCTTTACTATCACATTTTATCCATTTAACGCATCCTTGTTAAATAAAAGTATTAATTTCTTAAACAAAAAGAAAGAAAAAATGTACTAACCCCAAACTGTTTATAGACAAAATTTCTATTTTGAATAAAATTCTGTTCTTTTTAACTTTTTTTTTTTTTTTTTTTTTTTAAATCAAATAATCCTGAAAAGGTCCATCACAGGTCCAAAAAATTGATTCCAACATTGATTATAAATCTGAATATTAAAATGATTTCTGAAGGACCATGTGACACTGGAGACTGGAGTAATGAGGCTGAAAATTCAGCTTTGCATCACAGGAATAAATTCCATTCTAAAGTATTTTAAAATAGAAAACTTGTTTTAAATTGCAAAACTATTTCACAGTTTTGTTCCACTCCAGTGTTCATAAAAAAAGTAAATTATTGTTTGCAAAATAAATATAATTGATTAATTAATTGAGCTGTATGTACCATTATTATTGCATCAAAAAATAAAAAAAACAAACAAACAAAACATTAAATTCAGTATGGTCTCATGTTCCACCATATAGATATACTGTATACAGCAGGAACGGACAGAGCAGAACAGTAAATCTAACATAATTTGTACATCATTAGAAACCTCAATTCCATCTCAGTGGTGTAATGAGCCAGCAAAACGACAAAACTGACAGCTTCTTACATCTAACTCAACTCGCACACAAGTAATAACACCGTAAGCGGCAAAATCGTTTGAAACTGGTTCCCAGTGGGAGCTGTGAATGTGTTTGCAGGGAGCGGTTATGATATGGCCATGTTTCAAAATAAAACAAGCTCCACTTTAAAACAACCCGACGCAAACCCTGCAAGTTAACTCTCTGCGGACGGCCTCCTCTTTCTTTTTGCTTTCTTCTCGTTCTTCTTCACGCTATTAACAACCCCCAGCCTTACAGAAAACTGCCGATCGCCCTCGCTTGGGCTGCTTTGATTAATCTTCCCTGATAAAGAAAACATCCTTTTATATGTGTCAGCAATTTCGAAATCCTTCGCCCGTCCACAGCAGAGCTAAAGATGAATAGACATTTTCACCCAATTAAGGACTCTTTATACGTAACAAACAATTCCACCAGGCCACCGCAGCTGGTATCCACAGTCTCATTAAATCAATAGTCATTAAATTGCACTCGAAACGGTATATCTCAAACCAAAGCGCTCAACCTATTCGATCGGAGCTGGCGTAGGCTTGAACCTGGGTGGTGAACTGAAATCCATCACTCTGTCATGCTTTGAATTTGGGCTTGTTTATAAACCATGATTAAAACTCAAGACGCTGTATTATATTTCCCAGCGGCCCCAATATCTAATATAGACTGCTGGAATGCAATATGAGCCTGTGTGCGTGTGTGCATTTGCATGTGTGCACGCATACATGCATATCTTCCCATAATTCACACAATATTTGAGTGCTCTTTGAAATCGGCGCCATTTCATATGCTTTAACAAGTAAGTCGATAATAAGCCAGGCTCCGAGACCTCCTTGGCTTCTCAAGCGCGACAAGTGCGCGCAAGGCAAACTCACATCCCTTAAGCCAATTATTGTGTGGATCCGGGAACCATGGCAACCACCGGGTGGCATTAAATGGGACGTCCATTTACATACATAACTACAGTGCTTGTTTTAAACATATAGGCTTGGTGGCCACAGCACATAAACAAACAAAACCCGATGGATGGAGTTTAAAAACGCAATCGGTTGGAATTTGTAAAGATCAAAGCTCTGACACGGTACCCTCTACTGTGGTCTAACATGTGACACGTAATTACCAGATCCCCTGCTACTATGCGCATGAAAATAACAAGCTGTCCCCGTTTCCTCTCTGAGTGACGCATTAGACGCAACGGCAAACTGTGCAACTATTGAAGATTGTTCAATCAAAACCTTATAAAAACAATATTGGCGCCCAGCTGGCCAACCAGTTTCGTTCCGTCAGAGGTTCCTTGCGCCTGAGATTGAAACATCCGGAGGCCTGCTGATTCCCATATTCTGCTGATGGAATCTCTGTGTTTATGTCAGAGCTGTTACCCAGAGGTATAAGGAAAACCTGACAGCTGTAGCAAAGTCGATGCATAAAGCTAGGCCTTACAGCTACACTTCAGGTCAGCTCTATTCTCCAGATACGCTCTTAAAAAGAAAGGAGGTTTTCGCACTGAAGATGCATTTTAGGTTCCTCAAAGAAACATTAAGAGAACAGTTCTTAGAACAGGTCTTTTTTGTGTCAAGTACGATTGAATAATCTGAAGAACCAGGATTTTCTAACGAAGTTCAAGAATTTTTATGACCAAGTAAAGAAAAGAAAGAACTTGAATAGAAGTCAATATGGTCTTGTATTACCGACACTTTAAAGTTTGAAAATACAACATGCAGCAGATCTCCATTCTTCTTAAAGAAGAATGTCATTCAAGATGTTCATGTCTGTCTTTCTTTAGTCGCAAAGAAATGAAGTTTTCTGAGGAAAACATTCCAGGACCTTTCTCCATATGGTGGACTTCAATGGGGATCAATGAGTTGAAGGTCCAAATTGCAATTTCAGTTCAGCTGCAAAGGAGTATACACAATCCCAGACGAGTAATAAGGGTCTTATACTATAATTAATTTTCTAAAAAAAAAAAAAAAAAAAAAATGTATATACTTTTTAACCACAAATGCTCATCTTGCACTAGCTCTGGAATGTGCGTCTATGACTTCACGCATTATGTAATCACGTTTAGTTCTTTGTCTGTGTACTCTGCTTCAAAAAAGTAGGGTAGGGCAAAAATTCCAATTTCAAAATCATTGTTTTACCTTTTTTTGTAAAGGGCATTTGATTTTCTTTAGTGTCCCGAGAATGAATCCCACATCGTGGACATTTACCAATCCCCCCCTCCCCTCTTTCATTTACTTCCTGTCATATAAAAAAAAAAAATCATCAAAAACCTTAATTTCTTTTCGACTAAAGAAGAAATAAAGAACATCTAGTATGACATGGGGCTGAGTAAATTATCAGGAAATTTTCATTCTGGAAGTTAACTTCTCCTCTAATTCAATTTTGAAATAACTTTTACCTTTTGATCACACTGAAAACAAGTGATGTTTGTGTCTTCTCTCCATTCCAAATGTTCAAAGATTTTTAAATCAACCAATTACTTGACAAGCAAAATAACAGTAGTCTTATTTTATGAGAAACTGATCAAAATAAAGTGAGTTTGTGGTTAAAACAAACAGTGGGCAGAAAAATCAACTTATTTCAAAGAGAAAACAAGTTAATACCCCATTTATCAGACATTTATTCTTATTTTAACTCATTACTCATTTCTCTGAAAACAAGGCTTCATATATTCAATTTGCACGGCAATATGTATCTTGGTTTAAGGATGTTTAGATTTTGATTAAAAGGCAAAACTAAAATCCTGAGAAAGATTTTTAGTGCATGTAACATTTAATTCCATATATTTATGAATCTAAGACTTTCTGCTCCAATTTAGGCCTTAATTTGTAAAAACATGAATTGTAAAGACCTTTTTCAAAGGGATAGTTCACCAAAAAATAAAAATTCTGTCATATATTACTCATGTCGTTCCAAACCTGTAAGTCCTTTGTTCATCTTCAGAGCACAAACTAAGATGTTTTTGATGAAATCCAAGAGCTTTCTGAGCCTGCATAGACAGCAATGCAACTGACAAGTTTAAGGCCTAGAAAGGTAGTAAGGACATTGTTAAAATAGTCCATGTGACAGTGGTTCAACCGTAACTATATGAAGCTACGAGAATACTTTTTGTGTGCAAAGAAAACAAAAATAATGATTTATTCAACAATTTCTCGTCTTCAGTGCACGTTTGTGAGAGTACTACCTGAGCCCTGAACGTGTCAGTTGTGTTGCTGTCTATGCAGTGTCAGAAAGCTCTTAGATTTAATCAAAAATATCTTCATTTGTGTGAAGAAGATGAATGAACATGAGGGTGAATAATTAATGACAGAATTTAAATTTTTGGGTGAACTATCCCTTTAAGACCTTCTGCTCTGACCTTTTAAGGCCTTCATTTGTGAAAACATGAATTGTAAAGACCTGCAAAAGCCTTTTATTCAATGGAAAGGTACCACAGACGTTCAAAGTTCATCTTGGAATCGTTGATGCTAATAAAGAACTTTTATTTTTAGGAGTATAGTCCTGAAAATGTTATCCCACATTTCAATTTTACATTACTATAGAGGGAAAATGAACTGACAAAGCAATCAAAGTCACTCAATGTCATCCAATAAGCAGGTTAACAATTTTATGTCACGTCGGTGAGACGAAGATTAGCATTGCAGGTCAGAAAAACCAGGACAAATGTGACAAAAAACTTGAACGTGACAATTCTGATCAGAAAAAAAACCTAGGACTTAATAATGGCCTAAATTCAGTACAGGAAATAGTAGGAATTCTGCTGGTGTGCAAATGTGTGCGTGTATATGGATGAGTCTCCTCTTCCTGTAAGGTCTGTAGCTTATGTAGGTCAGCTCCACTGAGTAACGCTCTCTCTCTAGATGCACGCTTGGGTTCGGCGCATGAAATCATCTATAGGGTGCAACGACAATCACATAACCTTCAGGGGCAAACAAACATCACTAATATCCTCATTTATAAAGCATAACGCACATGTTATATGCGGAACGCGGTGAAAATGTACATGCAAAATGTCTGTCATTAATAATTAATATGTAAATGAGTTATTTATGTCATGCTATCTCTCGTCTACATTATATACGGACACATCCGCTGCGTGTGAAGTCTTTCAAAGTCTTATTTACCCAGAACAGACTTCATTCTATCCAAATCCTTTTGTTTAATGATGTCTAATGATTAATTAAATCTGTTGTGCCTTTCCTAGCTTTAATGAGGCAGATGATTATGCGGTCCGTTAATTGAAACGAGCGCATTCAATCACTGGATTCCTCAGAGTGTGGCTGAGAGTGTCAGAAAAATATAAGGATGCATTTTACTTTTGGTAAATTAATACTGACATCTGCTACACGTGTTAGAGCTGTGGGAGTAGAGAGTGCCGTGCGAGGTAAAAAAAAATCATTTGTCATCTGTTTATGCCCAAAATATTTTGCCGAATATGCATAATCATGACGGTTTTTTTTCTGTAATATTTACAGTAAGACCTCACAGGAAGATATATATATATATATATATATATATATATATAAATAATTACAGGACTGTTTGAAAGAGTTACTGTATGAAAACAAGATTTGCTGCTACTATGCAAAATAACTTTAAAGATGACCCCCAAACAGTAAACAGACCTTGTATATTCACTAAAGCTTTAGATGCACAATTATAAGTTAAAGTGAGCCACTTCAGGAGCCCTAGAGGCACAAATTGCTGAGGCCCAGCATTATTACGCTGCATAATTATGGGAACCGCTGGAGATGACGTCTGTTGTGTCACTAGTAACAATAGAGGAAGCCCATTTTAGCTTATGTTAGCCTTTAGCACATAGTACAACTTTTGCACCTGCAGCATCAGCTGCCGGCCTGATAATTGGATCATTTCATACACCTTAATAAATATGATACTCTCTCAGGAATTTTCCAGAGAAAGAGCATTTTAAATTATTTGGTCACGCTTATTTTTTAAGTATAATCAGGACTTTAGAGGTGTTTGTAACACTGTGGCCTAACCAGGCGTGACGCAATGCGACAAGTTGCAATTTATTCATCCAAATTGAAAGCTGCATGACACAACACAATCACAGCCAATCGGAACAAGACAACATTAATACTTCTGAAAAATAACTCCCCAGCAATTAATTCAGCATGAAGCATACAATGACTTGAATCCAATTTGGTTCTGTAGACAATTTTAGTCTTTTTTTGTTCCATTGATTCAAGTTTAGGATTCAACAGTGATGATGAATGTGTACATACTGGATCCCAAATAACCCTTTGCAAAAACCCACCCCTTAGTTACTGTTGCTATGTCCAACAAACAATGCCGCTTTCACATTACACATCATGTTCTGAGGCAGTGAAAAATACATTGTGGAGAAAAGAGGAAACTGACAAAGCACCATCAGAAAAGACAGAACAGGTTACTTCTGGTATGAAATAAGGTCTCAGCTTTAAAATGTTGTAATTTTTAGCAAATTCAAACGATAAATACAGTTTTATGGATCTTTAACAGATCACTGTATTGCCTCAGTTTAAACAGCATGTGAACCAACCGTATTTTCATATTTACATAAAGTACAAAATAAACATGAATGAACATCAGAACGTATTTTATTTTAACTGCAGAAAGGCATTAATACGCATCATTTTTCAAGTTTATGTCCACTAAAGTAAGGCCCCGATCACACAGAATGTGCTTTTTATGTCTGAAAACGTGAGGTGCAACGCACTGCCTTTTTTTGGTGACTTTTAAAAAAAAAGAGCAGTGCGCAGTTTTTTATGTTGCTAGGAAACAATCAAAACAGCAGTCCTGTCAGTCGAATCAAAGGATTATAGCATGAGCGCTCTAAAATGTCTGGGTTTTGCTGTTAAGTAAACTGTCATATTAGCTAAAACCTTCTGGAAGAAAATGCGATGACGTCGAGCACTTTTCTGTTCAGAGTTGCTTTTTTTTTTTTTTTTTTGATAAACATAGAAAACATACAACATATATATATACAGACCAACATACAAATAATCAAAGCTTTTTTTTTTAATTTAAGGTGCTCCTGCAAAAACGTGAGGTGCCTCGGGTGCAAACAGCGCACAGAACGCTCACTGCCAATAGAAAATAATTAAAAAAAGGAGCCCCTCACTGCAAGAAAAGTGTTCTGTCTGATTGGGGCCTTAATCAGGGCTTCTAATCAATAATCAAAAAATCTGATCAATAATCTGCCTTCCCATTACGAGGTGGTATTTACCTCTGATTTACAGGGGAATTTAGTTTTTACCTTTGTAATGGCATTTTTGGCAACTTTATTAAAAGTATGTCATCTTTTTTGTCAAATCTTTAAAGATATAGTTTTAAGCTTTTTTTTTTTTTTAATTGAAAACAGAATCAGAACAAGTAGAATAATAATAAGTTATCAATCAAATGAAATCAGTAGTAACTAAATTTATTTGTACTACAGAGGCTTGTGTATTTTCATGTTTAATGAGGCTCAGAGGTGGCATGAGAATTCATAAATTCATGTTGAGATTATTTTTTAAATATAACATTTTGAATACAGAAATATTAAATGTTTTAATAAACTGAAAAGATACTTAAAAATATGAAAGTCACTGATTTAATTACTGAATTATATCATTTATTTGATAAGTTTGGACAGCTGATTCATTAAGGAATAAAGCAAGTGACTGTCTTTATGAATGGAAAATTGAATCATTGATTCGTTTTAAAAATGCACCGCTGTGTTTGAATTTAGATGCGCAGCGGCTCAGTTGTGACTTGTTTCAGACCATTTTTGATGACAAAAAATAGAGCAAGATCAGGCAATAGGGTTATAGTCAGACAATGTGAGTCACTTAACATTAACTTCTTGTTTATTTAACTGTTGTATATATCTTATTTACAAACTACCTTAAAAATGATTAAAAGCTGTCCCTCATCTTAGTTCATCGCGATCTCACAAAATTCCATTATAATCAACGAAGCTCTCTACACTGCACAATGAATATCTTATTTACACACTCTCTACACTTTGTTAATGAAAGGATTTGTGAGATATGTCTGTGATACATTACTCAGAGTTGCAAAACACATAGAAACATTTGAAGCTCCCCTCAGCGTAAACACAAATATGCTGATCAGTCAAGCATGATGTTCCTAAATATTTTAATGCGACTGTAATGGTCGCACTGTAGAGCCCCGTTAATCTACTCCCCTCTACGTCGGACAAGATGGCGGATTCTGCGTTATGACTGGTCAGATCACCTGTCGATCAAGTTCTTTGCGAACGGTCAATGTCACTGGGGGTGGGGCAACTGGTTAGGACAAAATGTGACTGGTTAGGACAAAAACTCAGAATCTCAAATTTGATTACTCATCCTTTTGTATGTTGTGTGCACATCTAGCTAAGGAACATTTCTGGAATTCATAAAGAAAATAGGCTATAAGGTGGTTTTCACAAACATCAAAGAAAAGAGGAGTTTATACTACTTACCAATATCAGTGTCTTTGTGATTCTTTATGAATTCTGCAAGCTCAAAATTTCCAGCAATTATTGCCACCTTAAAAAAAACATATAGCACATTAGATTAATTCATTGGCTTTATCACAGTGTTCAAAATATTTTTTATTTTTTATTTGTGACCCTGAACCACAAAACCAGTTTTAAGTAGCATGGGTATATTTGTAGCAATAGCCAAAAATACACTGTATTGGTCAAAATTATAAATTTTTCCTTTATGCCAAAATCATTAGGATATTAAAATGAAGATCATGTTCCATGAGGACATTTTGTAAATGACAGGTTTTGTGGTCCAGGGCCACATTTATTTTCATTTTTTGGTTGAGGCTGTATAAAAATAAAACAAAACAACAACAAAAAAACAGTAACAACTGTTATATTGTAAATTATTATTAAAATTTAAAATAAATATTTTCCATTTCAAAATATTTAAAAATGTAACTTATTCCTGTAAATCAAAGCTTATTTTTCAGCATCATTACTCCAGTCATCATTGTCACATGATTCTTCAGAAATAATTCTAATATGCTGATTTGCTGCTCAAGAAACATCTATAATTATTATTATCATCATTAATCTTGACTTATTACTTATCGACTTATTGACTTATCATCAATAACTTGCTTAATAGTTAAAAAAAAAAACACTATAAAAACTGTTTTTTTCTTCAGGATTCATTGATAAATAGAAAGTTCAAAAGAACATTTGATTGAAACACATCTTTTATAACATTATAAAAGTCTTCACTATTATTTTTGACCAATTTAATGTTTCCTTATTAAATAAAAGTATACATTTCTTAAAAACGAAACATCTTACCCCAAACCCAAAAATCTGACCCCGAACTTTTAAACGGCTGCTTAAATACCATAAAATAGTACAGCATGCTTGTGCATTTGAAGATAAAAAAGGTCATACAGGGTTTGAACAACAGAATTTTCATTCTTTTGGTGAACTACAGTACTCCCTGCAAAGCTTAATGTATCCTCAAAAGGGCCTTCACAGCAATTAAACAAAAAAAAGTTTCAATAGCACGACTACCCATTCAGCAGAGGTTCATTTCTACTTAATGGCTTTAATTTTACCCCCCTTTAAAAAGTTAGTTACGCAGTCTATTATAAGATCTATAATTTACGCATCAGTCTGGTCACCAAGTCTGGTCGTGAGAACAAAACTGGGTTTTAAATGGTGCACAAAGGCACAGTAACCCATTACGCTTGTGGCTTTTGGAGTAGTGTATTCCTAAGAGTGATAAAACACAGACTTCATTCACATTACACTAAATTAGTTGCTATGATTTACATAATAAGCTTGAAAAGAACTGCATTCCTGTTCTAATGAAATATGGTGCTTGGCTGCAGCTTACAGCTAATGCTAGATGAATTAAATAGAAACAACGAGGAGAAACACAAAGGCAAGTCGATCGACACAGTAAAGGCCTAGTTCTGAAACAAATAGGTCCAACAAATTGTTCAACTGTTAAATAATATGTACGAAACGTACAGAACTGGAACCTTTCAGTCTGCCGTTGACCCTGTATCATCGTTCTTAGTGTAAAAGGGTAACGGTAATACAATTTGCTCGGCACATTTTCGATTTTGCCGGGGAAAAGTCCTGTTTAACCAGGCGGATCGGAGCGCTCCAGCGGAGAGCCTGAAGTTTCATGAGCTGCTTAAATGAGTTGTAATCGAGCGATCGCCGAGGCGTGAAATATGATTTTAGCAGCATGAGATGAATAATACAGCGCATTAAACAACGCATCAGGAGAGCGCTGATATGTACATTACATAAACACTTCACTCCTACGTCAGGTTTGGAGTGAGCAGGGTCAGTTCAAAGCTTTAGAGGTTGTAAACCGAGCAACTAGCACAACGAGGCCAGCCATGAACACTAAATGTAGCAGCAAATGTTCAACTTGATGCGCTTGACTGTAGAGCCGACTGCAAAACTAATGATCTCAGCTCTATTTTAATGTTTTTGGAGGTTTGCCATTGGATTACTGTTGCGATATGTGCCATCTTGCTAATAAAAGCCACAGTTTTCCTTGAGGCACAAACAACAACATATATTTCAGTACTGTAAAGGCATACATCCAAACTAAGTATTTTTCAGCTCTGGAAATTGCATTTAAAACAGAAAAAGGTGTTTAAACTTTAACTATTAACTAAAGACGTACCATAAAGGCTAAATAGTAGATTGTCAAAAAGGCTTTTGCTAGATGAACAGGTCTGTGTGCTGTGGGAAAGAGCAAAAAGGATATGGATATTTCTTTCAAGGAGGATGCATTTCAAAGGGTTAAGCTTTTATTGTGTGGGTGGTTTAGTACAGTACTGATGTTGGCGTGTTTGCTATTATAGGGTTTACTGTACATGTTATTTTGCTATCAGCTTTTGCTTTGAGGCTTTAATAATTCACTTCATTATGATAGTGATATGAGGGGTGGGGATTATGGGTTAGGATTATGTCATTTTAATAGCAACTGAACTCAAAATAATTAAAAAATGTAATTAGAAGTGGGTACTTAAAAGATTAGATCTTAAAATATTATAAGTTCCTGTGTAATGATTGTTCCTGGATCTTGTAAATGTGTATGTGTGTCATTTTTTAAAAATACTTTTATTTGAGCTGTAAGTACATCATATGTAGTTTGAGTCCTTTGAAAAGTTTAAAACAAGGTGTCTCTGCAATGTTATTAAAACATTGCTGTTTGTTTAAGGTTACCGACTAGCATGGCAACAGTGGCTCAACCAATGGTGTGAGTATTGGGCGTGGCTATCTGTTTGGAAAAACCTGTCATTTCATGAAACACAAAAAAAGGTTTTTGTGTTAATTGTTCATAAATGAAGTGTTTTTTTTTCCTAAATTAAAGTTCTGCTTAATGCTTAAATGTGTAAAATTCACCCAAATAGTTCACCCAAAAATGAAAATGATCTGTCATTGATTACTGACACTGATGTTGTTCCAAACCCATTAGACCTTTGTTCATCTTCAGAACACAAATTAATATATTTTTGATGAAATCCGAGAGCTTTCTGACCCTACATAGACAGCAACGCAACAGACACGTTCAAGGCCCAGAAAGGTAAAGTAGTAAGGACTTCGTTAAAATAGTCCATGTGATTATCAGTGGTTCAACTGTAATTTTATAAAGCTACAAGAATACTTTTTGTGCGCAAAAAAAAGAAAAATACAATTTATTCTCTTCCGTCTTTGTGATTCCGCATGTGTCGTGGTACTCTTGTGAATGCACGTTGAAGAATGACACAGTAGAGAAGAAATTGTTATACAAGTATTTTGAGAGTTGTTTTGGCAGTTCAGAGCCACCGTATAAGCAAACGCCAAAATCCAGAATTGCGTCTGACAAGTTCATTCGCTTCGTCTTGCAGCACAAAGCACTGTAAGGACCTTGCACACTGAGTTCACAGAAATTAGTGGTTTTCTTTATAATATGTGGCTCCAGTAATGCTTGCAAAGCATCAAAGTTTACTGACATCCTGAAGTAAAATTTGAATCGCCCGGCATAATCCCGCAGCTCATTAATAAGGAGGTGCGCTTAAAAAGCATTCTCTCATTCCTTTCTATATCTTATAATATGCCCTTTCTTTTTCTCTTTTTAAGAAGAGTGTGGACAACCAAATCATCCTTGCTGCTTGAAGATTCCATTTTGTATTGCTTTGTGAATTTTTTTTCGCAAAATATTAATACGCATCGGATTCAGTATGCAAGGTTTCTGTGCGTGACAAATTTTTAGGATTACGAATACAAAAAATGCATACGAAAATTTCGCACTTAGTGTGCAATGACCTTAAGTGTTAAGAACTCAAAATTACAAGCCTCTGATAAATCTGATTGGTCATACTTGAACTTCTGCCTGACAACTGTGTTGATTGGTAGATAATAACAGAAGGTGGTAAATATTCAACCTTTAAGAATACTCCTCAAACAGCAACTCTATCTGACTTATAGTGAAGGCATATGGAGTATGTTAAATGATGCTTTTTTTAAAGATAATTCACCCAAAAATTTAAATTCTGAGTTTCTTTTTCTGTTGAGGTCAAAAGAAGATATTATGAAGAATGCTGGCAACCAAACAGCTGACGGTACTCATTGACTTCCATAGTATTTTCTTCCAAAACAATGACTACCTTCAACTGTTTGGTTACCAATGTTCTTCAAAATATCTTCTTATGTGCTCAACAGAGGAAAGAAAATCAAACAGGTTTGGAAGAACTTGAGGGTGAGTAAATGATAGACTTTTTGGGTCAACTATCCCTTTAAATCTTATACTTTTTATGGGTGCACTTCATTTTTAAGGTGTCCTTGTTACAGTGTAATTATACATTTAAGTACTGAGTAATATTAATTAACTACATGTACTTACTGTATGGATTAGGGTTTGTCTTTGGGATACTTGCTTGTAATTACGCATAATTAATTGGTATTACAATTGTAAGTACATGTAACATGTAATGGACACCTTAAAATAAAAAGTTACCCTTTTTATTATAATGTTATTTCTAAGCCATAAACATGTTTGTGACAATATGCACAAATGACTACTGGCATAAAACTCACTTCAGTGTTAAGCTGTAATTCTAATAATACACACTAAATGACTACTGGCACAAATACAACTTCAGTTTTTTTTTCACTTTTTTCAGTATTTCTAATAATAATCACTAATGACTAGTGGCATTGCAGTCACAGCCATTACTGAAGGCCACTGAACAGTAAACGCAACACTCTCATCAGCCCATGGTCACAGACTTGGATCATGTCCATTGCTGTCAGACAAGCAACTGAATGTCACAATCTGACATTTGAGAAAGAAACTCTTAAAGTAAACAAACAAAATAAGAGATTTTTCTCAGAAAAAAAACCACACCAGCAGCTAAAACATTTAAGAAAACTATGAGAACTGATTTGACGTTCATTATTTCCTCTCTCTAAAATCTAACTCCTAATTATCTGAAGATACCAAAAACCCATGCAAACAACCAGAATAAAATGATTAATTACCCTCACGCTCACTCATTGTTCTCTAAGTGCTGTCTTACATAATGCCTGAGCTTTTATGTGACATTCTGTTTAATTAATTAAGAACTCTGTGCGACAGAACAACAAACAGACGCAAGTTCATTTCGCACTTACGGTTGTGTAATTTTTTAAAACAGCAAACCAACTAAATTTACTAAACTTCCATGAGCAAGCTCATTTGACAGTTTTCAGTAAAAAAAAAAGTAGACAAGAAGCACGCTGATGTACCTGGAAGGGCGTTTGTCCTCGATAGTTCTTGACGTCTTTGCTGGCTCCGCGAACCAGAAGAACCCTGGCGCACTTTTCCTTCAGAAGAAAAGCAGATGATAAAGAAATGAATTCAATATAATCCAACTCTACAAGAAAACACTACTTAGAGGAAAAATTAGACACGTCACAAAGTATCCCGCCTCACCCAGATCCAAAAGTGACAGACTTCGCCCTCAGCTTTGTGAAGTCCAATTCAAGATGCTACAGCAAAGTCTACACCCAAAGAGAAAGGAGAGGGGGTCTCTGCAGCAATGCCTATGTGCATGTGTGAACGTGCATGTGAGAACCAAAAGCAGAAAGACAGAGAGAGAGAGCAAGCGAGAGCGAGAGAGATCCAGGGCTCTGTAGCTCTCCAGCCCACTATATCCAGCTGGATTCAACAGCCCACCCACGGAATGCCTCACCACTAAACCGACACACACACACAATTGCACACATACACACACACACACCTCCATTGCCTTCTCCTCCTACCTTCCTTCTAATACTAGTTTCACAGCTGCTGCCAGCCCTTGTATATGAGACATAATCACATGTGAGGATGCTGCTTCTATTCCCCGCACATGAAAATATCCCTGGCCGGCATTTGGCACCGGTTACGGGTTCCTAGTTGACATGGTGACGGATCGGCACAATCAAGTTTAATCACAAACAATCGAGGCTCGAGAACCTGCCCTTGATGGTGGCGAAACTGACCAACGAGATAAATTAAGCATCTTTCGCCCAAAGGCCAGTCGAGCGTCAACTTTAATAACAGCTCGTTGTGGTCGATCATTACAGACGGGCACTTCAAATAACGACCTCACTGGTTGGCTCAGGGTGGACACGGCATCATATGTGAACTCAAGAGCCTCCACAAATCAATAAATGATACTTGTCATCGGCAGAGCAAATTTCACACCTTAAAATAACTTTATTTTCTAGTCATAAGACCAGGGGTGGTGTGATTTGTTTCAAGTCTATTTAAAGGCATTTGCCATTCAGCGTAACACTTAGAAATGCAATAAAAAAAGACAACATGAATTTCTGAATCTGGCAATTTATATGTCTTCCTGGTCAATTTTTTAATTGATTAGTGTTGTAGAAATAGTGTAGTATTCTATAAAGTACATTTATCGTATAAGTAATATATATATATATATATATATATATATTATTTTTTTTTTAAATGGAATAACACCCCAATTAATACTGATGTTTAAAAATACATACACACAAATATGTGGGTCATTCAAAAGTTTGGGACCAGTAAGATTTTTTTTTCTGTTCATCTGTGCTGATTAAAAATACAGAAAAAACTGTAATATTGTAAAATATTATTACAATTTAAAATAGTGGTTTTCTATCTTAATATACTTTAAAATAGAATTTATTCCTGTGATGCAAAGCTGAATTTTCAGCATCATTAGTCTTTAGTGTCACATGATCCTTCAGAAATCATTCTAATATGCTGATTTATTAATTTCTCTTAAGCACGCCATAGTTTCTTTTTAACATGCGATAGTTTCTCTTGAGCATGCAATACTTTCTTGTGAGTGCGCAATAGTTTCTCGTGAGCATTTTTTTTTTTTTTGCAAATGTCGCTTTAGAGGCTCCATAAAAACATTTAGTAAGAATTTTAATTATATAAATATTAATATATTAATTAATTTTAAATTAAATTGAAATATTACAGGTTTTCCAGTTAAATATATTAGCACTAGGTGATGCCTAGAATATATAACTATCTACAGAATACATAAAAATAAATATCTATTTATTTATTTATTTAATTTGACATAGGCTGTAAGGGACAAATGTACAATACAGTTTGTATTTTTGGGGTCTGTGAAATTTGATTTTAACCCCCTAATTGTCACCCGTCCCACCTGTGGGATGCCTAAGTTTACTTCACCATTTTACAAATAAATCCTAATTTAATCATGACAAACTATATATCGTTGGAAAGGTCTAAGACTCATAAATAGATATTTGACCATTTTTTTGTTACAAATTATGTAGGAAAAGTAATAGATTAATTTATGATAAGAGTGCACCTCAAAAATCTACTTCATAAGAGGAATTCTGACCTTTGTCACAGAAAGAAATTCTGCGTTGCCTTTTTCCTATCACGCTTTAGAAATAATGAGAAATTATATATCACTTAAAAAATTATATCTATATATCAACTAAAATCTCAAAATTCATCCTTTGAAAACCATTTTAAAATCAGACATTGCACTATGATGGAAAATGTACATCAAAATCATATCACAAAATATTTTTGTTCATGAATTATAAAAAAAAAAAAAATTAAATACTGCATTTTCACATCAATGTTCAAAAATGGGAGTGACAGTTAAAGGGTTAAAAAAACTGTGTAAAGCAATAATAAATAATCTTCTGAGTTTGTCACACCACAGAAAATTGTGTTATTAACCATTCAGCCAAATTGGAATGATAATAAAAAACAGCAGGTAAATAAAATATTTATCATAGCTCAGTGCGTCAGTCCAACAGTCCTGAACACAAAAATGGTAAACTGTTTAATGGTCTAATTCCACAATTCAGTACTACATAGTTCACAGTCTTTGTAACATGTTTTCAGCAATACATTTCTAGCATTTATAATGTGCTTCGAAACAATTCTTTGCCTTTAGACAGATTTGAAGGAAGTACAACTAATTGAGTTCTACATTTATTTCTCACTTTTTTCAAATCCTCATATATAAGACTTTACCAGAAGGATACAAAAGAGAAATATAAAGTAGGATACACTGTGGATGTGAGATCAATACAGCCTACGACACAGCAGGAATATGATGTTATATATGGAGTGACAGTGAATACTGCTTGTGCTAGCAGTTCCACAGACAATGGCGCCCATGCTGTGACCCCAAGCCGACGGAGCAGACTAGATCTCCCACAGAGGAAACATAAGGTGATTATCTGCCTGGCTGCTTAGCGTCATGAACGTAATGGACCGTCGTCCATTCATAAACACTAAATGCTGGTGCTAATAGTCATGAGCGTTCCAGCGGATTCCAGTTTAGCTTGAGGTTTATCATGGATAGAATGGAGGACAATGGTGAATAATGACCAGTCTAATTAGCGGCAATCGTTCATTGGCATTTATACAAATGATCATGGCATCATTTCCGCATGAGACATATAGATGCATTAGATATATACAGCATATATTTTTAATGTATTTTGTTACAATATATTTTTTATTAGTGTCCTAAAAACAGTTTGTTTTCCTTTAAAATAAAAATTAAAGTAAGTTAGGGAATATACAGTTGAGGTCAAAAGTTTACATACATCTTGCAGAATCTGCAAAATGTTAATTATTTAACCAAAATAGGAGGGATAATACAAAATGAATGTTATTTTTTAATTAGTACTAACCTGAATAAGATCTTTCACATAAAAGACGTTTACATATAAAAATATAAGTTGAATTTATAAATATTATTCAAAAATTTCATACACTTGATTTTAATACAGTGTTACCTGAATGATCCACAGCTGTGGGGGTTTTTTTGTTTTGTTTTGTTTTTTTGTTCATGAGTCCCTTGTTTGTCCTGAACAGTTAAACTGTCTGCTGTTCTTCAGAAAAAATCCTTCAGGTCCCATACATTCTTTGGTTTTTCAGCATTTTTGTGCATGTAAAGATTGAGGTCTATCCTTTCACACTGAGGACAACTGAGGGACACATATGCAACTATTACAGAAGGTTCAAATGCTCACTGATGCTTCAGAAGAAAAAATGATGAATTAAATGAAAACTTTTGAACTAAGTGAAAAAATTGAGATCAGGGTATATTTAACTTTTTTTGTCTTCTGAGAAACATGTAAGTATCTTCTGCAGCTTCTGAAGGGCAGTACCAAAAAAAAAAAAGATATTTAGTTCAAAAGTACACCCCTGGCTCTTAATGCATTCTTTTTCCTTCTGGACCATCAGTGACCACTTAAACCACCTGTTATAGTAAATAAAAATTCTGTTTCATATTTTTACATGTAATCAGTATTCTGTTTATTTAAGCCAACTATGAATCTCATCAAGTTAGTGCTATTGAAAATGTTACATTTATTCCAAAATAATAACTCAAGGCAGTAATGTTTTAACATTAGATTTCATTGGTGAACTTAAGTTCAGCTATTCTTTTTAACAGCTAACTTTTAACTAATTTTTTAGATTATCAGTCATCAAAGCTCGGTAAATATTGGTAAATAAGAGATTTACTTTAAATTTCACAAAGCTGGTTACTCACTAAAAACTCCCACAGATGATGTTTTCAGGCCATTTCAAATTTTATTTTGATGTAACCAAGTGGTGAGTGTATGAGCTTATAAAGTTATAAAGCACTCTTCCCATTAACACCATTATATTGTTCATTCAGACACCAGAGGTGGGATTTATCACATGAACCTATCATAGCCAATCATAACCAGTCACATGCAATCATCTTGCATGACATTCCATGAAAATAATAGGTTTTCCAGATAACATTAGTTCTATAATGCATTAAAACATGTTTGCTATTTGTCTTATTCTAAAAAAACATATTTTTACAGTTTAATCCTAAAGATTCAACCAGAAAGTTTCCCTGCTGCACTCAATCTCAGCTCTCTGGCCCTGGGTCCATTGATTCCCACCACCCCCCCACCCCCGAAACGTTATTGATCCACAAAGAGAAAACAAAGAGGTTTTTTTTTAGATTCTCCCATTGACAGTGTATTCTCTTGTATGACGCCAATAACCTCTGTTTATTGACTCTTTAAATGGAGTTGACTTTGAATCACTATAGGTACAGTGTGAGTACATACCTGTTTGTACAGAGCGCAGATATGAAGTGCCGTATTCCCAGATGCATTTTCCACATGCATGTCAGCTCCGTAGAACAAGAGATGCTCCAGATGCTGAATGTGACCGTATCGACAAGCCTGATGAACAAAATGAGAACAATTTTAGTGAGAAAACAGATCTTGTAACAGCTCCTGCTGAAAGAAAAGCTTTTGAAAGCCTTAAAAATTCATACAGCAGTCTATGACAGATCCAAAAGTCTTTTGAAACATAAAAACATCATTAAGCCTTCAGTACATCGTCATTTCATATTTTTCAAAG
Organism: Cirrhinus molitorella; assembly: GCA_033026305.1. Lineage (NCBI taxonomy): Eukaryota > Metazoa > Chordata > Actinopteri > Cypriniformes > Cyprinidae > Cirrhinus > Cirrhinus molitorella. The sequence goes on along the minus strand of CM065141.1, from coordinate 10,071,901 downwards.
TGTCTAAAAGTAAACCATACATGCTGCTTTTCCATTCTCCCAGTAGAGTGCGATCAAAAACGCCACGGAACAATTTGACTGGCATCCTGCAGTCCACTTGTCATAACACTAGATGTCAGTGCGCCGTCACAACAGACGGACTTGATGATGCATTTGACCAGTTTGATCTCGTCATCTGTTCATTAACTGAACAAAGCTGCTGTCATATAAAACTGCAGCTCTATTATAACACTCCACTGATGCATATGCATACATCAAGCTTTTTCATTGACTGTCACCAGCTAACTACTCATAATGCGAAAGACAGCGGCACCTGGTGGATCTCGTGCCAGCCGTTCTCATCATGGCATCCCACGCTGGCATGGGCACGCAGCAGGACCTCGCAGCAGCTCGGGTCTCCCCCTACAGTCACTGTATGGTAGAGTGGAGTCAAGCCCTGCCGGTCCTTGTAGTCTGGAGACGCTCCCAAATCCAACATAGTCTGCAGAGGGAAAAGAGGATTAGGTTTCCTTCAGAGAGGAAAAATACACAGAATATAATATTATGATTATGTTTTAGCAGAGCCTTGTTTTTTGGAAGGGTCTTAAAGGATGAAAGGACTATTTTTTTCTTGTCACTGGCTTTCATGTTACTGTTCAGGATAGTTTTAGTGATGGGACTGTGCATACTTGTCAGTTTTTCATGTCTATGTGTGACAAGCCAAATTAAAAATAAAGGCTTCCTAGTTTTTACACTAGCGTTTAAAAGTTTGGGGTTGGTAAATCTTTTATTTGTTTTTCAAAGAAGGCTTAAATGCTTATGTGCATTTATTTGATAAAAAAAAATACATTAGAACAGTAAAGCTGGGAAATTTCTTTACACTTGCAAAACAAAAGTCTATTTAAAAACACAAGATATCTTATAAAGCATAACGAATATTATAAAACTTTCAAATTTAGACACTGTGCAATAACATTTAAACATGTATGTGAAACAATAGTGCTGTCAAATCAATTAATCGTGATTAATCGCAACCAAAATTAACTCACAATAAAGTTATAAAGTCAGAATTGTCAGACAAACTCTTAATTCTGAGAAATAAAGTCACAATTCTGAGAAATAAAGTTGCAATTCTGAGAAATAAAGTATCAGTTCTGGGAAATAAAGTCAGAATTGCAAAATAGAAATTAAATAAAACAAATTTAATTAAATTAAATTAATTTTAAAATCCAGACAACTAACTTTTACACGGCTCTGTATATGAGAAGGAGTGCCTTGAATTATTATAACCATACACAAACGATACACAAGATATCTTATAAAGCATAACAAATACTACAAAACTCACAAATTTAGACACTGTGCAAAACCATTTAAATGTAAAACAATTGTGCTGTCAAATCAACTAATCGTGATTAATCACAATCAAAATTAACTCACAATAAAGTTATAAAGTCAGAATTGCAAAACAGAAATTAAATATAATTAAATATAACTAATAAAAAATGACATTAAATTAAATTAATTTAAAAATCCTAAAGACAACTAACTTTTAAACGGTTCTGTATATGAGAAGGAGTGCCTTGAATTATTACAACCACATGCAAATGATACACAAGATATCTTATAAAGTATAACAAATATTATAAAACAAATTTAAGTACTGTGCAAAAACATGTAAACTTGTATGTAAAACAATACTTGCATGTAAACTAGTGCTGTCAAATCAATTATTTGCGATTAACTGCAACATTTGTGTTTACATAATATACGGTATCTCACAGAAGTGACTACACACCTCACATATTTGTAAATATTTGATACATTTGCTACATTCTTTGCTACATTGTGAGTGTACAGCTTGTATAACAGTGTAAATTTGCTGTCCTCTCAAAATAACTCAACACACAGCCATTAATGTCTTAACCGCTGGCCACTAAAGTAAGTACACCTCTAAGTGAAAATTTCCAAATTGGGCCTGATTAGCCATTTTCTCTCCACGGTGTCATGTGACTCAGCCTGTCAGTACTCAGACTATACGCCGCACACTGCATCAAATTGGTCTGCATGGCTGTCATCCCAGAAGGAAGCCTCTTCTAAAGATGATGCACAAGAAAGCCCGCAAACAGTTTGCTGAAGACAAGCAGACCAAGGACATGGATTACTGGAACCATGTCCTGTGGTCTGATGAGACCAAGATAAACTTATTTGGTTCAGGTGGTGTCAAGCGTGTGTGGCGGCAACCAGTTGAGGAGTACAAAGACAAGTGTGACTTGCCTACAGTCAAGAATGGTGGTGGGAGTGTCATGGTCTGGGGCTGCAGTGCAGTGCTGCCAGCACTGGGGAGCTACAGGTTATTGAGAAAACCATGAATGCCAACATGTACTGTGACATTCTGAAGCAGAGCATGATCTCTTCCGTTCAGAGACTGGGCCGCAGGGCAGTATTCCAACATGATAATGACCCCAAACACACCTCCAAGACAACCACTGCCTTGCTAAAGAAGCTGAGGGTAAAGGTGATGCACTGGCCAAGCATGTCTCCAGACCTAATCCCTATTGAGCATCTGTGGGGCATCCTCAAACGAAAGGTGGAGGAGCGCAAGGTCTCTAACATCCACCAGCTCCGTAATGTCATCATGGAGGAGTGGAAGAGGATTTTAGTGGCAACCTGTGAAGCTCTGGTGAACTCCATGCCAGGAAAATAATGGTGGCCACACAAAATTAACATTTCGGGCCCAATTTGGACATTTTCACTTAGGGGTGTACTCACTTTTGTGGCCAGTGGTTTAGACATTAATGGCTGTGTGTTGAGTTATTTTAAGAGGACAGCAAATTTACACTGTTATACAAGCTGTACACTCACTACTTTACATTGTAGCAAAGTGTCATTTCGTCAGAGTTGTCATATGAAATTATATTATAAAATATTTACAAAAATGTGAGGGGTGTATTCACTTCTGTGAGGTACTGTATGTGTGTATTTCTATATACATATAAATATACACAGTACATACACATATATTATGTAAACACAAACTTTTATTTTGCATGTGTTTAATCATGATTTAACAATTTGATAGCGCTTATGTAAAAAATGAGCTTGATTTTTTTTTTTTTTTTTTTTTTTTTTTTTTTTAGATGTCTAGTGTCTAATGTCTAGGTCTAAAACATTTTGGGTTTTCTTTATGTAATTTTACACAACCAAGCAGTTTCATAACTACATTTTAGTTGCATAACTAAATGATTACAAGTATTTTTTTTTCCATCCAAAGTTACGAAACCTTGCCACTCAGTAATGAAAATAGGAAATCCATGTTTCTAGCACTTCGAACTGACATAAACTAAGATTCTGTATGAAGCCATTTTAAATAAACGGCCAGCAAGCAATATACTGCAAGAGCAACAGCAGACAGGAAATTGTGTTTTACAATATTCAGGCCACAAAACAGTAGTACATCAGCAGTATTATTTCCAATTGTTGTCAAGGGAAGAAAGCAACAATGAAATAATGAAAAAATTACTGATTCGTTTTAAATAAACAAAACAGAGTGTGCTTTAAATGAAAGTACAATCTGTCAAAGTAATAAATGTAAACTGTAAACTCAGCAGAGTCACTGACACTGCAAGATGTCACTGTACTGCTCTGTCTTAAATCAGCAGCAGTCATTCTCACAAAAAACAAAAAGACAATCAAAGAAGAGGATCACTGTAACAAAGCCATAAACTCATGCTGCCGTTCAGGATGAGGTCATTTATTACCTTAAGAGCTATCTGGTTCTTTGCCCTGGCTGCTTTGTGCAGGGCAGTCATCCCATCCCGAGAGCGGAAATCTAAATGAGCCCCACCGTTCTTCAATGTGACTATAATCTCCACCATATTGTCCAGGTGAGCCGCAAGGGTTAGTGGTGTCTCTGTAGACCAGAAGCACAAAAACAAGCCGTTATTAAATGTATGAGGTAAATCTCTCTTATTAAAGCAAGATATTAACCAAAGGACTTGTATGTTTTATAAAAACAATAATTAGATATGTATAATTCTGGATTATATTGGATACTTGCCGTTATAACTGTGAGAAACAATAAAACAATCGCATCTTTATTTGTGACTTTAGACAGTGTAAATATAAAGATAAAGTATAAAATATAAATACACTACCATGCAAAAGTTTTTTTTTTTCACAGAAATTATAATTTTTCTACTTTTATAAATAAAATTAAGCTTTTATTCAAGGATGTATTAAATTAGTCAAAAGTGGCAGTACAGACATCACAAGAATAAATTACATTTTAAAATATATTCAAATAGAAAACCATTAGTTTAAATCGTAATCATATTTCACAATATTACTGCTTTTACTGTATTTTTTATCCAATAAACGCAGTTTTGATAAACATAAGAGACTTCTTCAAAAGCATTAAGAATCTTACCGAACCCAAAAAATTTTCATGGTAGTGTAAATCAATATAATTAAATATAAAACTTCATAATAAACCATACTTTTTTGCTGGATAATATATAGATTATACAAACTATAATGTATAGACTATAGATATAGAGTTAGAGTATACTTTTAGTATCATACAGATTATAATCTCTGCCATCATATCCATTAACCATGGAAAGACATTTTTGCCACTAAATAAAAAAATAAATGTAATTGTGACTTTCTATCTCACAACTGCGAGTTTACATCACAATAATGACTTTTTTTCTCAGAATTGCGTGATACAAACTCACAATTCAACTTTTTTTTTCTCATTACTGTGAGATATAGACTCTTAATTCTGAGAAATCAAGTCAGAGTTGTGAGATATAAACTTGCAAATCTAAGAAATAAACTCGCAATTCTGGGAACAAATTCGCAAATCTGACTTTTTTCTCAGAATTGCGTGACATAAACTCACAATTGCGAGTTATAAAGTCAGAATTGCAAGATATAAACTTGCATTTGTGAGAAAAAGTCAGAATTGTGAGATATAAACTCGCAATTGTGAGAAATAAAGTCAGAATTGTGAGATATAAACTCAAAATTCTGACTTTTTTTCTCAGAATTGAATTTATATCTTGCAGTTGTGACTTTTTACTCAAAATTGCATGACATAATTTCACTATTTCCAAAAAAAAAAAACAGACAATTCTAAGAAATAGAATTGTAAGAAAGTCACAATTGTGAGATATAAACTCGCAAATCTGACTTTTTCTCAGAATGGCTTGATATAAACTCACAATTGCGAGTTATAAAGTCAGAATTGCAAGATATAAACTTGCATTTGCGAGGAAAAGTCAGAATTTTGAGATATAAACTCGCAATTGTGAGAAATAAAGTCAGAATTGTGAGATATAAACTTAAAATTCTGACTTTTTTTCTCAGAATTGAATTTATATCTTGCAGTTGTGACTTTTTACTCAAAATTGCATTATATAAATTCACAATTTCGAGTTATAAAGTCAAAATTGTGATATCAACTCAGAATTCTGACCTTTTCTCAGAATCGCAATTGCGAGTTAAGCTTGCAGTTGAGAGAAAAAGTCAGAATTGAGTGATATAAACTCGCAATTGTGAGTTATAATGTCAGAATTTCAAGATAGAAACTTGCAATTCTGAGAAAAAACGGGCAATTCTAAGAAACAGAATACAAATTCAGATTTGTGAGAAAAGAAGTCAGAATTGCAAGTTTATATCACGCAATTCTGGGGAAAAAAACATTATATCTCGCAATTTTGACTTTATAACTCACAATTGCGAGTTTACATCTCACAATTCTGAGAAAAATAAAAAGAATTAGGAGATAAAAAGTCACAATAACCTTTATTCAGTGGCGGAAACGGGCTTCCATAATTAACTGACTTTTTTTTTTATTAATAATACATGCCATACAAAACAGGATATTGCCATGAGATTAAATCAGTAAGTAAATACAGTCAAACCAAAATGTATTCAGATGTTATCTTCATTTACATAAATGACTATAGTGTCCTGTACCCACTAGTAAAAAAAATATCATGGTTTGTCTGTATGTTAAATATAAACTGCTGAAATACAATGTCATGGTCCGACTAAACCAACTCGATTAAAAAGGAAATAATATATTGTAAAGTAATCAATCTGGAATTGTAGCTTAGGAACAAAGCCTGAATAGTTCTTTATGTGCAATTTTGGATTTTATCTGATATGGCATCCCGTACCACCAGTTTCAGGGTCATGATAGTTGGGGTCCAACCCTCTTTCCAACATCTTGGAGACTTTGTCCACCTGATGATGCTGAATATAGTCCATAAACTTCCTCAGGTTGACCTTAAAGGAGGTTTGAGGGAGAACAAGAGTGCAGGTGAGGTTAAACGAAAAACACTGTCAGCTAATGATTGAGGAGGAAGTAAAGGAACAGGAGCGAGTGATGGAAATGAATGGTTGACGAGCGTGTGAAGGGTCTCTGCTCACTTCCTCTCTTATGTTGAGATCTCTGGGACACACACATGCCGTGATACAAGGCTGGATAAAAATAGATAGGAGAGCAGCTCCCAGTACAGAGACATCAGAAAAAGAGAGGCAGAGAGAGAGAGAGAGAGAGATGGAGCACAGCTGATTTGGCAAGGCAAAGAGTTAGAGACCACTTGGCAAGCTACGGCATGCTACGAACACAGATCAACGCACGTCAACTCTTACGCACAACCCAGGACACACACACGAAGCCCTCCAACACAATAGAATAAGTGCCATACTCTTACAAAACACTAGAGTTTGCATTATTTAACTTCTGGATCCCATCCTACCAACACTAGCTTTCAATAATTCACACCTCGACACTAGCTAACAACTTTAAACCCATTAAGCTAACTACAATGTAGAGATGTCACCTAGCGTAATGTCAACATTCACCCTCTTACACTGTAAAAAGCCTTTTGTGAGTGTTAGCTTACAAAAATCATGTTAAACCGGTTTATTCATTCAGAAATATTATAATAAACATGAATAATTCAACCTGAAAATGGAAGGTTTGAGTGGTTAGCATAGTTAGCATTTTTAGGCTCTGCCAGGAAATGTCGTAAATACACTTTTTTTAAGGTGAAAAGAGAATTCTGCATTCAAAAGTAGCCATATATTCTGATTAAATACAATTTCTGCAACATATAAATTGCAAATATTTCATAAAAACACGTAGGGATGGACATCATAGCTCAGGAAAGTTGCTAATAAATGGCTTGTTTGTGTTCTTGTGGTGTCATTTGCCAGTTAATGTTGTCTTGATGTTATTTTCTCGCAGTTTTCAGAGTGGGGGGTTAATAAAGGCCTTTTGAAATGAATCGATGCGTTTGTGTCAGAAAAATATGCATATTTAAAACTTTATAAAACACAATCTCTAGCTTCCACTAACTGTTGTATGCATGTTCAAGAGAGAGTGGCGTTCCAGCGGATGACATAGGATGTACATGAACTTGGAAGTGATGAACGCGGAATCGCAGAGGAGAGAGCCAAACAAAACACTGGCCACAAATTGGAAGTACAGAATGAGGATTTGTAAGAAAAATGTCAGAGGATTTCGATATAAGCCAAGAGGAGACTAGTTTTCCTTTGCTGTAAACAAAACTTCTCATGACCGTTCTCACGATCAGGGCTCCACACCACAGCTATTTTTTTCTGCCGGTGTGACTAAATTTTGCGAGTGACCACCGTGCTGTTCAACTCATAAGCGCTGCCATTTAAAAAACATGTAATATTATTAGTAACTGCACTTATTGATGCAAAACAACAGTAACTCCAGTGCTACCAAATCTGCTCCTGGCGCTGGTGCCATTGCTCTCAAAAGTGTGTCTGGAGCCCTGATAAGACCAGCATATTCTCACCGGAGATAACACTACACCTAAATCCTATGTCATCCATTGGAATGAGAGTTGGGCTTGTAACCTGAAGGTCACCGGTTCGATTCCCACACCAGCAGGAATTAAAGGTGGGCATTGTGAATGAACAGCACTCTTTCCACCTTCAATACCATGACTGAGGTGCCCTTGAGCAAGGCACCGAACCCCAATTGCTCCCCCGGCGCTGGAGCAATGGCTGCCCACTGCTCTGGGTGTGTGTTCACTTTTCACTGCTTTGTGTGTATATTTGGATGGGTTAAATGCAGAGAACCAATTTCGAGTATGGGTCACCACACTTGACAATACGTCACGACTTAAACTTAATGGTGGAATTCATTGATGCGCCAGCCGAGCAACTGCCATTGAGTTCAAACAGCCAGTTTTCTTCAGTTATCATAGTTCTCGTTGGGTTACCCCAATAAAAATGACTTTTCGGATCAGGTAGAAATAACTCTGTTAACAAGCACACCTTTTCATTTTTTATAACGCAGTCTGATTTTAAGCAAACCCCTCTAAGCAATTGCCTCCAGTGTTGGGGAAAATGACTTTTAAAAGTAATGCTAATTACATTACATTACTTTTTATAGAAAGTAATGCGTTACTTTTACTTAATTACTTTTGCATTACTTTTTAAATCTGGGCAGGGCTTGCTTGCTTGTTTTGAATATATAAAGTTTGATTTTTAGCAAATGTAAAAATTTTGCACCAAAAAGTGAAATGAATAAACCTAAGGCTGGAAGAAAAGTAGGAACTGTAGGATAAGGAAGTTCAACACTCTTCAGCAATGAGAAAAAAATGAAGCACAAATGTTAGTTAATCTAAAGTAAGTTTTGCTTATTAGTATGATTGAATTGGATCGACATACGTCAGCAGCTAAGACATTGGTTAATAAAATGGGATTAAACATAAAGGAAACAAAAAGTAACTTGCGTTACTTTTTTGAAAAATTATTTTATTATCTGTTCCTCCAAAACAAGGATGTACAAAAAGCTGTTCCTACGTCATCCTTTACAAACCCTACCGGCTTACGAAGCTGTAATATAATAACTTATTAAGGGAGCTTGAAAGCTCAGAGCAATGAGAGGGAGAGTTTTAAATGCTGAGGGAAGCAGTGTGGGGACGGGAGATAAATAGGCTGAGCAATAAAGAAAAAAGGAATCGAGCACAGCACAGGACATACAGTGCTGGAAGAAGTCGGCAATTAAAACTTGGTTCAGAGCTTCGGGGTTGCTTTTGGGGGAGGAGCGTCAAATAACCTCCACCGGTGATTGCAAAAAACACTCATGACCACAGAGGGAAAAATGGGCCAAAACACTAAAACGTCAACATCAATGACCATCTCGACCCGAAAATCCTGCAAAGTCCAAATGTATGCAAATGCTCCGGTCTGCTGCATTATTTAGCAGCAGAGTCTAAAATGAATGTTGCATGTTAGATATTCAATCCTAGCGACTGAATATAAAAAACAAGATTTTTGAACATTTCTTTCCGTCGTATCCCAAGACGTTCTCTTCTGCTTGCAATTAAGCAAATAGCTTCTATTTGAAATGTACGTAAAAGACTCAATTATCATAACGGAAAACAAGTTAATCACCACCTGTGTGTCAAAAATAGACACATTTTTGACAAATATGCATAGTAGGGTACTCTACGTATCTCATAGAAACATTTTTGTTGAAAAAAAAAAAAAGTCTTACCTGTGTGTGGAGTTTTTCAATTTGCTTTTCGTTGACGTTTGGCTGCTGGTACACTCTGCTCTTGTACCGGAACTGCACAATTTAATCGGAGAGAACAATACAGACCGTTTATATGCTATATTGGTTTAATTTAGCAATTATCATCTTAATTTAACATTTTGACATAAAATAAGCTTAAAATAACGCAGGATTCAACAAAAAAATTTCTAATATCATGGTACATTATTAAGACAATTATTTATAACCCTCTTTTATATCAGAGTACAAAAATCTTATGGTACCAACACGTTTTTGTAAGTGAGAGGGCAAATAAATAATGTTTTTAAATAATTGATATAATCTTTAGCTCAAACAAATGATAAAATAGAAAATGTTTCATTATACTCCATTTGCAGTTCTTTTTGGCTGGTCGCTGCCTTGATAGTGATATGATTATATCAGGCCCTGGGGCTTGAATGAACATACAGGAGAACTACAAAAGGTTCCTGTTACACCAGCCTGACATCAGCCTTTTCACAGAGAGAGCTGAGAATGCTCCTGTACAGAAAGCACATCTTAAAGAAGGACGCCAGCCTCGTATCACTGCATTCGTAGCAATTTATAGCAGTTATCATCACTGTCAAAACCATTTTGTCATTGGGATCATCCTTGACATAAATCATACTAAATATGAATGGATATTTATACTCACAATTCATTTATTTTGATCACTTATATTGATTATTGTTCATGTTGAATAGCACAAAAAAACTATTTGGATTTTTTAAATTGAATTGAAATAAAAAAAAAAAATTAAAATAAAATAAATATTGCTCCATTGGTAGCAATTTCTAGCACTTATCATCACTGTCCACACCATTTTGTCATTGTGACTGCCCTTGACATAAATAATAATAATAATAATAATAATAATAATAATAATAATAATCTTATATTGATTACTGTTCATGTTGATTACCATAAAAATACTATGTGTACTTTTTAAAATTGGATTGTAAAATAAAATAAATTAAAAAAATACAAATAAAATAATAATTGATCAACTGGTAGCAGTTAATTATCCTTGACATAAATAATAAATATGAATGGACATTTTTACTATTCAATTATTTTAATAATTATTAATTATTGTTAATTGTTAATGGCAATAATAACATACATTCTGTTTTTTAGGTGTAAAACCTAATAATCATTAACCTAAAAAAAACAATAATAAAATCTGTTTACAGTAATGTATTTACAACAGAAGTCTAAGTAAGCATATTACACTTACAATAAAATTATTTTGCTAATAATTAATGATTGTTCATGTTGACTACAAATTCTAATGATCCCTTAATTCAATAAAAAAATTAATAACAAAAAAAGAAATTAAATGAAAACACAAGTAGTAAAAGCTAATCCTGCTTGACATAATAAATATGCATGGACATTTCTACTCACAATAAAATTATTCTGATTACATACAGTATATTAATTATTGTTTATCTTGCTGATTATCATCATTTTTATGGATATCGTTATCAGTCATTTTCAAAACAGATTTGCCGATAATACAATTTTAAAACATTTAAAGAAAGTTTTTGTCAGAGTGCTTGTTATTCTTAATTTTGACATTCATTTTCATTTTTTAAACCAGACATATTATCGGTTCAAAATATCGGTTATCGGTCTACTTGATCTGTAATAACTGGTATTTGTATCGGCCCTCAAATTGTTTACAATTATCACAGAAAGCCATTTTTGGTTTGTTCCTTAATTAAAAAGAAAATAAATAAATGAACAAATCACAAAAAAACTGATAAAATTGTTTCTAAACTAATGAACTCTCAATGGAAGTCTATGGGGCAAGTATACTGGAGAATTTAAAAATGAGAAATGCAAAGCTTCCATATTTGCTAAAGCACTCAAACTGATTGTTTTGTCCAAAAATGTGTGCTATTTAAAGTTGTCTAAATCTTCCTTCCATCGAAGGCACTACTGTTCTAGACAGATTAACTTCTAGTTCAGCGTCTAACGACATAATTCCTGTGGATGTTTGTGGAAGTACTTTGCAGACAGTGACGTCCCATGTCCCTTTCTGGTATCCTTGCATGTATTGGGTAAAAGTTACATCATGGATCGAGCTTAAGTTGACTCCGCAGCATTCAAGCAGCAAACTAGCGACGCATTACCTCAAGGGTCGGAACGCCTTTATTGGCTGATAGCGGATAGTCTCTCAAGGGTCGTTCTTCCTCCAGGAAACCACTCTCCCTCCCGTCCACCGCTGGCTGGAAGAGCCCATAGTTGAGCACATCTCTCAAACTCTGTGTGAGTGTACACAGGATCTGCTGCTTAGCAACCCATACTGTGGCATCAGGACTGAACCTCATGGATTTCTGGCAAAGCCAAAGAGAGAGAGAGAGGAGAAGAGAGAGAGACAGAGAAACGCTCTATCAGGCCATAGCAGGTGTACAGATTAACTAGGGGAAAACATTTGTGTGCTAAAACGTTTGAAAGGGAGAAAACAACAGGAAAAGGCAGAAATCATGTTTTATTATGTGATTTGGGTTTGGTTGACTGACAGAATGATATTTTATAATTGAAATAAAAATTAAAAGGGCTATATCATACATTTTTAGCACTTTTTGTGGGTTTCTTGTGAAGATTTTCAACCCTCTTTTTGACTTGCAAATCAAAAAGTAAGTGTTTAGGTGCAGTCACATTATCGAAATGTCAGCGGGCAGAAAAGATTGATTGTCTACTGTCAATAGTGTAGCGATGTATGAAAAAGATCACACAGAAGTCACTTTCAAACTAAGTAGTTTTCAGTCGATTAGCTTGAGCTCAAATCTTTTGCCCTCATGCAAAATTCCCCATCACATGGATTCCTTGGATTTGAAATGACTGGATTTCGTGCTCAAAAATTTGTGCTCACAGAACAGCTGTAAAAACTTAAAGGAATAGTTTACACAAAAGTGAAAATGTATTCACCCTCGGACCCTCTGACCATATAAAATGTAGTGTTTTTACATCAGAACAGATTTGGAGAAATTTAGCATTGCATCACTTGCACACCAATGGATCCTCTACAGTAAACGGCAATTCAACACTTGATTCGAATCCATTAATTAACATCTTGAGAAGCATCTTTTTAACATCAAACATAGTTATTTTGCCTGAATCAGTGGAGAAATATGCACAGATCAAAAATCATTTATAAGTGAAAATAGTCCAAAACAATTTTAATGAAATATGTCAGTGGAGACTTTCTTTCTCAGAATTGTGAGATATAAACTCGCAATTCTGACTTTTTTCCTCAGAATTGCATGATATAAACTCGCAATTGTGATTTATAAAGTCAGAATTGTGAGATATATACTCACAAATCTAACTTTTTACTCAGAACTGCATGATATAAACTCACAATTGCATGTTATAAAGTCAGTGTGAGATAAAAAGTCAGAACTGAAATATAAACTCACAAATTCGACTTTTTTTTTCTCCGAAAAAAACTTTCTCAAATCTCTTTTTCTCAGAATTGCATGATATAAACTCACAATTGCATGTTATAAAGTCAGAACTGCGAGATATAAACTTGCAAATCTGACTTTTTTTTTCTCAGAACCGCATGATATAAACTCAGAATTGTAAGTTATAGCGTCAGAATTGTGAGATATAAACTCGCAAATCTTTTTTTCTTCTCAGAACCGCATGATATAAACTCGCAATTGTGAGTGATAAAGTCAGCACTGTGAGATATAAACTCACAAATCTGACTTTTTTTCTCAGAACTGCATGATATAAACTCACAATTGAGTTAAAAAGTCAGAACTGAGATATAATCTCACAAATCTGACTTTTTTGTATTTGGCGCTGTGATGAACACCATAGCAAATAAACAAATCTGAATGGCTATTTAAAGACTTTTCAGAAACAAAAAAACTGTTTTGTTTACGGGGTTTCCAGGGTAAGTTCTGCATTGTGTGTATATAATGTTTACGCCATCTGCTGTCAGAGAATAAAAGTGCACTTTCATCTCATCTGTGCTTGATTATATCAGAGTTCACACGGGTCTTTGATGCAGCATACAACGGTGTTGTGTATTCAAAATTCTGAATAATTTGTTACAAATAATTATTCTTGGTATTTTTATGTGCCCACTATAACAATATTGTGCATATCTAAACAAGCCTCTTAAGCACACAGAATAATGTATATATTATTATTTTTTGTAATCGTGGCATCCGTAATCATGATCACGATTAGAAATTCAATTAATTGCGCAGCCCTAACAGTAATCCATGTCCTTAGTCTGCTTGTCTTCAGCAAACTGTTTGCAGGCTTTCTTGTGCATCATCTTTAGAAGAGGCTTGCTTCTGGGACGACAGCCACGAATCTGACTTTTTTCTCAGAATTGCGTGACATAAAACTGATTTTTCTCAGAAAAAAAAAAATGACTTTAAACCCTTAACCCTTTAAACCCTGATTTAAACTCACAAATCTGACTTTTTTCTAAGAACTATGTGATATAAACTCACAATGGCGTGTTATAAAGTCAGAATTGTGAGATATAAACTAAAGTAAGTAAGAATTAAGAATTATTACGATGTGAGAGGACTTTTACACTAGAGAAAGCAACATTATAGACAAGTATTTTGGCCAGAAGTGATGGTTTAAAGTTAAATGCACAAATTATGGAATTCTGGGTTATTGTGTTGTTTTTATCAACTTTTTGAACTCTCATTCTGGTGGCAACCATTCACTGCAGAACATCCATTGGTGAGCAAGTTATGTAATGCTGCATTTCTCCAAATGTATTCCATTGAAGAAACAATCTCATTGTCATCTGCATGTTGAATGGTCTAAAGGTGAGTAAATTCAAAATCTCTTTCATCTCAGGTAAAACAAACTATAAATATGACCCTGGACCAAAAACCAGTGTTAGGTAGCACGGGTATATTTGTAGCAATAGCCAAAAATACATTGTTTGGGTCAAAATTATCATTTTTTAATGCCAGAAATCATTCGGATATTAAGTAAAGATCATGTTCCATGAAGATATGTTGTAAATTTCCTTTTTTTAAATAGTAATATTCATTGCTAAAAACTTCATCTGGACAACTTTAAAGGTGATCTTCTCAATATTTAGATTTTTTGCACTCTCAGATTCCAAATTTTCAAAAAGTTGTATCTCGGCCAAATATTGTCCTATTTCAACAAACCATTCATTAATGGAAAGCTTATTTATTCAGTTCTCAGAAAGCTCAATTTCATTAATTTTTTCGTCCAGGGTCACAAATATTAATGATTCAACCTGCACTGCATAGATTTTTGTCCAATCAAATGCTTTCTTAGAATGTGCTTCCCACTAATACAATCTGCAAATAACTAGCATATTTAGAATATATTGCTTAAACATCTTGTTTCTTGGGATATTTTGAAAGAATACTTTTATCTGCATAATAGCATGGTTCTATGGTGTTTAGAACTGATAAATCTATCCTACCTCATCCTTATTCTCTCACCGTGACAGAGATGGTATTGTTGACATGTAAATGCAGAATATGGAAAGCTAAGATAATTGTAACGCTCAATAGATGTGACACTGGCAATAACTTGGACAATTTACTAACCATAACCACATCAGCTATGTGCAAGGACAATTCAATCCTCTGCTTCCTCCCAAAATAACAGTTTCAGTAATGACAGACACAG
The DNA here is from genome assembly GCA_033026305.1 of Cirrhinus molitorella. Lineage (NCBI taxonomy): Eukaryota > Metazoa > Chordata > Actinopteri > Cypriniformes > Cyprinidae > Cirrhinus > Cirrhinus molitorella. Next base: position 10,056,669 of record CM065141.1, on the reverse strand, counting down.
ATATTTTTAAAATAACCTGTTTTGAGAGAAAGCAGTCAAAATGGCTTCCCTTAGTGATTTTTTGCTTACAATAAATCAAATTCTACACTGTTTTTCATGTGACAACACTGAAGAAATGACACTTTGCTACAATGTAAAGTAGTGAGTGTACAGCTTGTATAACAGTGTAAATTTGCTGTCCCCTCAAAATAACTCAACACACAGCCATTAATATCTAAACCCCTGGCCACAAATGTGAGTACACCCCTAAGTGAAATTGTCCAAATTGGGCCCAAAGTGTCAATATTTTTTGTGTCCACCATTATTTTCCAGCACTGCCTTAACCCTCTTGGGCATGGAGTTCACCAGAGCTTTCACTCCTTCATGATGACATCACAGAGCTGGTGGATTGAGGATGCCCCACAGATGCTCAATAGGGTTTAGGTCTGGAGACATGCTTGGCCAGTGCATCACCTTTACCCTCAGCTTCTTTAGCAAGGCAGTGGTCGTCTTGGAGGTGTGTTTGGGGTCGTTATCATTTTGGAATACTGCCCTGCGGCCCAGTCTCCGAAGGGAGGGGATCCTGTCCTTAGTCTGCTTGTCACCAGCAAACTGCTTGCAGGCTTTCTTGTGCATCATCTTTAGAAGAGGCTTCCTTCTGAGACGACAGCCATGCAGACCAATTTGATGCAGTGTGCGGCGTATGGTCTGTGCACTGACAGGCTGACCCCCCCACCCCTTCAACCTCAGCACTCATACGTCTATTTCCCAAACGCAACCTCTGGATATGACGCTGAGCATGTGCACTCAACTTCTTTGGTTGGCCATGGCGAGGCCTGTTTTGAGTGGAACCTGTCCTGTTAAACCGCTGTATGGTCTTAGTCACCGTGCTGCAGCTCAGTTTCAGGGTCTAGGCAATCTTCTTATAGCTGACGCATCTTTATGTAGAGCAACAATTCTTTTTTTCAGATCCTCAGAGAGTTCTTTGCCACGAGGTGCCATGTTGAACTTCCAGTGACCAGTATGAGAGTGAGAGTGAACACCAAATTTAACGCACCTTCTCCCCATTCACACCTTGTAACACTAACAAGTCACATGACACCGGGGAAAGAAAATGGCTAATTGGGTTAAATTTGGACATTTTCACTTTGGGGCGTACTCACTTTTTTAATTTATACATTAATGGCTGTGTGTTGAGTTATTTTAAGGGGACAGCAAATTTACACTGTTATACAAGCTGTACACTCACTGCTTTACATTGTAGCAAAGTGTCATTTCTTCAGTGTTGTCACATGAAAAGATATAATAAAATATGTACAAAAATGTGAGGGGTGTACTCACTTCTGTGAGATACTGTAAATGCTAGATTTTAAATTACTGTCATATTTCACAGGTATGGGTTTAAAAAGTGTGACTTTAGGATTTAAAGTTCATTTTAAACTATATTTTCATATTAAATTTCTAATTTATCTGGCTTGCTTGGGTGTTTCTGCAAAGGAATAACCTATTACCTTCACATATGTTGAATGACTACATAATATTGCTTTTCTGAACCTTATTCATTTAAAGGATGACAAAGTAATTTTCCACTAGTAATTCTCTACTTTTCTACTTCTACATGTGTAAAATAGGTCAGAAATACTTGTTGCCTATCCCACATGCATCCGTTCCACTAAAACCCAAACAGATCTCCAGAGAAGGCTGAAACTGTAAGAGGGAAGCAATTTACTGTAATAATATAATTTAGAAACATCCACATGGCCTGACAGCCTGGGGTGAACCACGAGTGTGTTTATGCGTGTGTGTGTGTGTGTGTGTGTGTGTGTGTGTGTGAGAGAACGCACAGACTGCTGCAGGTCAGGGATGACCACACAGATGAGCATTGTGTCTCGCAGGCTGTTGTCCAGTCGGGCACTGGTAGGTCGATCCAGCCTGGGAGGCTCATCTCGGGAGCTGTCTGATTCCGAACTGGCCGAGTCCGAGAAACTCTGAGCCATTTCCTCCTCGCTAGACATGGGGCTCCGTGGCATGTTCAACACTGCAGAAAGAAAGAAAATGTTAGCAAATGACATTAACTTCACTGAATTTAAATTAAACAAAAGTAAAATTAAGTATTACACTTTTTCACATTTGCTAAAACACTAAACCCCATTCTCTAAACCACATTCTCAATAGCCTAAACCAATTTGTCAAATAAATCACTCTTTCTGCAAAACCTTAAACAAGTTCAGTTAGTTTAGACACCGTTTGCAGATCTCATGCACTTTTTTTGCAAAACTCTAAACACATTTTCACTCACTAAGACACAATTTGCCCTGTGATGAACTTGTGATGCAAAACCCTAAACACAAGAAAGCAAAAGTTAAGCACGACTGCAACACGGCTGTCATTGTTTACACAATAATTTAAAATTCTTCACACGTTTCGAAATATTTATATATACAAAATATAAGCCAGTTCAAAATGCACAGAAGGCACATGTGCACCCGTCAATCTAAGAGGTACAGAAGAGTGTTGGTGGAAGAGGAGGACGAAGAAGACCAAAACCAAGAACAGTCCTTCCAGAGAAATTAGAGCTACTGAATTAGACCATGTTCTTGTGCATTTGATGACAGAGGCAACACAAAAAGCCTGACATTAGCAGATTATCTGTGACCACCAAAATCAGTTTGGAAAGTTCAAAAGTAGAATGGAAGAGTATTTTTATATACTGTATTTTGGTCACACTGGTCATTTCAATATATTCTTGTGTAGAACTGCAAGATTACCACACCAGAAGGTTTTTTGCTGATGTAGATGAAGTCTACATACATATGTGTGTGTATTTTTCCTTTTTTTTTGGTATATTCATCAAACTTAGGTGTGATTTCTTTTGAGTGTGTTTATGTTTTTTGAGTGTGTGTATGTTTATGTACCTTTTTATTGCAAAATAATTACTATATACAGTAAACATTCTTTTTTTATAACTACATGCACTGGACACTGTGTTCTCCATTTTTTGATGAATGATCTGTAGTGCGTATAATATTGACTAATCTGTATATCATTTGAAAGCTTTGGTGAAATGGTTTTGAAGCGACTGTTTGATTTTGCCAGAAGAGTCGGAGGTTCTGTGAAATTAGTTTGAACATTTGGAATAGTATTTAAGGTTTTGAGAAAATGAGTGATGGTTTTAAAAAATGTGTTTTAGCAACTCAGAAAAACTGTAACTAATATATAAATAATATTAATTAAAGAAATAAATTCCCAATCGCGGAAAATAAAAGAAATGTAATTAGATATTATTTGCTTTTAAGCATTTCAAAGCAACATTCCTTTTGAACTGCAGCATGAATTATAAATGACATATAATTCTAATTTCTAAAACACATTAAAAGAAATCTATGAAAGCTCATTTCCAATTGCAAGAGACAAACTCATATTTGCAAGAAAAAAGTCAGAGTTGCTAAATAAAATCCCAATTGCGTGAGAAAAAGTCTAAATTACGAGATATAAACTAGCAATTGTGAGAAAAAAAAGGATTGCGAGAAAAAAAGTGGGAATTGCGAGATATAAACTCACATTTATATAAACGCAATTGTGAAAAAAAACTGCAAGATATAAAGTCGCAATTGTGAGAAAAAAGTCAGAATTGTGAGGAAAACAATTCTGAATTGCAAGACAAACTCACATTTGCAAGAAAAAAAGTCCCAATAAAATCCCAATTGTGAGAAAAAAAAAAAACATTGAATAGCGAGAAAAAAGTCAAAATTGCCAAGATATAAACTCGCAATTGTGAGGAAAAATGTCTGAATTGTGAGAAAAAAAGTGAGAATTGCAAGATATAAACTCAAAATTGTAAGAAAAGTCAGAATTGTAAGAAAAAAAAATCTAAATTGCAAGATATAAACTCACATTTGTGAGAACAAAGTCAAAATTGCAAGACATAAACTCATGTTTGCGAGAAAAAGTCAGAATTCCGTGAAAAAGTCTAAATAACGAGATATAAACTCGCAATTGTGAAAAAAGTCGGAATTGTGAGATATAGTCGCATTTGTGAGAAAAAAGTCCGAATTGCAAGACACAAAAAAAAAGTCAGAATTGCGATAGAAAAAGTCAGAATAGCGAGATACAAACTCCCAATTGTGAGAAAAAAAAAAGTCAGAATTGCGAGATATAATCTCCCAAAAAATGAAATGAAAATGGAAAATAAAATGAAATATTAACCAATATGCTGTAAAATAAACTAGTAAAAACTATACTAACTGGAATAAAATAAAAATACTGCATAATAACTTATAAACGGAAATTAAAATAAAATAAAATAAAACCACACAGTCAACTCAAGACCTAAAAATGGTTCTTGATTAGATGTGGGTCTTTGGATGGATCAGCCTAGACAATGTTAGCTGAAAGTAAAACGTCATTTCAGAAATGGAGCAAGTTATTATATCTTGATGAAAGATTAACAAGACAAACTGGTCTTTAATTTGTAATCATTTATGTGACTGATGAGTCATGCACAATAAAACCAGGAACATATTAATAAAGTAAAGAGGGCCAATTTTGATTTGCTGTTGACTTGAGTGCTTATTATTCCCATACATCATATTTTCATATTACTGTCTGGTCATTTAGCTCCACTTGTTTATCTGTCTGTGGCCTTTAGTGAATTCACTGGGTTCACCAAATGTTTCTGAACAGTCCCTATCTGCCCAGACTGAGCGTCTTTATATTTCATCTGCGGATGACTTTAGGAGCTCAGCGGTACACTGAAATGTCAGACTGTATATCACGTCATTTTAATATTTCTACTCCATCTTTTGGGTCTTTGCTCCCTTGCAGGGATAATTGAAGTGACTCACCAGAAGATGAAAAAGCCCTTGTTTATCATCACAAACTTGGCTGAATGAACAAAATAGCCATGTTTAACTTAAAATATACAGTGATGTCTTTGTTTATTTTCATTTTCATTGCTTTTAAGTAGTAGATCAAAGCAACTTTAAAGTGTAACATAACCATGCAGCATTTTCATGCAGATAAAATCAACAATCATTTATTATGTAAAGGTTTGTATGCACCTTAAGCTGCAGCATATGAATGAATATAATTTTCTTCCCAAAAAATTCCCCATGAGTGGCCTATTTTCTTTATAAAATGGCAGTGAAAATTACATAAAATAAAAACTTTAAAATCACCTTCATTGTCCTGTTGTTTGTATAAAATTACAGTGGAACAAAACAAAACATTGACTAGAAAAAAAATACTAAAAAAAGAACTGAAATAAACAAAACAAAAATATTAAATTTTAAAAAATAATAAATTAACAACTTTAATTACCTCGAGTGTCCTAATGTTTTTATAAAATGACAGCAAAACAAAAATTAAACAAAAACTTAAATATAAACTGAAAAATAATAACTAGTGTGCCATATTAAAATAAAACAAAATAAAATAAATCACTTTGAGTGTCCAATTGCTTTTATAAAATTACAGTGAAACAAAACGAAACATAAAAACAAATCAAACTAAACTGGAAAATAAAACACTAAGAAATAACTTACAAATAAATGTAACAAAAACATTATAAATATTTTGTATAAAAATAAATAACAAATAAAATTAAATATAAAATAACAATAAAATAAAAAAAATCTTTAAAATCAGTATCCTGTTGTTAAAATTACAATGAAACAAAGAAACAAAAAAACAACAAAACCAAATAAATTAAACAAATCTGGAACATAAAACAAAAAAATAACTTAAATATGTACTAGACAATAAATGTATAAATATTTTGTTGTAAAAAAAAAAAAAAAATTAAAATCACCTTGAGCATCAAAATATAAAAACAAATTAAACAAAACTGGAAAATGAAACAAAACATTACTTACAAATAAATTTGACAAAATGTGAAACATTTTGTTCTAAAATAACAAAAAATATAACATAATAAAATAATAAAAAATTAAATAAATAATAAATTAAAAAAATAAACCGAAACAGAAAACAGCAAAACCAATCAAACAAAACTTGAAAATAAAACAAAAAAAATATATAAATATTTTGCTGTAAAATAAATAAATTTATAACATTTATTTATATATAAATAAATAAAATTAAATAATTATAATGTTAAAGTGTCAAAAAACAACCAAGCAAAACAAATTTAATAAAAACACACAAAAAAAAACTTAAATTACAATAACAACATAAATTGTACAATAAACGCATAAATATTTTGTTATAAGTAGATTAAAATAAGGTCTTGTATACTAAAACTTGTATACAAGCTAGATTTTAAATCTCACTTTGCTGGGCTCACAGACTTTTGGACCCTATTGTATATTCTATTGCCTGTTTTTTTTTTTATTACATCGGACTAAAGGTTTCCAAAAGGGACAGATGGAGCTGTTTTCCATGTCTTGGGTTAGCACACGCCATATTTCTGAAGTGTACACAAGCGTTAGACATCACAACAGGATTTCTGAACGGCAAACAAAATGCCTGGGTGTTTGGGGGGAAGACAGCAAGCAATATCAGACAGTGACAGAGACAGCGAGAGAGAGAAAGAGAGAGAGAGAGTGGCTCAGACAGTAACTAAAGCAAAGAGGTCAGGATGAAATATCTGACTAACGGCTCCTCGCTAAAGCCTAAATCACGCCATACGCAAACGAGACGAAGCGAGACAGCTGAAGATTAATTAGTAGCGCTCGACACATTCCCTGTGCATTTTACCCCGTGAAAGGTTCGCAAATAATAAAATTGACCTTTCGGTGCTAGCGCATCTTGATAATGCTAAACTACCATGTGTAGGTGGTCTAATAACTGCTATTGTACGATTAAGGGGGCTTCGTGTGAGAATATGCGACTTGTTACACACCCTAGAAACTAATAATCAGATTATGTAATGTGTTAAAGTAACATTCAGAGAATATACTTTAAATGTGACCGTGCTTGTTAGTAAAACTGAGTCCTGGGTTTCATACGCTAAATGTTGGATGCAATGACGCGCTGGTGAAAATCAGCCGTTCTGGTGTCTCTCTCCCCAGTGGCTCAGTCAAGCGGCCCTGTCATTCATCAAGGCTGTCAGTGTAGGTTTTCTCGGTCGACCTTTACAATCACCCGCCACCAAGACAGGATTCAAGAGGCAGGAAGCATTTGTCGACTATCGCTTGAAGGGTACCACCAATTAAAACCTTACAGCGTGGAGAGGAAATTGCACCCACATGCACTTTAGTGCTAAGAAGCTGCCAGCAGATTTAACACGTAACTCTAGTGTTGACAGATAAACACACGGACACTCAGTGAAGTCCTTTCACAGCCGTGTCATTGTGCACTGGGTGATATATTGGTTTCCTGTGAAGTGAATATTATCCAGTTGTGGGCATTTAAATAAATTACACAGTACAGGCTTTCATCTTGCGGAATTAATTAGATATTATTTGCTTGTAAGTAGTTCAAAGAGACTTTGCAAGTGTAATGTAACCTTGCAGAGGTTACATGCAGATACAATCAACAAATATAGATATAATTTATTATGTAGAGACTAGCATGCACTTTAGGATGAGTGGTCTATTGTTTTAATAAAAATGAAGCAATAAAAACAAAACACAACAAAACCAAACTAATACTAAACCAAAAACCAAAAAAATAAGCACAGCAAGAAAGGCAAAACATCTACAAAACAAAAAATAGACAAAAAAAAAAACAAAAATAACAGACTAAAAAAATAACAAAAACAAAGTATAAGCAAAGCGAGGTAAAGCAAAAACAAAAAAAGACAGCATAAGCAAAGCAAAAACTAAAATAAAAGACTGAAAAAATAACAAAAAACTAATCAAAACAAAAAACAAACATGAGCAAAGCGAGGCAAAGCAAAAACAAGACAAAAAATAAAAGACTGAAAAAAATAAATGAATAACATAAAGCATAAGCAAAAACAAAACAAAAATAAAAGACTGAAAAAATAACAAAAGACAACAAAACTAGAAAAAAAAACAAAGCATAAGCAAAGTGAGGCAAAGCAAAAACAAGAAAACATAAAAGACTGAAAAATAACAAATAACAAAAAAAAACAAAGCATAAGAAAAACAAAACAAAAACTGAAAAATAACAACAACAAAAAAAGCATAAGCAAAGCGAAAACTAAAATAAAAGACTGAAAGAATTACAAAAAACAAAGCAAAACAAGTAACGAAACAAAACAAAGCATAAGCAAAAAACAAAACAAAAATAAAAGACTGAAAATATAACAAAAAACAAAATGCAACAACAAAAAAACAAAGCATAAGCAAAGCGAGGCAAAGCAAAAACAAGACAAAAAAATAAAAGACTGAAAAATAACAAATAACAAAATGAAAAGCATAAGCAAAAACAAAACAAAAATAAAAAACTAAAATAACAAAAACAAAATACAACAACAACAAAAACACAAAGCATAAGCAAGGCAAAAAAAAAGACAAAACAAAGGACAAAGCGAGGCAAAACAAAAACAATACAGAAAATAAAATATTGAAGAAAAAAAAACATAAAACCAAAATAATAAACAAAGCATAAGAAAAGCAAAAACAAAAAACTAAGCACAAGGCAATGCAAAAACAAAACTTAAAAATTATAAAAAATAAAAAAACCAAACAAAAATAAAAGACTGAAAAATGACAAAAACATGAAAGACTGAAAAATAACAAAAACAAAACAAAAAACAAAACATAAGCAAAGCAAAACGAAAAATAAACAAACAAATAAATAGATACATCAAAAATAACAGAAGCCAACCCAAAACAAAAGAACAAAGAATAAGCAAAGCAAGGCAAAACAAAAACAAAGCAAAAAGTCTGAAAATTAACCAAAAAATAAAAAATAAATAAAAAAAATAAATAAGCAAAGCAAGTCAACGTAAATACAAACCAAAACAAAACAAATAGAGACAAAAACAAAAAGAAAACCAATGCAAAGCAAAACAACTTAAAAAAAAAAAAAAAAAAACAAGAAACAAAACAAACTATAAGCAAAGTTAGGCAAAAACCAAACAGAAAAAAAATTACTGAAAAGTAACAAAAAACAAAACAAAATTAAAAAGACTGAAAAATAACAAAACAAAAAGCAAAGCAAGGCAAAGCAAAGCAAAACAACTACAAAAAAAACAAACAAAAAAAACTACAAAACAAAAAAAAAAACAAGCAAAGTGAGGCAAAAAAACATACAAAAAAAATTAATTAATAAAAGACTGAAAATAACAGTAAAAGTATAAAAGTATAAGAAAAGTAAGGCAAAGCAAAAACAAAAATAAAATAAAAATTCAAATTTGGTGCACTAATATAGAAAATATGATTACAGGTATGCATTTATCAACAGTTAATTATGGCTTCAAATGCGGCTAACAATTTACATCATATTTCATATTTTGCACATTAGATGCATGCAAATCAAACATTAGAATACAAAATCATACACTGGGTTTTCAGACTTCATTATTAGTTCAGAGACACTTTTTGTTGTCTGCCTATTTTGGTAATTATTTATTCCACTTAGTTATGCAAGATCCTAATATACAGCAGCAAATCTCAAGAAGGAGAAAAAAATAGCACATACTGACCTAGAAGCATAATTTACTGTATTTAATAAGTTCAATTTTTGCATTTTTCCCTGTTAACTTCAAAAACGCAAAGCCCGGTGCCTTTTCATTTACAGCAATTATTTATTAAAGGTAATGCCCAAATATTCACTCTGAATGTCTGCCACTGTTGCCACGACAACTACTAAACACATTTGCATTGTTAACGTTAATGGAAGTGATGCATTAAGCATTTTTAAAAAATGGCAGGTTTGCTATAAACTGTCAGAATGTTAGCCGCTTAAAACACGCGTCATGCCCGCGTACCTTAATATCTTACGCTCATCAAAGAAAAAGAGAAACACAAGGAGGATTCAGGAGGGAATTAAGCCCACCCTAATATCCTGATAAAACAGAAGATATTTCTTTCTGAGATTTGTCGAGGAACATCTAATGTGAAGCTTAGTTCACTTCCACATAGTCACTGTATCATTTTACAGCAGCAGTAGTGGTGAACACTAGGTTGCTCTCTTCCAAAAGCCTGCCTGAGGGCAGTCAAACTTGCTGTTTCAGAAACACGGACATTACCAGGAACTGACAGCTCTCCCAGAGCTGAACCTTCCCATAAACAGCGTTTTGTTTTGTTTTTTTAGAAGAGAAGTGTCTAATACTATACCACTCATTAAACCATACACAACCATTAATATTTCATAACCAATTTACTTCTCATCAAAAAGTGCTGTGGATGTTGCATCAAAAGCTCTTGGGTTCAGATTTTTTTTGCAATATAGCAATTCCAAAACCCAAATCCCATCCTCATAAAACAAAAACAATATTTTAGTGCTTGCTCATGCAAAACTCACCATTATAATGCTAGGACGGTTGCCAAGGTGTTGCTACAGTGTTTTATAGATGGTTTTTACAACATTGCTGTTATAGTTGTTGATCAAAATGCTCCATGCTCAAGTCTGTATTCAAATAAAAAGTTAACCTAAAAATATTAAGCAGCACAGCTTAATATTTACTGTATAATAATATCTACTGTATTTACTGTAGCTATAAGAAGAAGAAATGCTTTTTCAGCACCAAATTATCATATTACAGTGATTTCTGAGGGATCATGTAGGGGATGGGCAATATATCCGTACCCAGTAGAGCTTTTGGACTATCTGTCGCGGTTACATGTTCATGTGACGTTGCTTTGCTACGTGGTCATGAAAGCTTATCGTTTACATGCGTTTTTAAGCATTGCGATTTTAAGCCATTGAAGCGCAATCAGCAGCGAAAGAGAACTCATTTTGCTTTATTCATGTCCTGTCTGTATAGATATTGAACGGTTAAATACAAGCACTTGTATGTGTCAAAATGCTGGTCTTTCCAAGTATCCTCATAAACACAGCATTTACATCTTAAGAGAAAGCAAACACCTGAGAAAGAAAAGACTTGTAACAGTATATTGGATCTTAAAGTGACAGCAGTCTAAGTCTAAAACTGTGTTTTACAATAAAAACGATCCTCGTCTACACTGGCATTTTCACTGCGTTTCAGAAATGTTCTGTAATGAGCATGATGTTATCCTCAAGGATATCGCCATAATTTTCTAACGTCTCCGTTTTAGTACGTTTATACTGAAACACAACTCCAGAGTTTTCAAACTAAAAGTGGGTCTGCAGTGTTTTTAAAAGCCTCTGATATCGAGGGTTGAAAACACCGGAGTAGTGTAAACAACAGGTTTAACAGTAGCAAAAGTAGACATAGTCTAATATTCCTGCTGTCTGTCATTCATGTTAATTAAACAACAATGATATAAAGTCACTTTAATAAAATACACAAATTATAATCCACAGACAAAGAGCAGGAACACACGTACACGAGGTAACAACAAAGTAGATCCAACAATGAGACAACAAACTGAACAGGTTTATAAAGGGTGGCAAATGATCAAGACAGGTGTGGGTAATTAACTGATGATGGCATAATGAGGTGGATGAACAGGAACATGAACTGGAACAAACCAAAATACAAAAGGACTAGACCAACAAAAGACAAGACTGTCTGTTACAGTATGTAGCATTTCCTATTCATTTGTTCTACTGTAGTTTTTTCTGTCCTATATTGCTTGTAATTAGTTTCTTATTCTTATTTAATCTCTGACTGTTTACTTGTCTTGTCAAAGTGAGCTTTGAATTGTTGTTTTTTAGGCTAGTATTAGTTTTTTTGTGATACTGACACTGGTGACAAGAATTATGACATTTCTATGCTATCAAAAAGTCATAAAGACCTTATTTAAAGCAAAAATAACTATATTGTGATATATATTGTTACTGTGAAATAAAATTATTTATATCATGATATAAGTAGCATAGATCACGTGACACTGAAGATTAGAGTAATGATACTAAAAAAAAATCAGCTTTGCCATCACATGAATAAATTATATTGAAAACACTAAAATAGAACACTTTTAAATGGTCAACATATTTAGCAAAATAGGGCTGCATGACAGTGGTTAAGCTGAGAATCACAATTATTTTGTTAAAAAACGATGATTATTGACATTTCAGATTTTTTTTACATTTCACCAGAATTATTGCACTTTTTTATGTAAGCACAAATCAAGAGAACATTAACTCATATGCATGATTTATTTCACCTCATCTAATTTCCAAATTTTGTATTTTTATCCCATGTGATCCTAGTCCACAAAACCAGTCTTAAGTAGCTTGGCTATATTTGTAGCAATAACCAAAAATACATTGTATGGGTCAAAACTATAATTTTTTTTATGCCAAAAATAATTAGGAAAATAAGTAAAGATCATGTTCCATGAATATATTTTGTAAATATACCACATAATTTTTTATTAGTGCATTGCTAAGAACTTCATTCGGACAATTTTAAAGGTGGTTTTCTCAATATTTAGATTTTTCTGAACCCTCAGACTTTAATTTCAGATGTATAAATCTCTATTTCAAAATTTAAAAAAAAATATATGATTTGGCATACTCAGTAAAACTAAAACTGTGAAAATTCCAAAATTTTAAATTACACTTTATTGTTCAATAAAGTTGATATTTTTGTTTTCTTTGTGCACAAAAAGTGTTCTCGTAGCTTCAAAACATTATGGTCGAACCACTGATGTCACATTAGCTATTTTAACAATGTCCTTACTACCTTTCTGGGCCTTGAACATCAGTTGCGTTGCATAGCAGGGTCAGAAAGTTCTTGGATTTCATCAAACATATTTGTGCTCTGAAGATGAACAATGGTCTTACGTGTTTGGAACGACATGGGGGTGAGTAATAATAATAACAGAATCTTCATTTTTGGGTGAGCTATCCCTTTAAATAAAACAAAAAATAATAATTCAGGAAAAACAACCAGCAGGAATATATTGCAGGTGATTGTACTTAATTAATAGAGTGACATAAAAATCATGACATGACTGAAATAAGATTAATTATGCAGCCCTATCACACCATTTCCATTTAGCTGTATAAAAAAAATAACTACTGCAGAAAAGTCTAACCCCAAAACTTCAGTAGTGTAGTGTAAATTAATTTATTCCATTCTAGACATAATATTATTTATTATCACTGTATCATTGGGTTTCAACAACAAACTCTTGCAGATTACCACTTTTAAAAGTATTTAAAATACTGCTCTGCAAATATGGTTCTGCTCCCTTCTTCAAAGGGATTTCTTGCCCATTTTATCATTCGCCAAGCGTCAGTCCTAAGTCCAATCGCTAAGAAAAGAAATAGGACAGCTCTCCACAACAAACCGCGCGGTGTGCTATCATTCCCGTCCACAGCTGTTAGATGCCATATTTGAATGAGCAATAGAAGTGACGCTTGCTTCTGTGAACTGTCTGGAAGGAAAAGGGTAACTAAAGTGTGGGTTTCATCTGGGCCAATGAGTAAACCGCAGAAAAGAGAGAAGAGAAACAGAGCTGGGGGACTCAGAGGAGCAAGAGAGTTCGAGCGAGCAAGACGGAGGGATAGTAAGAGAGGGAAAGTGGCATACAGAGGCGAAAAGAGAGGGAGAGTGAAAGGGGGACGAGCTGGCCTGGATCTGTGTCCGCTTGCCTTACCCCTGGTGACTTCACAGCTACACTACGCAGCTGTAAAATAGGGCAAGACTGGGGCTCAAATATACGGTAGAATCACAGCAAAGCAGTTCTGGAGCTGTCTGAACATCAGCGTTCTAAACAAGCGAGGTGAAGCTGATAAAAAATAAATGAGAACCAAGGCCCAGTTCTATCACAACATGTCATCTAACCCCTCCCATGGGCTACGCTCAATCTGAGCTCATCGACGAAACCGCAAATCAATACGAGGAACAATTATTGCCCCTGGAGGACCGCCGCTGCTTTACACCATATCAGTAGAGTACAAACAATGGCAGTATATTGTTTCTCCGAGAGGTTTTCATCTTTTTATTCATTCATCCATTCAACCCCTCACTCTCCAGGGAAAATTAAATCAATTTAGAGGCTCCATTTAATGATTCCTTCACTCCACGTGTTGTCAAGTACATGGCGGTCCTTAACTGAAGAGCATATAATATAATAATGAAGCCATCAGATCTTAATGAAATGCACTTATGTCCATTCATTTGATAAACAGCTACTCAGCTGTAGTTTGCCATGCTACAATCTAACTGTACTTTGAAGCAGATAACCAAAAAATAAAATGTTACTTTTAAACGTTACTTAAGCAACATACATACAGTATACATTTGAAACTTTCAGTCTGTATTACTCGTTTATCGCAAATTCTCTGAACTGTTAAATAGTGCTCTGTAATTTTATGCACTGCATTTCACTGTTATTGAACTAAATACAAACAAAATGTTTTATAAATAACTACGACCATTAATAATTTAATTTAAATAAGCAACAGTATTGACTTTGAAGATGTAGGCTACATTTATATAAATAAAACAAAAACACTCTAGCCTTTTCCTACTGACCTCCTCTCTATATATAGTCTTCCTACATTATATTGCTTTGCATTGCTTTGACTGTTCTCTGTACCCTCTGACGTGATATCATATCTTAAAATTGTAAATTGACTCGTTATAAACTCATAATATCTCCGATCACCAACGCAACTTGTCAGTATAGTAAATTATCAGAAAAAAACGCAGCGTTACATACTGTAAACAATAGGGGTGGGAATTGCTACTTCACGATACGATAACATCATGATACATGGCTCACGATAATGATAATATCACAATACATGGCTCACGATAACGATAATATCACGATACAGTGATTATCGTGATAATCGATATATTGCTAGACAATCCTATAGTGACACATCACGATATCTGTCTAACTGAAAACAAAACGCCTGTGAAAAGGTTTAGTGCAAGTTTGCTCTCTTAATTTAAGTCTAAGCTAATAGAAAAAAACAACGCTCTTTAAATCAAGTTTAACTAAATTAAGAATTTTATTCTTGGACATATTTAAAGCTGTGTAAACCAACATATTTAACTGCTTATAGGCTATAGATGTATGTATATAGGCAATATATAAACCTGGTATGTTTCAAAATTTACCTGGAGTGATTTCTCATCATTTCCTCTCCTCTCACCATAAAAACGGAGCCCCTCACAAAACGGGCTCAAGTTCATCATTTCAAATGTAGATTCGCGGCAAGCACACATACAACACTTCTGCACCGCATTACGGCTCCGACGAGATTTTGTTTGGTGTCGTCCATGCCATAGGTGCAGATTTGTTTCTGCATACCATGCTGCATCTACTCAACCATGTGCAAGCGCTGTCAATTATCCACTTCTTCATTATGGCAAACGTAAGCTACGTTCATTTATTTAATCGATGTGTTGGCGTTAATTTGCATTTGTGAGTTTGTTGATACGCTAAGGTGATAATTAAAGCTACCATTACTGACGACTGACAACTTTTAGTAACTTTTTTAGCGTCGAGTCGTTTTCAGCCGCAGAAGCCAACTACGTTGCGTCATTTGAATATCGATTCTGATTGGTCAGTTTCGTATGAACGCCGCATTATTTTTAAAACTTTAAAATGGGTTAACGAATTATTAAAGAAAAATAATGTACAATACGATACATACATATATAGAGCTATTTACTTAAGTGGGTAAACTGATTAAAAAGTTAATTTAATCATTTTCAGCGTCCCTCCCTATGCCTCATCTGACGAAAAAACACTAACAGAATGAATTGTACTTTTAAACGCTATGTATAAGAGAAGAGAGCGTTTAGGATGAACCGATTCACTAGAATGAATCATTTTCAAACGCTATGAGAGAAAGAGCTATTTAGGAAGAACTTGTTCACTGGACTTTCAAACGCTAGAGAAGGGGCCATTTAGGATGAACCGATTTATTTGAATGAACCTGCCTTAAAAATGCCACATACAGTATGAAATAAAGACTATTTAGGTAAAACCGGTTCACTAGAATGAATTATTTTCAAAGGCAACATATGACAGATCTATTTAGGAAATGCAGATTCACTAGAATTAATTGGACTTTAAACCACTACGTTTGAGAGAAGGGGCTGTTTAGGATGAACCGATTCACTAGATAAATCTGACTTTGCAACATGCAACATACAATATGAGACCATTTTGGACGAACAGTTCACTAAAATGAATAATTTTCAAAAGCTACATATGAGAGAAAAACTATTTAGTAAGAACCGATTTACTAAAAGTAATTGAACTCACAGACGCTACATATGAGAGAAGGGGCCGTTTAGGATGAACTAATTCATTTAAATGAATCCGACTTTCAAATGCAACATACAGTGTGAGAAAATGACTATTTAGGACGAACCGGTTGACTAGAATGAATCATTTTCAAAAGCTATATGAGAGAAAGAGCTATTTAAGAAAAAACGATTCACTAGAATTAATTAGTCTTTCAAACACTACATATAAGAGAAGGGGTCGTTTAAGTTGAACCGATTCACTTGAATGAATCAGACTTTCAAATGCCACATACAATAAGAGAAAAAGGCTATTTAGGAACAAACGATTCACTAGAATGATTTGGACTTTCTAAAGCTACATATGAAAGAAGGAGCTGTTGAGGATGAACCGATTTACTTGAGTGAATCAGACTTTCAAAGCCCACACACAGTATGAGAAAAGAACCATTTAGGATGAACCAGTTTACTGGAATGATTTTTTTCAGAAGCTACTAATGCAATTAGTAATTAGTAATGCGTCACCTTCTATTGGTGGCTTGTTAAAAAGCACTAAATCCTAATGTAAAATATCCCAAAACCATTTTTAATGATTAAAAGTTGATGGTTTGTAATGGTATTTGTAGTAGAAATCATTGGAATTTCTGTGATGGTTTCGAATAAACTGACTCGCTTGAATGAATCTGACTTTCAAATACTACAGTATGAGAAAAGGACCATTTAGGATGAACCAGTTCACTATGAATTATTTTCAGAAGCTACGTATGAGAGAAAGAGCGATTTAGGAACAACCGATTCATTTAAGAGAAGGGCCATTTATGATGAACTGATTCCCTTGAATAAATCAGACGTACAAAAGCCACATACAACCATTTAGATTGAACTGGTTCACTAGAATGAAACATATTTTCAGAAGCTACAAATGAGAAAAAGATCTATTTAGGAACAACAGACTTAATAGAATAATTGGATTTTAAAACGTTACATGAGTGTCGTTTAGAACGTACCGTTGGTTTTAACTGGACTTTCAAGCTTTAT
The DNA here is from genome assembly GCA_033026305.1 of Cirrhinus molitorella. NCBI lineage: Eukaryota > Metazoa > Chordata > Actinopteri > Cypriniformes > Cyprinidae > Cirrhinus > Cirrhinus molitorella. The sequence continues at coordinate 10,039,412 of CM065141.1, read as the reverse complement.
TAAATGACCATTTAAAATGGATCAATTTACTAGAATAAATTGGACTTCCAAATACTGCAAACTGTGAGATAGTGAGAGAGAAAAAAAACTGTTTGGGTGAGTACGTTTGATAATTCCCTCAGCGCAGACATGGTAAAAGTAGCTCGTACTTGAACACCTATACCACTTTTAGTTAGTTACTCTCAAACACTGCAGCTGCTATAAACCAGACAGACGGTCACAGTCCTGGAATCATCTGTTGGGCCTGCTTGTGTACATAAATCGCTTAGAAGCCTGAAGTGGACAGTGTGTGGCTGCAAATCCAGTCTGCTAAAATCCTCCTCTTCGCTTCTTATCTCAGTGGGACACAGGATAACAGAGAGCTTCCAACCCCATCCCGGTAATGGATAGATCGCCACAGCCGCACAGCTGCGCCTCTTATTTTGCTATAAGCAGAACCCTTGACCGGCACGGAAGATGCCTTACAATACTGATAATGTTGTTTGTCTTCTAATTATCGTTTTCTGGAGGCAATCTGACTGGGATCTTTTATGCTCAATCACAACAGCAATCAAACGCATTGTGTACTGAATGTCGCACGTTGGTCAAAAGCCCCACTGAATGCCTCTGAAATGAAAAGAGAGCTCTGATGTATTTATTAGGCCTCTTGAGAGGAAAATCACATCTTGAAATGTTGCTGAAGTATACAGTAGGCTGAGATGGCAGCAGCAAAGGCAGAATTTGCTGAACGAAGCTGTCAGTGTGTGTCAAGTTGAAAGCTGAGGTGGATTTCCTGTCTTCCTGTAGTCTTAAACTTAGCCTTTGCTATACCGTTTCTGAAGAGAAATTTTCATTGTAAGATACTGTTTCATATCAAAGCATCAGGACTCAAAGCAGAAAACATTTCCAAACCGGAACAATCGCTGAACGTAACTGATAAAGCCACTGGACGCTGAGTGGCTGAGTTAGGGCAAGATGTCTTTTAAAGTCTCCTGATACTTATCAAGGAAGATACAATGGATTGTGGCTCCGGCGGCCCTGAGAAGTGTCACTAGTGGAATCGGTCTTTTCCGTTGCTATGGAGTCGCAGGTTGGAAAGCCCATGAGACCAGCAGTACCCAAGCAGTGGATGGGAGAAAACCTGGATCTGCGCATAATGTGGCGTGTCTGAATAATGCTGACCCAAAAACTCTTTTAAGAGGCACATAAATTATTGTCAAAACTCCTGGAGGATTTTAGGCTCTCAAGGGATGCCGGAGACACTTAAGCTTTGAATTTTACAAACATCATTTTTGGGATTTTGTTTTCTGTAATAAACAGGTTCTTTCTAAGTATATGCAGAGAAATAACCACTATAGTCTCCTGCTTTCCATTTTGCATTACTTGACTTCCTGCAAATGTGTTTATCTGCATTAGTTATAGACCAATACTTTGGATTTACCAATAAATTGGCTGCAATTTGGCCATTTTGATATCAGTTTGCATCACTAGTCTTCCTCAAAATGTGTTTATCTGTGACTGATATATTGGTTAAACTGATCAATCAGCCACTGTTCGGCCATTTTGCCAATATCAACATCTACTAACAATTTTGTCTTTTTGCTGCTTGATATTGCAAATTGGTGTGAATTACTATATTATTTAAATATATTATCTTAATTATGAGCACACTGGTTTGTAGTGCAAACAGTTTTACCTTTTACTGCACGTTCTCGTTATTTAATCCAACTAATGAACCAGAAGTCTCACCCACAGGCTTACTTTGAGGTGGATACTTTTGAGGAAAATTAATTTTGGTCTACATGTGTACACCACAACTGCTACAATTAAACTGGCTCTCTAGAAGAATTGATTCTTGGTCGTTCAGTCGTCATGATGTCCCAATCTATGTTCCCAATAATGACCGTTGCCCATGGCAACACTGTATAACTGACTTCATCTTATGTTTCCTAGCTGCACGTCTTTCGTCCTTAAGAAGCCTAATACAACAAAAAGCTAATAAATATTTCTAATCACTATCAATTCAGTGTTTCATATTTATGAAGTAGTCGTACAGTCAGATGGTCACTGTTGCAAAATAAACCTTCTCAAGCTGATAATTATCCATAATTTTATTTACTTATCACGTGTCAGCCACTATATAGTGGCATCAGGCATTTAAAAACGTTTTCCGGTTGATCAATCTGAATCTTAGCATACGCTTCTTCGTAGCACTAAAAAGTTTGTTAGATAGATTCAAATAAATATTTCTCAACAAATCTGAGTGACTAGATAGGGTTTGCATTACAGATGTCATTGTCATTGAAAGGTTTTTCCTCTCTTCTTCTTGTATACTAAGGTCTTTAAACTTTGTGCTTCCCAGTAATAGACAGATCATTAAACCGGCTTTTTAATGATCTCAGAAAAAAATCGTTCGTTTTTGAAGTCCAAATGAATATTTATGTATAAACATCTTTGTCAGATTCTATATACCCCCTGCGTTGACTATAGAAGCTGCACAGCTTGACAAAACGCATTTGATCTGTATATAGCCTACTGAGATACAGAAGAAGTTGCCAAGAGCTTGTCCGTCACCAGCCTCACATCTCCAGCATTACACCTCGTCAAGAGTGGGCTCTCTGTCCGACAATACAAACTTCGAAGTTCCTTATCCTTGCCTTTAAAGTCTGATGAAAACTGCATTTGGTAATGAGGAAACTGCAGGGACAAAACGGACGCGGAGTGGAGAGAAAACAAAGGTGCGTACTTACAGCATCCAGCGCACTTTTTCCTTTCTTTGGCTCTTTATCCTTTGTCCAAAGGAATAGAAATCTCCGTAGAATCGCTCACGTTTATCGAGTAGTCCGAACAGAGATGGGAGTGACCCCTTTAGCACTTCTTCAGGGGAAGAAGACTGTGTATTCCGCATGTGTGGACAGTGTTAAATGCGCAACATCGACCCGAGCGCGCAGCACACGCAAGGGGAGGCAGGAAATATTTGCGCTGGATTCAGGGGCTCTTCTGACCAGCTTTTCCAGCACTAGAGGGGTTTACTAATGCAGGCGGGGCCACAGTCCCCGAGCGCACCTGCATCTGGGACAACAGCGTTTGAATTGGGGGTTTGTAGCATTTAAGAGTATTAAAAAAGATAGTTAAATAAATTATACATTTGTTTTGAAATTATTATTTCATGATCGTTCATGTGAATGTTTTAGGATTGTACCTAAAATAGACGATAGATGATAATTTCAAATGCCTCTTCTGATACCATAACAGTCCCTAAGTATGTTAAAGTCATTTTTGCACACTCACTCTCCTGAAGGCTGACTCTGATAAACTTAAAAGACAGACAGACAGGTAAATAGATAGACAAACTGACAGACAGACAGACAGATAGATAGATAGATAGACAAACTGACAGAGACGGATAGATAGATAGATAGATAGATAGATAGATAGATAGATAGATAGATAGATAGATAGACAAACTGACAGAGACGGATAGATAGATAGATAGATAGATAGATAGATAGATAGATAGATAGATAGATAGATAGACAAACTGACAGAGACGGATAGATAGATAGATAGATAGATAGATAGATAGATAGATAGATAGATAGATAGATAGATAGACAAACTGACAGAGACGGATAGATAGATAGACAAACTGACAGAGACGGATAGATAGATAGATAGATAGATAGATAGATAGATAGACAACATTTAAATAAGTAAACAATATATACCAGATAGATAGATAGATAGATAGATAGACAACATTTAAATAAGTAAACAATATATACCAGATAGATAGATAGATAGATAGATAGATAGACAGCTTGTGAGATTAGATAGATAGATAGATAGATAGATAGATGATAGACAACATTTAAATAAGTAAACAATATATACCAGATAGATAGATAGACAGCTTGTAAGATATAGATAGATAGATAGATAGATAGATAGATAGACAAACTGACAGAGATGGATAGATAGATAGATAGATAGATAGATAGATAGATAGATAGATAGATAGATAGACATACTGACAGAGATGGATAGATAGATAGACAGCTTGTGAGATATAGATAGATAGATAGATAGATAGATAGATAGATAGATAGATAGATAGACAGCTTGTGAGATATATATATAGATAGATAGATAGATAGACAGCTTGTGAGATATATAGACAGATAGATAGACAGCTTGTGAGATAGATAGATAGATAGATAGATAGATAGATAGATAGATAGATAGATAGATAGATGATAGACAACATTTAAATATGTAAACAATATATACCAGATAGATAGATAGATAGATAGATAGACAGCTTGTGAGATAGATAGATAGATAGATAGATAGATAGATAGATAGATAGACAACATTTAATAAGTAAACAATATATACCAGATAGATAGATAGATAGATAGACAGACAGATAGATAGATAGACAGCTTGTGAGATATATAGACAGATAGCTAGGTACAGAAAGACAGGTTGGATGGATAGATAGATAGATAGATAGATAGATAGATAGATAGATAGATATAGACAACATTCAAATAAGTAAACAATATATAACAGATAGATACATAGATACATAGATAGACAGCTTGAGAGATATATAGACAGATAGCTAGATACAGAAAGACAGGTTGGATAGATAGATAGGACGGATGGACGTACAGAGAGAGAGAGAGATATGATAGATAGATAGATAAAAATCGAGTTAGAGATAATGTATACTGAAAGAAGTGTATCATATTTAACAGCTGAAAATCCAAAGTGGCAGGACTGATATCTGCCTCCTCTCAGCATGACAGATTCACTGCTGTGTAGGAAGGGATTAATTAGTAAACACTCTTGCATTTAATCAATACGTGCAATCAGAAAGTTTGGTCTGTATCAGTACTCATACATACAGTGGACTATTGAGCAGCACTTCCGAACCCGAGCCAAACACTGGAAGATTGCAATGTTCTTCACTAGTAATGAATGTGCGGCATTGTGTGCGAAATAAAGGAGCAGCGAAATAAGATTTTAATAAGCATGAATAGATTTCATAATGGATCTGAGCCTACTCTCCTTTTCTCTTTCTTCCCCTCCCTCTCTCCATTTCTCTCTCTTTCTCTTGTTGTCTAGATGCATTAATCACTGTAACCTCCTAGATGTCTCCACCTTCATTTGTCTTTGATTTCTCCGTCAGTCAGAAGTGGGGCAGCGTCTGCAGTAATAAGTCTGGCTTCTTAACCCTCTCCTACTGTACACCCTTTACAACCCACAGCGTCCAGAACCCACAAAACTGGGTCTCTCTGTTATAATTAGAAACTCGAGGCGATACGATACACAGACGGCAGCCATTCACTCAACCTCATATCATTCCAATCCTGAATTTCATGCTTCTGCTGAACACAATAGATGATGATTTGAAGAATGTTGAGTTCCAGTGTTGTTTTGGACCACGTCGACTTTAATTTCATGGACAAAAACGGATTAATTATCCTTTTAAAGGTATAGTTCACCCAAAAATGAAAACTTGCTGAAAATGTACTTAGATTTGGAGAACTTTCACATCACTTGAATGGGTGCCGTCAGAATAAGCTTTTCGCTTCGCAAGACATTAATGGATGGACTGAAGTTGTGTGGATCACTATTTGAATGTTTTTATCAGCTGTTTGGACTCTCATTCTGACGGCACCCATTCACTGCAGAAGATCTATTGGTGAGCAAGTGATGCTGAATTTCTTCAAATCTGTTCTGATAAAGAAATAGGTGAGCTATTTCTTTAAGAAGGCAGTGGTTAAGCAATTTTTGGTTATTTTCTGTAAGTTTTGTCTCAAAAGCAGATTACAGATGTATGAATAATATGTAACAGAATGCTCCTAGAGGGATTTGAAGGTTGTTTATACAAAGTTATAAAGTAAACTGTTTCAATAATAGACGCTACTGCAATAGTATTCTTTACCTTCCGATATTTTTGCCCTAGATTGGTGGATTTCAGCTGTGAGACGCAGTGTACTATTCTGTTGCTCAGCCAGAGAGTATCAGCTGTGCCTCTGGCCTACATTAAACTGACCTGTTTTCTTATCGTCATCATATATTTAGGGCTATTGATGATCATAGTAAAACCCTCAGAGGGCAGGATCAAATCTCTGCTGCTGTTATTAAACAGCCGATTTGGTTCTGACGATCAAATGAGATTATAATGTGGTTACAAACAGGTTTGACGCAAGTTATTTTGCATAAATACTTTAGCAAGTTAGTACACTGATCTCAAGAGTGTTTTGTAATGTTATCACAGCAGTAGTCTGCCCTCCGGTGGCCTTGCTGAAGAATGATCTCAAACCTGAAAGCTGGAGAGCGTACTGTCAATTTGCGTCTGAGAATAGACAAGGAGAAATGTATTGAAAATATGTAAATGTATTTATTGAACAATTTATTGTGGCTGGAGACGTGAATCCTTGTACAGGGGAAGCTGAAACAAACGTCCGCAGTACAAACACAAGACGTGACATGGTGCAAAGACTAGAAGGAGAGTCCAGGACAGAGGAGAATGAGAGAGGAGGGATTTAGAAGCACTTCCTGTGGACAATGGAGGGTCCGGCCTCCTCGTACTCATCTTTGCTGATCCACATCTGCTGGAAAGTGGACAGGGAAGCCAAGATGGAGCCACCGATCCAGACAGAGTATTTACGCTCAGGAGGGGCAATCATCTGTAATGGACAGAAAAAAAAAAAATTATTAATAATTAATTAATTATAACAATAACAACAACAAAAAAGTTATAAATTACAAAACAATAATACAATGTACATTATTATTATTATTATTATTATTATCCATAATGCAGACTGTATCATTGTGATTTGTAATAATAAGCATATTCATAAACAATCAATAATACATCATTTCCATACATAGACAATATTTTTTTTTAATTAACATAATCAATAATACATAATTACAACAACAACACAAAGTACATTAAACATTTTTTTGTTTTTATTACTACTACTATTTCTAATATAATAATTATAATTTGTTATTGAAATGTCTATAATGTACATTGTTATTACATTGTGAGTTAATATAACAATACAGATTTAAGATTTCAAAATATAAGATTTAATATAATAGATTTTTTCTTATTGTTATTATTATTACTATTATTATTTAAATATCCATAATGCATACTGTATAATTATTTTGATTGTGATTTGTAATTATAATCATAATCGTATAAAAAAAAAATCCATCATTACAATAACACAATGTACATTATGGACATACTAATAAAAATAATAATAATTATCAATAAAAATTATAATTTGTATTAAAATATTAGTAATACATAATTACAACGTACATCATAAATATTTTATCATTATTTTGTCTACTGCTACTTCTAATATAATAACTACTACTACTACAATTTTTTATTAAAATATCCATAATACATTGTCTTATTTTGTTATGATTTAATATAAGAAAAGATTTAAGATGTTAAGAAATAAGATTTAATAGAATATTTTTGATATTATTATTATTATTATTAATGCTGACTGTATCATTATTTACTGATTTGTATTAATAATCATAAACACAAAGAATCAATAATCTATCATTACAATATTACAATGTACATTATCATTTATTCAAATAAAAATGATGCTTATTAAAATATCAGTAATACATCATTACAATAATACAAAGTAAATAATACATATTTTATTATTACTTCTAATACTACTTTTAACATAAATATAATTACTACTACTTCTAATATTCATTTGTTAAAATAATATAATATAATAATAGAAATTTAAGATATAAGATTTAATTTAGTATTATTATTATTATTATTATTATTATTATTAAAATATCCATAATGCAGATCATTATTTTGTGATTTGTAATAATAATCATAACCATTAAAAAAACAATCCATCATTTACAATACTACTACTACTACTAATAAAAATAATTATTATAATAAAAATTATATTGTTTATTAAAATATAAATAATATATCATTATAATAATACAATGTACATGCTAAATATTTTATTATTATTATCATCTTTTCTACTACTACTACTACTTATTTCTTATTAAAATATCCATAATATACATTCTGTTATTACATTATGATTTGAAATATAATAAAATTATATAATATTTTGTTTTATAATACTATTTTAGTTATTGTTGTATTATTGTTTTATATCCATAATGCATATTATTATTGTTATAGTTTGATTATTACAATTTTTTTAATGTATCTAGAAATATGACAATAATTAAACATTAATTGTGCATTGGCCACATAGCAATCTGTACCTGTCATAAAAAATCATTTCAATCCCAAAATAATTTAGCAAAATAATTAATTATTAAAACATTAATAAATAGATATAAATAGAAATAGATAAACAATTAAACATTGGTTCTACATGTTCATATTGGACATTTAAACCTAAATATAATCTCAACAAAATAACATGTTAATGTAAAAAAACTGTACCTTGATCTTCATGGTGCTGGGAGCCAAGGCTGTGATCTCTTTCTGCATCCTGTCACCGATACCAGGGTACATGGTGGTACCGCCAGACAGTACGTTGTTAGCGTACAGATCCTTACGAATGTCAATATCACATTTCATAATGCCGTTGTAAGTGGTCTCATGAATACCAGCAGACTCCATACCTGCAGACAATGTCATTTAGATGATGAATGGGACTATACATGAAACATACTTCCATTTAAATACATTACATATGCATGCTAATTCACGATTACATAATAGCGCTGATTTCATTAAGGGAGGAACTGCTGGTTAGCCATTGTCCTATCAGCTCTACTGGATAAGGAAACAGTGATTGATGTACAATGTCAAGCCTAAGAGCCCTGTACACCATAAATAGCCCCTCAGCCTTTGGCCATATACTGAAACACTCCTAATTAGTTCCTGACAAAAGGTGATCCGTCACTGTGTCACCTCTCCTAAAAGTGCACTGTAATGTAAGAAAAAACTCGAAAAATGCGGTTGGTTGAATTTTTTTCTCAGTGGCAAGCTTGACCCCGCTTCGCTGTGCTCATGGAAGGTGGGTTTAATTGTGTTGCTGCACATAGACTGATGTGCAAATGATTGAGAATTATTAATAACATGAATTTTTCATCAATTGGAATCTAGGCAATGGCTCAAAAGGGAGAATATATTTTGAGTGTGGGCTTATTGGTTCAGTGCAGGCCCCGTTTCAGAATTGCTAGAAACTTACATGAATAATTGATAAAAAACAAGGCATAATGTAGGGATATTCAAAGCATGTCTATCATTAAGAAGAAGCCTAGTCAAAAATCCTAAAGGAATGTGAACATGATTCTATGGAGGCCCTTAGAGGCCATGCATTATTATTATTTTTCTGTCTGGTTTTCTTGTTAAATCGACATAACATTAGATGTTTTCTTAAGAGCTACATAATTATGCAAATTAAATAATTTGTGGCTGACTATCTAAAATAAGCAACTTTTTTTTCTTATAAGGAAATAAGATTCATTTAAAAATATATATGATAATATAAAAGATTAAGTATAAAATAAAATATATATATTATTATTATTATTTTCTGTTGGAATAAAGTACAATTTGTTACTCTTTATTCAGTTATTTGTATGTTTTATAAATAATCTTTGACTTCTGGTAGGAACTTGGATCCAATTGTAGAACAATAATCTAAAATATAATAAAATAATTATATGTTAAATAAAAAAATAAAAATGAAATTGTTACACTTTATTTTATTTTAAACGATTTTATTATTGAAAAAATATTTATTGGATTACTATAGGAAGATATATTAGTCCTAATCAAATCTAATAAGAATCATCTAAAAAATAAAATAAAGAAATTAATTCCTGCTGGAATAAAGTAAAATTGTTACTCATTATTAAATTATTTGTATTTAAAATATTTTATTTGAATTCTGGAAGGAGCATTTGTCATAATTTAAATTCAATTCTAGAAGACTAATCTAAATTAAAATAAAATAATATGTAAAATAATAAATAAAATAAAAAATATAATAATATATATATAATATATAATAACTATTTTATTATTTTTTAAATATGTATTGGATTCCTGTGGGAAGATATATTACTCCTAATCAAATCTAATAAAAATCATTGATAAAATAAAATAAAATAAATGAAGAAAGTATTTCCTGCTGGAATAAAATAAAATTGTTACTTATTATTAAATTATTTGTATTTGAAATATTTTATTTGAATTCTGGTAGGAACATTTATTATAATTTAGATCCAATTCTAGAAGACTAAACTAAACTAAAATAAATTAAGTATGTGTAAAATAATAAATAATAATACATTTTTTTTTATTATTTTAAAGATATTAATTGGAAGATATATTAGTCCTAATCAAATCTGATAATCATCTAAAATAAATAAATAAAATAAAAAATAAGAATCATGTAAAAATAAAAAGCTAATTAAATGTAATGTAATTAAAAAATATTTAATAATTACTCTTTGTTAAACTATTTTTGATTCTTATAGTTGGATATTATATAATCATTATCAGATGCCTGGTAGGCAGCTAAAATTCACAGGAGAACTACAGAAGGTTTACAATCCTCTATAACTTCCTCTTCCAATTAATATACTACAAGAATCTTTGATCCTTTTAGAAACATATTGTAAAAATATTTTAGTTTTTAAGTAATGCTACATATTTTAATCCCATAAATTTCTATTAGGAGTCATTCTAATTGTGATGTAAATGCTATTATTGACTAGCGAATTAAAACAGAACCAAGGAGCACAAGGCGTTGGCGGTGAATAATGTATGCGTGTTCAAATCAACAAATAAGAAACTGACCGATGAAAGAGGGCTGGAAGAGGGTCTCGGGGCAGCGGAACCTCTCGTTACCAATGGTGATGACCTGACCGTCGGGCAACTCGTAGGACTTTTCCAGGGATGAGGAGGAGGCGGCGGTGGCCATTTCATTCTCGAAATCCAGAGCCACGTAGCACAACTTCTCCTTAATATCACGAACAATCTCCCTCTCGGCTGTAATAGCGAGTTAGAAAAGTATTAAATGCAGTTTAAATATTAAAAAACAGCAGCTGGTTCAATTCACTTTTCACCGCCTTGACCAAAAGGTGGTGCTGTTTAGCTAATGAAGATTTCATTAAAGTGTAAACAGTAAAACTAGAACGCGTATAAAATATTCCAAATTAATCAATATTTTACACTTAACACATAGTTTATTATCTATTAAGTGGGTACATTAAAATATAGCTAACCTTCATAACAAGAATCATTTATGTGAAAACTGCAGAGAGTGAGGTAAATTACCAGTGGTGACGAACGAGTAGCCTCTCTCAGTCAGGATTTTCATCAGGTAGTCAGTCAGGTCTCTGCCGGCCAAATCCAGTCTCATGATGGCATGTGGAAGGGCGTAACCCTCATATACCGGCACATTGTGGGTCACACCATCACCAGCGTCCAGCACAATACCTGGTGCATATTGTAAAAGCATGAATTGATGGAGTTTAGAGCAACTATTCTATGATAGTCAATGTAGGCAATGCTAACCTGTGGTACGGCCAGAGGCGTACAGTGAGAGGACAGCCTGGATAGCCACATACATAGCCGGTACGTTGAAGGTCTCAAACATGATCTGAAATACAGATAGAAATCCATATATTTTAATATTAAGGACTTAATACCAAAAATGACGTGATTCTGAAGTATTCTAAAGAACTTGCCTGGGTCATCTTCTCCCTGTTGGCCTTGGGATTCAGAGGAGCCTCAGTCAGGAGGACTGGATGTTCCTCAGGAGCCACACGGAGCTCATTGTAGAAGGTGTGGTGCCAGATCTGAGAAGACAGTAGTGCATTTTTCATTATATATGGAGAAACACTGGTCATATTTACAGTTATTTGGCGAATTTTCGCGAGTGGAATGTATGGGGTTACATTTGTGCCAAAAATACATATGTCCATGTCTTGTATATAGTTAAGATAAATTAATATATGTTGATGTGTGTGTTTTTTATGTTGTCTTGTTCTGTTGTGCAAAGGATGTTTCGAAGAAAAAAATGGCTCTTTCTTTGTACCAAAAAAGTTTAGACTCAAATGTCTACTGTTATTGCTGTTCTTCAACACATTTAATAAATATCCAGGTAAACAAATATAATATTTCGATTTTTTTCAATAATTTATTTTTTCACCATCTTTCTAAAACTCTGAAAATTTTCACAAAAATGAAACCTAAGGATTATAGAAGTTTATAGAACAAAAACATAAATGAGTTTTCTCACTATCTTTGTGGAGTATTATAGACTATACATTTATTATAAGTTTATAGAACAAAAACATAAGGTTTTAGAAAAGTCATTATTGAAAAGAAAATAATAATTAAATAATTATCTAAAATATTTAAATAATTTTAAAATTATATAATATTTTAAATAATTATTTTATATTTTAAATAATTAATTCCTGCTGGAATAAATTGGTACTCTTTATTAAATCATTTGTATTTAAAACATTTTTATTATTTTATAAATAATCTTTGAATCTGGTAAGAACAATCATCTTCAACATCAATCATTATTTTCTGCTGGAATAAACGTAATTTTTACTCTTTATTAAAAATTTTGTATTTAATATATTTTTGTTATTTTATAAATAATCTTTCTAAACTGCAGAATATTCGACTATAGATTCATTCAAGTTTATAAACATCAATTAATCTACAGATTTTTAGAAAACTCTAAACTTCTTCAATAATGAGTTTTCTCACCATCTTTCTAAATATTAATGTCTAAATATTAAAGACTATAGATTCATTCAAGTTTAGAGAACAAAAACATAAATGCATCTATAGATCCTAGAAAACTCATTATTGAAATAAATACAAAACATTATATTTGTTTATCAGGATGTTGCAGAATGTTTATCTAGTGTTAACTTACAAAGCATAACATTGTGCTTTTTGGCACAGTTGTAACACCATAGAAACCCATTAATTTGAACTGGAATCCATGCGATTGGGAATTCTGTGTGAAAGTGGAAGGTTTTCAACAAATTTCAAGACAGGTTTAATTTGTTCATGTGAATTTGCCTCAGAAGGTTGCTTTGTTTGCAAGTGACTTCTATGTGAGTTGTGCTTGATAGATCGCTAACCCACTGACAATAGACAATGGAATTTCGCTAATGTGACCGGACTTTGCTCCTTGAAAGTGAATAATTGCACGGTCTACCTTCTCCATATCATCCCAGTTGGTGATGATGCCATGCTCAATGGGGTATTTGAGGGTGAGGATGCCTCTCTTGCTCTGGGCCTCGTCTCCTACATAGCTGTCTTTCTGACCCATACCGACCATGACACCCTAAAGAAGGAGACCATAATGCAAGCTTTCAGTCACAATCCACACATTACACAATCTACATTTGTTTAAAATGCTGTAGTTTAGAACTAAGGATTTACGCTAGAAGAGTATCGCCTCTGACCTCAAGGGTCAAAGCGTAAGTACTGTGACTTAAGAGGTGCTTTACTGATTGGATCAAAATAAGACTTAAGCCCCAGATGAAGTGAATGAACATTGTCGTCTCACCTGATGGCGGGGTCGGCCCACAATGGAGGGAAACACAGCCCTTGGTGCGTCATCCCCGGCAAAGCCGGCCTTCACCAGACCAGAGCCATTGTCGCACACCAGAGCGGTGGTCTCTTCCTCGTCACACATGTTTGCTTAGACAGCTGGTGTTTGAACACAAGTGGCACAGGGAGCAAACACATGACGTGTCCATTAGAAAGCAGAAGGATTTTCTCATGCCTATTAAATACTTGTCTTTGCTTGCTGAATTCATGTAGCACTTGAAGCGTAAATGATTCATCTTCTGTGCTTAAAAAGAGCTTTTCTGACATCGTCGTTATGCAGACCTACCCTCCCTACGGCAGACTCGCAATGTGTTATAAATAAAACATATTTTATTATTATTTGATATCTTGAGATGAGCATAAAAAGCTTTAGGTTGTAATATTTTTCTAACGCTGCTTCTGTATTTGAAGTTGGCATCAAATGCAAAATATTAGCATTTCATTGGTCCACTGTGTACTGTATGCAACAAATAATTCATTTTTAAAAAGATCCATTTAAAAAGGTCCATTAAAAAATGTTAAGTCTGTCGACACCCCCATGTTGCTCCAAACCTGTATAACTTTATTTCCTCTGTGGAAAATGATTTGAACTGATTTTTACAGCAATATACACTACTGTTCAGGTTTGGGGTGACTACCAGACACATTTATTTGATCAAAAATACAGTGAAAACAGCAATATTGTGAAACATTAATACAATTTAAAATAGCTGTTTTATATTTTAATATATTTGAAAATGTAATTTATTCCTGTGATGGCAATGCTGAATTTTCAGCAGCCATTACTCCAGTCTTCAGTATCACACGATCCTTCAGAAATCCTTCTAATATGCTGATTTGTTAATTAAGGAAATGTATTATCAATTATGTGCTGCTTAATATTTATGTGGAAGCCATGGTTTTTGATTATTAGAATGTTCAAAAGAAAACGGACCATCACTGCTGGATAAAAGTATCAGTCTTTACCCTGAAGCCTAGTTTTTCCCCATAAAGTCATTCAGGTTTGAATTTGAATGTTTCAATTTTAAACTAACTAGCTAACATTCCAAATATATCCAAAAACTAAGCTTCAAGCGCCAACAAAGCATTTAACATAAACATCCATTGAAGTAGACTCACCCGGGAGAGCTTGTACAAGAGGCCTGGAAAACTTGCTCCCTCAAGAGCGGTAGAAAAAAAGAGAGTGAGCAGCCAGTTCACCTGTCCTGTATTTATATAGGAGCCTTGTCACCAGGGCTTCAGAACCTCAAGCCTTTTTAGGACACATTACAACCCTGCATCACTCAAAGGTGGGCCGTCCCATATGAAGAAGGAGTATTGGAACGGGCCTCACAATGGAGACTGTCGAGTGACAGTCGCATTTAATATTAGAAGATAATTTATGGCTCTCGAGGACAGTGTGGACTATTGTTGGAAAGAGAGGTGGCCGGTTCACTGGGAGAGAATGGCATCCCAGCGGCCGTTATAAATAAGACGCCGAGCATTGGTCATAATGGACGAATGACCATTTGTCTGTTGTCTGTTATCTGTCAGTTGTGAGGAACTTCTAGCTGGCCTTCAAAGGAAATGCACATATGGGTGTGGACGTTACAACCAAAGCCTACCAAATGAGGAATGATTTTCAGCGTCTCTTCCCAAAAGAAAACCAAGGCCTCTAGGAAATTGACAATGTGCCACACTTTGTGATGTTTGTAGGGCTGTTGTGTGTGTGGGTGGTCTAATAATTACATGGACGTAAAAGCGACTTGATTGCATAGTGTCAGGAGAACGGCATTGTGGTACTAATAATGACATGTGGCACGTTATGTTCAATAACTTTTTTATCTCCACAAATCCTGTCTTGTACATTGTGAGAACTCTTGGACATGTTTGATAAACTATTATCTACCATATAATTAACCTACTGTAGCATAAAAAGCACTACTTTTAACCCTCTGGGCCTTTTCATTTTTGCCTCAAACTTGGTACTGTCTCTGTCAAAAGTGACCGAAGCCTTAAAATGTAACTTTTAATTATTAAAATACAAAAATATAAATATTAGACAATAAATAAATAAATAAGTGATTAGAAGTTGAAGCTGAAGTAATAAAATTACTAAAATAATTACTTAACAAGCTAAGAAGGATGACAAAAGCACACAGCAAAATTACTAAAACTTAAAACTGAATATATAAAAATAAAGGCTAATTCAAAATATGAATAAACACTATAATAGTACATAAATAAGCCGTTTTAAAACTGTGGCACCCAAAAACGGATATTATTTAGCGGGAAGACAAATAAATACTGTAACTTCATTCAATTTTCTAAATATTTCTGTTGAATACACTCTTAAAAATAAAGGTGCTTTAAAAGATTCTTCACAGCGATGCCATAGAAGCCACAAAGAACCATTTAGTCAAAGGATCTTTAAAGAACCATCTTTCTTACCTTTTTATAATCTGAAGAACCTTCTTTCGCCACAAGGAACCTTTTGTGAAACAGAAAGGTTCTTCAGATGTTAAAGGTTCTTTATGGTTCCATTTAGACAACAAAGGTACTTCTATGGCATTGTGAAGCACCTTTATTTTTAAGAGTGTAGCCTACAGCCCTGAAAATAATGCTTCAATTTAAAAAAAATATCTTCATGGAACGTGATCTTTACTTAATATCCTAATGATTTTTTGCATAAAAGAAAAATCTATAATTTTGACCAATACAATGATTTTTGGCTACTACTACAAATATACCTATGCTACTTAAGACTAGTTTTAGGCCTTGTTTTGTAACCTAGTTTAGGATAGTGTGACATAGTAAATATCTTTCTCATGCCAAAATGGCCTTTACTCGAGGTCATAATAACAAAGTCACTGGATGACTTAAGGTCAAATGTTAGTCAAAGTTTACATTTTCAAGGGCAGCTGGCCATTTGCATTCTTCAGCTCACACTGAGATAATCCACAATCTCCCTCGTTTGACTCTCCAGAGGCCTAAAGTTTGGCGACATGACAGTTGGAGGCCACCCAGTTACGTACAACAGCGATGGCCTGCCACCTGGCCTTACATTCTGTTAATGACACATTGACAGACCCACCAGCATTGACTGTAGATGGTAAAAGAGACACTTACACACACACACACACACACACACACACACACACACACACACACACACACACATTTGCTCATGTTGTTTTTATCACTGATACTATTTTCTCTTATACTAATAATTCAGGTTAAACAGTCGATAGCATCTATAACATGCCAATGAAGGCAGAGAAACACACAAATAGACTTCCATTGTAAGTATAATGTAAATACATTTACTGTTTGTTTTATACTGCAGATACTGACAGTAAAGCTAAACCTGAAATTTTCATTTATATTCATATGCATATATAGTGTGTACTGCCTTAAAACAACAGATTGTGAAACAGTACATATTATGCATTTCTTTTCTTGTGCTTTTAATTCTTTTTATTGTGTACATGTTTACTTGCTTTTATCCTTATTTATTTATTTATTTATTGTCTTATTTTTTAACTTTGTACAACACTTTGGCCAACTAAGGTTGAATTTAAATGTGCTTTAGAAATAAAATTGAATTGAATTGAATTATGCACTGATAAATAATTAAATATATTATGAAATTAATTTAAAAAATGCACTGTCAAGAGAGTGCATTGTTTTGTCACATTAACATAACCTTAACATTTTGCATGTTTAATCTAATGAATAGTGTCAAGTAATCATAAAGCCAAAACATAAAACTAAAAATTAACATCTTAACGTTTTTCAGTCCCAACTGATAGATAGATAGACAGACAGACAGACAGACAGACAGACAGACAGACAGATAGATAGATAGATAGATAGATAGATAGATAGATAGATAGATAGATAGATAGATACTGTAAATAGACAGACAGACAGACAGATAGATAGATAGACAAAATAAATACTATAGATAGACAGACAGATAGATAGATAGATAGATAGATAGTTAGTTAGTTAGTTAGTTAGTTAGTTAGTTAGTTAAAAAAATAATAAATACTTGTCAATAATACAATAAATAAAAATAAATAGAGACTAAAATGGATGGGTGAACGATTGGATGAATGAATGAATGAATGAAGCTCAAATTGCTTCTGGCCCCCACTGAAAATCGAAGGTCAAGTAGAGCGCATTGAATTGTGGGATATTGCATTCCATGCAGTACTCTGTGTTACATACTGCTTATTTTGGCAAATGTCATTCAGATATTGTATTCTCTATTTTACACATTGCTGTCCACAGTGCAGCAGACTATACATATAGTAAGAATAGCAGTATGCCATTCTAAACATAGTAACTGTATACATAAACTCTGACCGTTATGTAGTTCTACTGTTTCCCTAAGTCCAAATGGCCCTGAAGGGAAAACAGCAGACTGCGAGAATGTTTGTACATGTGTTTGCAGCCAAACAAACTTCACAAGCATACCAACACCAAGTTAAATATGAAGACTTTCACTGCAGGATTGCATGCAATATTCAACAGTAAAAAAAAATATGGCTGCTGCTGATAAAACTGCTGTGTCTCCAAATGATTGACAGTTTACTTTAGAGCGTCACACTGTCCTGTCATCGGATTAGAGCTCCAGCCTCCCCAGCAACAGTGACATGTACTGTACACATACATGCACACATACGGCTACAGTAAAAGGTTTTCTCAAGCCTAGCTAACTTCGAGGGCAAATTTGACCCCAAAGTAAAACCACAAACTTGTGTTCATGCATACAGGTGTGCCAGGGTTTCTCTAGTGAATAAACAAACATAGTTTTATAGTGGTTCCACATTAAAGTGCTTCTGTCACTGTTGGATCATGTGACCTCAGTCCTCTGCTCTCCTGCTGCCACTGCCTTTGTCTCATAGCTGAAATTCCTCCTCACTAAACATAGATGCATCCCTTCTCAATGCCACAATGGTGCATTTTGGAATACAGACCAGAATGAGTTTTACAATGTTATCATGCATCGTTACAAATATTTTACTGCTCAGAAGTTGCAAGACTTGTGTTCTCAGTTCTCAGATATGCATCAAAGTCCTTAAAATTCCATATGAGAAATACAATTTGAAAGAAAAAGACAATTGTTGACACACTAAAAGACCATAGAGCAAACTGGAAGGAAAAAAAAAATTATATATATATATATATTATGTACATATGTTTATGTATATTTTTATACACAAACTGTGTGTGTGTGTGTGTGTGTGTGTATATATATATATAGATAGATAGATAGATAGATAGATAAATAGATAAAATTACATATACATATATTATTATATATAATAGTATGAGACTAATTAATAATAATAATATATAATAAATAAATAAATAATAATAAATAGTCTATCTATATATACTCTGTATAAAGACACTTTGCACAGCATTTATTTTTATTTTTTTCCCAGTGTGTTTTATTGATGCACAGTGTTTAGCTTCCTGGTGACTGGGAGAACTCTGTCATGGAGAATTTTAATGCGCTTGTTATGGAGAGCCAGGAAACCACATGAATTTTGAATAAATTGCCAGGAACTGCTTCAGAAGGCTGTTAAAAAGATGTTACAGCAGATCTGTTTCAAGCACTTCGATGTAACAGAAATGCTTTAGAAATGAGATTAAAATATATTTAATCCTTCAGGAATACCAAACCCCAGTGCATTTACAGAAAATGAGATACGACAAGCTACAGTTGTTTTGAAGTGACGAGACTAAATTTAGTTACATGTGTGTAGATTGCTTAAGTGAGAACTGGAAAAATAGGACAAAACACAGCAAGACCACTGAAGCATTGGGGGATGTTTTTCCATATCTATCTGTAGGTCATTACCGTATGTAATATATTCAGCTAAAGACAATAACCCACATCTTAAATATGCAGAACCGCAAAATCATTCACAGGTCAAAAGTTCACCTCCATTAAAATTATCTGCTACCTAAAACAGTAAGCAAATGTTTAGTGTAAATGCATGTTATGTTTATTTACTACTGACCTGAGTAAGATATTTCACATAAAAGATGTTTACATATAGTCCAGAAAATAATAGTTGAATTTATAAAAATGACCCTGTTCAAAAGTTTACATACACTTGATTCTTAATACTGTATTGTTAACTGAATGATCCACAGCTGTCTTTTTTTGTTTAGTGATAGTTGTTCATGAGTCCCATGTTTGTTCTGAACAGTTAAACTGCCCGCTGTTCTTCAGAAGAATCCTTCAGGTCCTATAAATTATTTGGTTTTGCAGCATTTTTGTGTATTTGAACCCTTTCCAACAATGACTGTATGATTTTGAGATCCATCTTTTCACACTGAGGACAACTGAGGGACTCATATGCAACTATTACAGAAGGTTCAAACACTCACTTGTGCTTCAGAAGGAAACGCAATGCATTAAGAGCCGGAGGTGAAAACTTTTGAACGGAATGAAGATGTGTACATTTTTCTTATTTTGCATAAATATTGTATTTTGTTAATTTAGTACTGCCCTTCAGAAGCTACAGAAGGTACTTACATGTTTCCCAGAAGACAAAATAAGTTACATTTACACTGATCTTCAGTGCCTCTTAATGCATCGTGTTTCCTTCTGGATTATCAGTGAGTGTTTGAACCTGTAATACGTCTGTAATAATTGCATATGAGTCCTTCAGCTGTCCTCAGTGTGAAAAGATGGATCGCAAAATCATACAGTCATTGTTGGAAAGGGATCAAATACACAAAAAAATGCTGAAAACCAAAGAATTTATAGGACCTGAAGGACTTTTCTGAAGAAAAGCAGGCAGTTTAACTGTTCGGAACAAAGATGGGACTCATGAACAACTATCACTAAACAAAAAAAGACAGCTGTGGATCATTCAGGTAACAACACAGTATTAAGAATCAAGTGTATGTAAACTTTTGAACAGGGTCATTTTTATGAATTCAACTATTTTCTCTTGTGGACTATATGTAAACATCTTCATGTGAAATATCTTACTCAGGTCAGTAGTAAATTAAACATAACATGCATTTTATATGATCCCTCTTATTTTGGTTAAACAATTAACATTTTACATATTCTGCAAGGGGTATGTAAACTTTTTAGCACAACTGTAACAAACGTGATTGGTAGCTCAATTGGCACAAAACTGGACTTAGGATGCGGAATCCTTGGGTATGAATCCTGTGAAAAACACGACTCACGATGAAAGAGCTAAACAGTTGAGAGATCGAAAAACAAGTTAAAACAGCATTCTTGTGATTGTGTTTTTACGTCACATTGGGTTTTGTTCATACTATCGGGTAGGTTTAGGTGTAGTGCAAATGGTATGTTATTTAAAACATCACGGAGCATTAGAGTTATAGCGCCACTCAATGGACATTTCAATTCAGAACTGCGGTGACACGTACAAAACCAACATCACATAAAACATACCATATGTACATTCATCTGTTCCAGGGGAAAAAACAAACAAACACTCTTTTAGCATTTCACATCGAATATGTCACAAAATGTACATAGCGAATACGTATTTTGTGTCTTGTGAAAAACTTAGTGTCTGTGGCCAATATTTACTTTAGGGTCACTTTAGGTAACAGTGCATGCTAACCTGTACAATCAGACAAACAACAAACACCTAGTAAGCACATGAAACAGCATTGTTTGGATTACTCTAGAACATTTCCAGATGATATTTGCCTAATGGCTTTAGTGGGCAGTCAATCGGGTAATTCTGGAACATGCTAATCCAGCACTTACTCACCAAGTTAAGTGTGTTAACTGTTCATCACAATGGAATCATGTGAAGAAAAATAAAGGTAAGTGAATTACAAATTAATTTGAGGAATGCAGTCTCTCATAAGGTCCCTAAAAGGCTGTACCTAGATGATTTATAGGGGTTAATTGTGGCTTGGCCGAAGGATGAGCTTCCTTTAGGCTTAAGGGTTAAAAAAAAAAACATAGTTTGAATTATGTCACTGTTAAGAATAGTTCATTGCTAAGCACCATCTGTGAACACATCACATACTCGAAGGCACCATGCTGGAGTAAATCTGTCTTCCAATTCAGGTCAATAAATCATAGAAAAATATGGTTTATTTCTGTACATAAATGATGCATGCACATGCATGAGTGGCCTGTGTGTCACATGTCTTGTAAACTTGGCATATGTGTACTCGTGCAGACATGAATTATAAATGTGCTTCTGGCTCTAGGCTGCAGAATACATTTGATTACAGCTCTTATTGGTGCACATAGTATTTACAGCAACACTGTACTGTATAAGCTGTGGGTATTCAAGCATTTTGATTTGCTCAAAAAGATGGTCAATATTGCAAAGTTGAGCTGCTCAAAATACACACAAGACATTTGCACATTGAATAAACAGTTTATGACATTTACCTGATAAAGGAACAGTTTAAGGTGTCTACATGACCTTACATGCCGTCGGGAATAATCGGTGTAAGATCCTGCATGTAGAAGCACTCGTTGTTCAAAATATAACAGAATCGGACAACATTTATTTGCATATTGTTTATACACTGATTGCGCACGTATAATTGGAATAGGAGAAAGCATTAATATAAATATAAAAAACACAAAAATGGAAGAATCTTCCATAGGCATTCAAAGTTGTAAGTTATTAGTTAAACAAACAAACAAAATAGACACATTGTATATGAAATTATTGCCACTGGAATAATTTTCAATAATAATTTGTTTTAATAACATTAAATTATATTGTATTGTTATAATCTGATTGTAAATTTTATAACATTTTAAATTATTTAATTTAATTATTATTGTTTTATTTTATTACTATTATTATTTAATATGATTATTATGGAAGCCAGTTTCCACCACTGAACAATTGCAAGTTAACATTTCTCAGACTTGCATGATACAAACTTTTTTTTTTTCCAGAATTGTGAGATATAAACTTGCAATAGTGAGTTATAAAGTCAGAATTGTGAGAAATGAAGTCAGAATTGCATGACAAACTCTAATTCTTATATTCTAATATTCAAAACTGGACTTTATAACTCACGATTGCAAGTTTATCTTACAATTCTGAGAAAAAAGTCAGAATTGCGAGATATAAACTTGCATTTGCAAGATAAAAAGTCAGAATTGTACGTTTACATTCTGCAATTCTGACTTTAGAACTCACATTTGCAAGTTTATATCACAAATCTGAGAAAAAAAGTCATAATTGCGAGATACAAATTCGCATTTACAAGATAAAAAGTCAGAATTGTACGTTTATATTCTGCAGTTCTGACTTTATAACTCACAGTTGCAAGTTTATATCACAATTCTGAGAAAAAAAGTAGGATTTAGGATCACAATTCTGACTTTATTTCTCGCAATTGAGTTTATATTTAGAAAAAGTCAGAACTGCGAGATATAAACTTGCATTTGTGAGAAAAAAGTCAGAATTGTGAGTTTATACCCTGTGAATCTGTCTTTATAACTTGCAGTTGCAAGTTTATATCCCAATTCCGAGCTTTTATCTTACAATTCTAACTTTATTTCTCTCAGTTGTGAGTTTATATCTTGCAATTCTGACTTCATAACTTGCAGCTGCGAGTATATATCTCATTTCTGACACAAAAAAGTCAGAATTGTGAGTTTATATCTTGCGATTCTGACTTCATAACTCGCAGCTGCAAGTTTATATCTCATTTCTGAGAAAAAAGGTCAGAATTGTGAGATAAAAAATCACAAAAAGCTTTTTTTTTTTATTTTTATTCAGTGGCGAAAACTATATAAAAATATAGCATAAATATAGCATATTGTGAAATAAGCAAAAAACATTGTTTCTTACATAAAAATTAACTGGGTTAAATAGTAAAATTACAGATATCCTGAATGAACATAAATAAATAATATAGACACACTGTATATCTTATCGTATAAAATAATCACCACTGTAATAAAATAAGTGAAATATAAGTGATTTTTTGTTTACATAAAATTAGGTTAAACAGTAAAATTACAGATGCATTGTAAAGACAAATAAATCATATATAATATATAAAAATGACTTTTGATAATATAAATTCATGTGATATAAAATGACCAGGCCTGCGTAGGCCTTGAATAATCTGATAACATAATTGTGAAATAAATCATGAAATGATTTTTATCATGACAACTCTCTGAAGAGTTTAGCATGTTAATGGATATGACAATATTAATGTATTTGGTCTTGGCGGAATAGATCTGCTGTTGGGTATTGATGTTGTTGTAGATTATTGCTGCTGCAAAGCAAAGCAAAGCTTGATACGGTGCTGTGAACATTTAAGACATACTGCTGCTGTACAAATAGCATACTTAATAACCTGTAGCAGATCTATACAGGTGGAGCTGGGGAGGTGGAGGATTTCAGACAAACTCTGAAAGCACGCTGTGAAATGTCTAGTGAATACTAACCAGCCATTTAAATGTAAAGCAGTAAGCTCATTGGCTGTGTATGCAACATGAACCAATCAGCTTGTGCCAAGTAGTTTAACGCTGTGATTATGATAAGTTTGCGTTAATGACCCATCGGTCTGCGCCATCTAGAGTTTCATGACAGATCTTGGTATTTATAGTTCCATCTATAAATAAATGATTCACGCTCTTAATATAATTTTAGGTAATCAAATATCAGCATCAACACCACACCAAGAAGAAAACGTGAGCCGCTTTTACACATGCTGACTGGCTGAACATCAATGTGCTCAGTGTATGATGAGGCACGTACTCGCTTGTGACAGAAGGCAAATATTTCCTGACCTCCATACCAGGTCTCTCCCGTTTGCAGGCCTCAACATTTGAAAGATTATAAAAGGTCAAGCAGGTTTTGGCCCAAGGGGCTTGACCTTATTGAAAACTCATGCTTTTTTCCCCCAGTTTTCCCTGAACCAGCCACGTGCATTAGTGTCCAGTTTTAAGAGGTCCATAATCCAGGCATCTCTCTGTGCCCCTTCCATGAACTCTGACAGGGATATCTGACCTGCGGATGAAGAAAAAGAGGAAGAGTCTTTAATGGATTCTTTCATCAGCCCTCCACCTCTCTTTCTCTCTCTCTCTCTCTCTGTCGCTGACCACCGACGGGCTTAATTTAGCAACAGTCTAAGTCTACACATATTTAGGCTGCAGCACATGGGATTATTATATAAGGCTGTTTATTCATCGACGTGCTCCTGTGCAGTTTTAAAAAAGTAAACATCCTTTTGATACACCCATGAGTTTATTTAGTTTGTCTATCAGTATCAGCACCGGCTCCTACGTCGAAGACTGACACAGTAGAGAAGGAATTATTAAATAAAGTCGTTATTTTTGTTTTCTTTGCGCATAAAAAGTATTCTCATAAAATTACGGTTAATCCACTGATGTCACATGGACTATTTTAAGTGTCTTTTTGGGTCTTGAACGTGTCAGTTGCAGGGTCAGAAAGCTCTGGGATTTAATCAAAAATATCTTAATTTGTATTCTGGAGATGAATGAAGGTCTTACAGGCTTGGAACAACATGAGGGTAAGTAATTGATGACAGAATTTACATTTTTGGGTTAACTATTCTTTTATTTTATATAATGACACAAAGAAATTTAAGTTTGGTGTCGAAGACCTTGACTGGCCTTCACAAAGCCCATACCAGAATCCCACTAAACAGCTTTGGGATGAACTGGAAGGCTGTCTGTGAGCCAGAGCCCATCACCCAACATTAGCCCCTGTCCTCACTGATGCTCTCCAATGGAAGCAAATCCCTACAGACATGTTGCAACCTAGTGGAAAGCCTTCCTAGAAAAGTGAAAGCCTATGGCTTGAAATTAAATTTTTAACAAGCTTTTATGGGTGCGTTGTTCAATGTCTACACACTTTTAGCATTATAACTGCTTACTTGAAGATATTACATGTTTTGGTCTTTAAGTATTTATTTGAGAAAGAAAAAAGAGACACTTACCATCATTATTTTCATCCAAAAGTTCAAATATCCTGTCGCAAATGTCACTGGGTGTCATGTTGATGCGGTTTTTCTTAAGTTGGCAAATTATCTATAAATAGAAAATGATCAAGAAACCCATTAGTAGAGGAATGAAATCATAAGAATGGTGAGATTCAAGATCACTCTTACCTTTATAACACGTTTGACTTCTTGTCTGTCCAACTTTCCATTGTCATCTCTGTCATAGACTTTAAAAGACCACTTCAATCTGTCCTCTAGTTTTCCTCTTAGAACCAGGTGGACGGCTGCTACAAATTCCATAAAGTCTATAACATCATCCTGCAAATAGACATGAATGATTTCCAGCTGATTAGCTGATCACACATGCAAATAATCACAGATTATGCATAGAAACTGCTGCTTTGCAATCAGCACATCATTTTTAAGGAAATGAGAAATGAGCTTACCCTGTTCGTGTCAAAAGATTTGAAGAGGGTTTCCATGTACAAAGCTTCATCTTCTGATGTGCTCTGAACTCCGAAGATCTTGCGGAATTCATGAAGATGCAAGGCTCCACTTGGACACTCTTTCATGAATTTGGTGTAAAGAGGTTGGATGTCAGTTAGTTCCACTTCTTTGTCTTCACCGCTTTGAATTTGACCCATACTGAAATGCAGTCTTTGTCCAAAACTCACAAATGCTGGTCATATGAAAATGGCCACGATAACTGAGGCGAACGTGCCAAGCTGAGTTCTCCTCTCAGGGAAACTGATGTAATCCACTTACAACTAGAAACGTGTTGTCTTGCTATGAATGCACTGGTATTTTTAGAAAGCCTAAATCTCATTTGCTCTTTGATCTGATTTGCAGAATCTTGAGGTGAAACTTCATGATCTAATATACAATAAGTAATATACAACAACTAGCATCAATTAAATTACAAAAAATACTATCATGGTGTAAAAATATGTTTTTTTTTGTTTTTTTTTTGTTTTTTTATACATTTTACAATACAGTATTGTGTAAGGGTTAAATGTCAGCAAAAAATGAATGAATGAATGTATTAAAGTACAACAAACACTCCAAATCATTATATTATATTATATTATATTATATTATATTATATTATATTATATTATATTATATTATATTATATTTTTAATAAATAAATAATTGAATAAATAAACACTCAAGTATGTTATATTTTATTATAATTATTTTTAATAAATAAATAAATAAATGATTGCTAATTATTTTTATACAATTTACGTGTCATTTATTGTGTAAGGGTAAAACATGAATCACATAAATAAATATATAAATAAATAAATAAATAAATGATTGAATGAACAAATACTCAAATGCTCCAAATCATTATATTATATTATATTATATTATATTATATTATATTATATTATAAATTGTCATCAATCAAAGTACAACAAATAATATCATGGTGTAAAAATATTTTTTATAGAATTTACATGTAATTTATTGTGTAAAGGTAAACATGAGTCACATAAATAAATAAATAAATAAATAAATAAATAAATGATTGAATGAATGAACAAATACTCAAATACTCCAATTCATTATATTATATTATATTATATTATACAACTTGCTTCACAAAAATACTTTTGTTGCATTATATATGATTTTGGATATGACCCATACATGTTTTAACACTTTGTAAGATTCGGCCATCTATACCCAGACACAGCAATGAAACGTTCATGTACTTGTGTAGTTGGCAGCAAGAATTCAAAAATAAATCAATCTAACACCTCTTGTGTCTCTAAATGATTCATTAACTCTTTTAAATGATTGATTATTCATGAAGTCATAGCTGATTAGATCAGCGGGCCAACATACTCAATTACACCAGTGTCAGAAAATGTCTTGTGTGCCTAGTTACATTAAGCTCTGACTTCCTGTCACTACACTCTTGTAGATTGCCTTTCTGTAAAACATATGGTTTCAGCAGGGGCTTTAAAGGGCCAAACCATTCTCACAAGTCTTACCTTTCCTCTACAGTATCTCAAGCAGCTGTCCTAACAGGACCTTTTAACTAGGGTGGCCTATAAATAAACCTTTTAACAGGTTAAGCTGAGTATCTCAGTTCATAGCTGCAGAGAAGACAAGACGAAATAAATTTGAAGTCACATTGACTTTACTGTTGATGTCATAAAGAAATTATTAGGATAAGGATACTTTAAATATTGGACCTACAAAAAATATGCATGCTTTTAAATAGTTAGCAGAATTGCATGAACAAAAAAATACTTCACTTCAAATGGCACAGAATGAGAAGAAATTTGTGTTTTACACTGACTTGTTGTTGATTGTTGAAGTCATGAATAAATTAATAAATTATTCAGATACTTTAAATATTTGACCTGCATAGAATATGCATACTTATACAAATAAATAGTTAAAATAATCAAATAAATAAATTATTAAATAACCACA
Organism: Cirrhinus molitorella; assembly: GCA_033026305.1. Lineage (NCBI taxonomy): Eukaryota > Metazoa > Chordata > Actinopteri > Cypriniformes > Cyprinidae > Cirrhinus > Cirrhinus molitorella. The sequence continues at coordinate 10,011,346 of CM065141.1, read as the reverse complement.
AGAACAGAGAAAGAGAGAGAGAAATGTATGTTGATGTCATAAATAATTAATCATTTATTAGAATGCTTTAAATATCAAAAGTTTTTGAACAATAAGATGTTTAATGTTTTTTTTAAAGAAGTCTCTTCTGCTCACCAATCGTGCATTTATTTGATCCAAAATACAGCAAAAACAGTAATACTGTAAAATATTTTTACTATTTAAAATAACTGTTTTCTATTTGAATATATTTTAAAATGTAATTTATTCCTGTGATCAATCATGACCATGTGACTGGAGTAATGATTAAAATCATGAAGCATTAAAATCAGGAACAAATTACATTTTAAAATATATTCAAATAGAAAACAGTAAAAAATATTTCAGAATTTATACTTTTTTTGCTGTACTTTGAATCAAATAAATGCAGGCTTGGTGAGCAGAAAAAACTTCTTTAAAAAAAAAAACACACACAAAAAATCCTTTTGACTGGTAGTGAATATATACTTTTTAATGACTGGAAAAATATGCCATATGGTAAGAGAAGCATTATAATTTAATATTTGCTAAACAGGTCAAGTCCATTTATGCCCTCTTTCTACAACATTGCTGAACAACATAGCGTTTTAATGGCAAAGCTTAATGCCTTGCCCAGTGAACTCTGGCCTAAATGCAGAATCACATCAATTTTACTTCCGGCCAATAAAACCTAAATCCACCCCTGTTTCACCTCTAGTCTTCTTTTTGATGAGATGATATATTATTTATCAGCATGTAAGAGATAGTTTGTCAGGACTGACAGTGGAGACATAAAAGCTTCCTCACCTTTTCTCAGCTGTCATTAATGGCACTGTAATCCTCCTCACTGAATCATCACAATCCAGCATGCTTAGAAAACACAGTTAGGAAAACATTTTAGAAATACATATTCATAAATAAAGAAGTGTAGCTAATGTGTAGAATGCATTTCTCTTATTTTAAAAATTCAGGAAATATATATTTTAAATGTGCTAAACGTTTAAAAAATAATTTAGGTCTGAACATCTGTTTCCACTTAATATCTTTTACATGAATAAACCTTACAAAAATGCAAAAAATGAAGTTTTAAACCGTAAAAAATTGCAAACACCTGTTTGCTCTGTTTTTGCAGCAGGAATGGAGTTTAAATGTTATATTGTTCGGAAATGTTGTTTAAGTCTCTAATGAAATATTTACTGTGGTACATTTGGTCAAAATACCGTAGTAACTGCAGTTTTTCAACAGTTAACGTCAGTGTTTATTATTAACGCGCTGCTGCCCCCTATCGACCACCACATCAGCAGCACCCCCAAATTCCGTAAACATCGCGACGTCACTTCCGCTTACATTCGCATGAAAAACATAGCAAACGCTGTATTTATTTCGTATTAAGCGCTATTTCCATTCTGTAATCTTGCGGTCCGTCAATACTGAAGTGCAGAGACGCGCTTTCTAAAGCACGGCTGTATTAATAGGCTCAGTAATGAAGGTGAGTGGAGGATTTGGTTTGTTTTGCGTGCCAGTATAACGACAAACCTGTTCTTACCTGATTCTGCACGGACACAAACTGTTGAATATTTATTTTTATATTTACATACGGGCCTTTTTGATGCTGTGCTTGAAATGCGGTTACGTCGGGTGAATGTTGTGTTATCTCGCTCTAATAAATAGACAGGCTAAAATAAAACCCTAAACAGGGCATCTGAAAAAAAATCGATGCCTAGATAATATCAACGTTACATCAGCATGATAATACGCTGTATAAACTATGCAATTGTACTTTTATTTCATTTTGCAGCAATAAAGTTTATCAGTATCAGAAGCTGTAAAAGGAAGGAGATGATGATGATTATGATAATTATGATAGCAATTGGGTCATTCCTGCTTTACAGTTTTTTATGCTCTCTGTAACTTTGCAGAAAGAAGTAGGTTTTGTTTGCAAGACGTATTCATATAAATTTGCATAGCAGATTTTCATAAATGTGTCATAGCCCATATATCTTTACTACATCAATTATAGCTTGATTTACACAACGACAACAATGCTTGACAAGATGCAAATAGCAATTCTTTGTTTAATATGGCACTGACAAATTAAATTACATGAGGGTGTCGACTTAATTTGATATTTGCTACAAGATGGGATGTTTGGGAGTGGAAAAATCCAACAAGTACTACAAAACTTCACTGAAACTCATGCTTGACTTGAGGTTTTCCCCACCAAAATGATGTCACTTCCTGCAAGATGATGTTATTGGTCTTCATCAACTTAAATCAGTGTCACATTTGTTCAAATAGTGGTATGACTGTGTGTAATTTATGTTAGAACTAGTCTACTAAAAATAATACCCTAGAATATACTGCAAACAAATATAGTCTTAAAATTATGAGTTTAGTATTTTAATCCGATATATATTAAGACTTGACGAGAGGCTGAAAATCTACTGCATTGACTGGAATGACTGTTATTGTTTGCACTGTAAGTTGTGTGTTTATGCATTGAGAGTGTGAACGGTATAATTCTGTTAATTAAAGGGCCCGAGTGCAGAGACTGAGGTGATCGAGGAAGCACCTGCAGACCCTAACAATGAAGAACTTCCACCTTATCTGCGTGAAGAACCACCTGAGGGTATGTTCAGCCTTATTTATGCTTTCATAGTACTAGGTTCTTGAAAATTACTTTAACCCCCGGTTTCATAGACAAGGCTTAAGCCTAGTCTTAGCCTAAAATGTAAGTCTGAGCTATTTCAACTGGAAGAAACTTGCACTGACTGATCTTAAAATATATCAGTGCCTTTGTTTTGTCTCAAGATGCATACCAGTAGGGTTTTTCTAAGGCATGTTTATTAAAATTACTTAAATGTCTTAATTGGTCTATGGCCTAATCCTGGTATAAATAAACAAATAAATATAGATAGATAGATAGATTAAAATAGTGTATTATGTATTTATTTAACATTTAATGCTGATATGGCAATGAAATCTTATTGATTTATGTATTTAGGGCACTTCATATGAACATAAAGGAAAAAATATATATTTTAGATGACCAGCTTTCTCTTGTTTTGCCCTTACTGGTTTATTTTAAAGGTTCTGTGGTGTTACAAATGGCTTTTATAAAGTACAAATGTCAATGTAATTTTTTAAATTTCTAAAGGAAACTGCATTTTGCCGTAAATATGAAAAAGTTTGGAGTTTTTTTTAATGTTTAATTTTTTTAGAATTTTTAATCAAGGCTGTTTTTTTTTTTATTTTATATATATATATATATATATATATATACAGTAAACACAGTAATATTATGAAATGTTAAATTATTACTATTTAAAGTAAGTCTATTTTATTTAAATTTTATTTTATTTATAATTTAAATTTAACATTTAATACTGTAATGGAAATCTCTATCCACTGCTCCAGTCTTCGAAAGAAAGACATCAGATGGATTTAGAGGCTTTTGTACACACAAAACATATATGAAGAGTTCACATGCAAAAGCCTCTACATCCATCTGATGTCTTTCTTTTGAAGACATTAATATATATTAATGTTAAGAATAGTTTTGCTGCTTGATTAATTCATTCTTTTTTAAGGGTTTTTAAAGCTCCAAAAGAGCAGCATTTATATGAAATATAAATAAGTTATAAGTTTTTGTTTACCTAAAAATGCCTTTCACTATTTTTATACATTTGGTAAATCCTTGGTTTAAATTTTTTTTTTTAATAATAACGTCTTAAAAAACTTACTGACCCAAACTTTTGATACTTGATTTTGGTACTTGATTCTAATCACAGATGTTTTGTCCATCTTTTTAACACAGACTTTAAAATGCACAAAAATCCCCAGAGAAATCTTTTGCCAAAACATAGGCCATTACTTTTTTATGTTGTAGTAAAGTGTAGTGATCTGCAGAGGGCCACAATACCCAACATAAGACAAATAAAGTATTTTGTAGTGAAAAATTGCTCTAATTTTTGGAGTGCCGTAAGATATGAAGGTTAAGTAAGTTTAATTCCCAAATCCATTCATCATTCCAAAGCGCTTCCCAGAGAGCCCTCCAGGTGCCCTCTGGTACACACAGGGCTGCATCTGTAGTTAATAACGGGCACATAGGCTCTATTAATGCCTTTCATTAAGATCTAAAGATTTTTCAGTAACCGAACATGTTTAAGTTAAAGTGGGCTTTTGTCCCCACACCGTGATCAATGTCCTCCCTTTGTTCTCTGTGCTATAAGATCTTTACGTCCAGGGACGGCACAAAGAAACAAAGCTCTCTTGTCTTGTCTCTTTATAAAAAGTCTATTCGAGGTGAAGGCTCTGATGCCGCTGCTTTGCCAGAAACAATCTCTTTAGTTTAAATGGCTGCATTATGTTGCAATAAATTGCTTTGGGATTCTCGGTGCCTGCTGCCCACCAGTGCATCACAGGTGATTGCATAACAGCAAACGCCTGCCCTCTGGCTTTTTGGCTGCTGCCTCGATGCGGATCCTGAAATAGTTTAGTATATCGCTGAGATTCTGTCCGTCTTTGTTGCTGGGAACAAGAATCTCTTGGATCTGGGCCGTGTATATTGACTTGTTTGTTCTGATCCAGGGTTTGTTGATCCATAGATGTATACAAAGCTATTTCGGGTGAATCAAACTGTCTGTTTTGGTGAAAATTGTCATCATGATAACTGGCGTTTTATAAGAAATGAGTTTTGAGGCTGAGCACACAAGTGCATTGGGCCTGTTCACAAGGATGGGAATTGTTTGGATCAGGCTTAATATCACTGAGCAAATAGCAGGAGGGATTGAAGTACAAGCAGAATGATCCTAGTTCAGTATCTCAGCGACCTCACCTAGATCTGCTTTGGGTTTCAAAGCCCAGAATGCCCTTTTCTCTCAGGGTTGACTGCCCTTACGTAAATTAACCATGGTTTTACCATATTCTGACCATATTTTTTGGTGTATCGTTTATAAATTTTTATATAATTTTTATATAGCAAAACAATTTGTGGTTACCCTGGTTTAACTATAGTAACCATGAATTTTTTGGCTTTATTTGTTGTAAAACCATGGTTCATTTTTGTAAGGGTGGACCCAAGTCTGCTTGGCCCATGTCAACGTTGTCATCACCAATTCGGTCCACTCGCTGAATTTACCCTTCTCTGGGAGTTTGATTAACAGGCAATCTGACCAATAATAACCCAGAATATGCTGTTTTGCCCAACAAACAAACCAGACAGCAGAGATTAACAGTGGTGGATTTTTAAAATGTTGTGTATTGACCCCTTCTGCGGTTGTGACTAGATACCTTCTGATGTTCATTCATGTTTACGATATGTTACGGATGTAATAATATCAAAATCTCACAATATGATAATATCTTGATATGTAGTCTGCAATACAATATTTATTGCAATATTGAAAAAAGGAAACAAATGGAGATTTGAAAAAAAAAGATCTTGTGCTTTGAGAGTTCAAAATTAAGAGTTCCATTTCCAACCCATGTTCTTAACTAAGAAGAGTTAAGTCAGAAAAAAGTCAGTTGTTTGACTTGTACCTGAACTTTAAAAGGGGACTCAACCCTCTTTTTATTAGTGGTATACTGTCTCAGTCTAAATTACATTCACACTGGTGTTTTAGGAAGCCAAACAAATTAGTTTATAATAATAATTACAACAGCAAACATTTTTATATTATTATATAATATAATAATATAATATATAATGTGACCGTAATAGCCATATATTGTAAAACCACTGCTAACCAGTGAAAAAAAAAAAAATGATTTCAGGTGTATTATTTTTGCTTTACATTGCAGTAGGGAAATTACAATGCTTCTTTCCTAATTTCTACACTTGAAAGAGATTTTGAATTTGGACTGCAGTAATGTTACCAATTCAAACCACTAGCTGTCAGCAATTCATACTGCACTTTTAAGCTTTCAGTTTAATGGAAACAGCAGTAGAGCTTTTATTTTGGCGGTAAACTCCAGCTTCAGTAATAACAGGTTTACAAAAACGCATCCCACTACAAATCTAGTGAAATGCTGTTATCATCTGCCATGGAAAAAAAAAATGCAATAAATTTACTGCGGTTTTAGTTTGTTTGACAGATACTATGTCAAAGCATAATGGCCCAAAACACAATTTGACCTTTTATCTTAGAATAAGAAGTTTAAATATATTTTAAAAATGACAGTTTGCATGGTAGACCTATCGTTTCATATTGTCATGTGACTACGATAATATTGAGACAGTTTTGCTATTGTGATATTACAATGATACTGTTACATCCCTTGTCAAAAAAAAACAACAGCAAAACGGTATTTATTATTTGAATGTATAAAAAAAAAAAAAAAACACACACAAAAAAAAATGGTAATGACGATGCATTGTTAATCGATCCTTTGCAAAGACCCGCTCCCCTTAGTTACTTTTGCTATGTCCGACAACCCATGGTGCTCTTACGCCACACATCGTGTTCTCATGCAGTAACAAATACATCACAGAGAAAAAAGGAAACTGACAACATGCAAACAGACAAGAAACAACGTGTGAAAGAACACTTTTGGTATGAAACAAATTTACAGCTTTCAAATTTTGTCATTTTCTAATAAATTCAAGCAATAAATACTGTTTTGTGGCTCTTTAGTGTGTCATGACAGATCGCTGTAGCGCCTCAGTTCAAGCAGCATGTAAACCAATCATCTCTTCCTCTTTACTATTTATTATAGCACAAAATAAATATGAATGAACATCAGAAGGTATCTTGTTTCAGCTGCGGAAAGATGTCAATACACACCATTTTTCACGTTCAAGTCCACCAGTGTTAATCTACTCTCTAGTCTGGTTTGTTTGTCAGACAAAAATGGCAGATTCTGCATTATGATTGGACAGATCGCCTGTCAATCAAACTCCCTGCAAAGGGTCAAGTGATTCCACTGGTTCTATTTAGTGACTATATGAGTATGTGTAACACCGTTGCTTTATGTTTTGTGTTGTGTGAAACTCTGGAAGAAGAGATTGTATTATCTTAATGGGAAATAAATAAATTAAATATTTATATTGAGACATGTAATATTTTATATTTTAAATGTATTGTGTGTGTATGTACTTAAATGATTTCGTCACTAATGATTTTGTTTGCGATAATTGTCCTTTATTAATTGACTAAAAAGCCACATTTTTACATATACATGGTTTGTAAAGTTACATGACTGTAAAATAATTCATATTTAAATTACTTGTTTATTGTTTTCATTAACAAGATTAGTTATTGCAACCCTTAATTTTTTTGAGTGATTAATTTAAAGAAGCAGCACTGGTGTCATTTTGTTTATGAATGAGACTAATTTCTTGGTGAGTTGGATTTTGTGTGTGTGTGTGTGTGTGTGTGTGTGTGTGATTTTGTTAGCTTATGTTTTGCAATCAAACAGCTCATTATATTAGCTTAGCTTGCCTCTAGCTGCTTTGGCTGTTTGCTTAGTTTATTCACCAATTATACCATTTTATAGTATTATAGATTGATCGATTGAATTGTTTATGACACCAGTAAAGTTTGCTGTTGGCATGAACACAATGCGTGCCAAACAAAAGTGAACCGATACTTATGAGGTGTAATTTGCATATTTTCACGCTCCTGGTTACACTTCATTCATTCAATTCATTTTCCATAACTCTGAATAAATTGGCTCAGGAGAGTAGGTCACATTCTTCGCATCTCTTGCAGGTGCTGTTGTGTCTTTTTGTAAAGTTTTGGTGGCTAGTCCAGTGTGAATAAAACATGAACAAATCAGTGAAGCTAGAATGTTTTCGCCTAGTTATAGCCACTAGTACTTGCTGCGATACTCATGTTGATATCGCAGCTCGACCCAAAAGTACTTTGTGAAAAGACTTCAGTGGGAGTGGGAAGCATCAAAACCCACCATGTATATGTTTATCAAGCCAGTAAATTTTATTCCCTGATGTTGTAGACATATAGAATGAGTCCCTTTAGGACGTATGGTCATCTGAGGTCAGACGTAGTCACAGAGGATTTGGAGCGGAACCAGACAGGCTAGTCCACATGCTAATATCCATGTGGAAAAATACAGCCAAAATGGAGCTGTCCTCCCTGAGGCGTTCGCGCTGCTGCAGACAGTGTACGGTTTACAGACCGTTTCTTCTGTTGATGCAACATTTGCACCTGATTTTTCTTCTTCAAGCTTGTGCTGTTGCCTCATCTGTAAATGTCAAATGTGAGGACAGAGCGAAAGGCAGGGTGGTAATTTTTAGCAAATTACGGGTGGCGAACATAGTTGTTTCATAATTATGTCCTTTGTGTGTTTTAGTGCGAGCGAGCGACGGGCGAAATTCAATCAAGGTTAGATTGTCAAGCCCTGTCGGTGTGATTGCACTTTATTTTCTGAGAGAACAGGCTGGAACTGACGTAAACCTGTGAAATACAACGCCATAGATTCAGTCTGTCAGCTAATTTGAGCTTCTGGTACTACTGTATGTCTGAGGGACTACTCGTTGAGGCGTTCATTTAGATATCAATACCCTGTCTAAGTGTTTTTATGTATGTCATGGTTTGTCCAAATGCGTAAAATATCAGCTAACTGACATTTTTGACAGAGTAATTACAGTACTGCCTCGACTTTCATAGCCTGTTTTTAGCATATGATTGGTTGCGTTCACACAGTCCGTGTTGGGGATTGACAGCTGTATTTATTAGCAGGTGTGAGTCTTAAATTGTCTCGTAATACCTGTCACTATAGCAACCAGTAACTGTAGCAAATGTCTCAAAGCACTTTGAATTGCATCTTCAAGGATTTAATTTGTATTTCATCCTCACAGGTAGTAGACCAAAACATGATTTGATCCAGTTCTGTAATTTCACACTATGACTGCACAATAACCCATTTTCTGACATTTTTCTTTACATTTGACCATATTTGTGGTCAAGCTGTTGATTATTCAAATTAAAATATTCAAATACAGTGCCTTTCGAAAGTATTCATACCCCTTCATTTTTTTCACATTTTGTTAGGTTGCTGCCTTATGTTCAACTGCTTTAAATTAATTTTTTCCCCACATCATTGCATAAGTATTCATGATACCCTTATCTGAGACAGTTGAAATTTAGCTCAAGAGCATTCATATTGCTTGTACATGTCACTGAATGGGTATGATTTTGAAAGACAAACATCTTAATAAAAAGGTCTGACAGCTGAAAATGCATGTCAGAGCAAAAACTAAACCCTGAGGTTAAAAAAAAAACTGCCTGAAGAGCTCAGAACAGGACCGCATCAAGTCACAGATCTGGGGAAGAGTTCAGAAAAAACTCATGCATTGAAGGTTCACAGAAGCATGTAGTCTTTGTTATCCTTAATGGAAGAAGTTTGAAACAACAAGGCCTCTTCCTAGAGCTGGCCTCCTGGCCAAACTGAGCAATTAATGGAAAAGGGCTTTAGTTAGAGTGATGACCAAGATCTTGATGGTCACTCTAGTTCAACTCCATGATCATATGTGGAGATAGGAGAAACATACAGAAGGTCAAACATCACTGCAACATTTCACCGATCTGGGCTTTATGGCGGTGTGGCCGAACTTAATCCTCTCCTCAGTGAAGACACATGAAAACACACTGGGAATTTGCAAAAGAGCACCTAAAGGATTCTCAGACTGTGAGAAACAAGATTCTGTGGTCTGATGAGCCTCAATTCCATGCATCATGTGTGGAGGAAACCAGGCACTGCTCATCACCTGCAGAGTACTATCCCAAACAGTAAAGTATGGAGGTAGCAGCCTGAAAATCTGCGTCTGTCCCCATCCAAGCTGACAGAGCTTGAGAGGTGAAAAGGTACGTTGATTTATGCTGTATGGACAGAATTCAGCCAACTAGTTGCAAGTCACATCACTGCCATGTAAACACTAAATTTGCATATTATTATTTGCTGTTAAATCACAAATAAGCTGTACAGCCAAAACTTTTGATTAGTAAAACTGCTATTCAAACTCAAATAGACGTTTGCACTTTTGTTTGCCATAAGCCGGGCTCACACTGCCATTTTTTTAAATTCTTTTTTTTTTCAATGGTCCGTTACGATTGTTGCTTGTCCGACTGTTGCTTGTCCGACTGTACGAGCATGATGATCATGTCACACTGTGGGATCTCGGTGTCATTAATGTCAGACTGTATGACAGTCAAGACGCGTTAGAAACAGGTGTGCGCAAGAAAACCTGTCCGGAGTTTTACATTATCTAACCATACATGTTCAATGACTGTGAGCTGCATTAAACACAGAGCTGAAATGTTGGCTATCAGTAAATTTATGAATGGTGGCAATAGCAGCATATTTATGAAGAATAACGTAAGCAGCACTACACACGCTCATATGGAAACAGCGTTGCAAACGGTGTTTATCGTAACAAAGGCAGCATATGATTTCGATTCACGGCAGACGGGAGCGCCGGAGTTTATGCTGTAAGAAGAAATCTCTAGCATTAATTCTGATCATGGCTTGTCTTGAAAAATGGAGACAGTTTGATGTTGGTCGCAGGAGAAGTCACACTGCAGGACTGTGTGGCAAATCTTCTGACACCGCCAGAATTTTGTCTGAGGTAAAATTTTATCACAGCAGCCATTAATCAGCTGTCGGTAAGCATGTCAAACCAGCTATCAAAGAATACAGATTTTAGACTAGGATTATAGGAATCTTTTAGGATTTTCAAAATTAGTCTCAGACTGACAAATCGTGGCCAAAATCGCACAGTGTGAGCCCAGCTATAGACAACGACAAACTGTACTTAAAATAATGTATTTTTCTACTTAATTCCATTTTTGCTGATAAATCTAAGCTTTCAAAATTATTTGTTTAGTTAACTCTTTCCCTGCCAGCGTTTTTTTAAAAAGTTGCCAGCCACTGCCAGCATTTTTGATGATTTTCACCTAAATTTGACGTCCCGTAGAATATTTTCTCTTATGAATATAAGAACATATTATATATCAAAATAAAGAGCCGGGCATCTGCTTTGAAACAAAAACCCATTTTATTCTATCTTTATGAGTTTATGTTTTATCAACACTTGAATGCAGATAGGTTTCATCAAAAACACAACATTTTGGACAAAAAACTGAGAAAAATGCCTTTTTATCCAAGTAGGGCATTTACAACTAAAATACATTCAGATTTCAAATGTATGTATCAGAAATAAAATCTTCAAAGATATATAAAGATTGAAAATAAACTAAATTGTAAATTGGTAAATAAAATTTAGGCACTGTATTTTATCTTAGAGTGGTAAACTGTGTAACAATTCCCAGAATGTAAGGGGACACCACAACTTTTGCAGTAGAATGAGGTCTCACTTCGCAAACTGTGCTTACACAATGGTAACGTTACAGAGTTGTAAAATTATCCATAAATAATCTGTAACCATGACCTGCTAGGCGATCAAGAAAAGAGACAACGGTGTCTTTCAGAGCAGCGCTTTCTCCACAATAGGGTTTCATGTTGAAACAGTACACCGTCTGAACTGTGTCCACATATAAACAGTCCGGTGGACTTCGTCTTCCTCCAGATCGACGGGTAATTGATCTACAACACAACTAGACGTTTCTGTGTCTGTAAAGACATCTGCCTCACTGACTACTTCGTCCCGATCGAATTCAAAATGATCAAAACAGGAACGATCTGAGTCCGAGTCTGTCAACGCCTCCAGCACCTGTTCAGCTGTATACTTTTTCATTGTATATACGATCTACATTTTCCCTTTACATTGTGCCGATCGTCTATTCCCTACCGTAATACACCTAGAACGGGGAAAGCCGTAAAAACACGTCTTTGGCAGGGAAGCGTTGTCTCCCAATTGACGAGATATCTCGTCAATGGCAGGGAAAGAGTTAATGACCATTAAATTGGCCATTAAAAGTTTTTTTTCATGGGCTGCACGCACTAACCAAAGTGTAAGCAGTGTAGTCTGATTCAAAAACAAATAACGATACTTTTTAGATAACTAAAATTTCAGATGAAAACCGGGAGCTTTGTGGCTGTCCCATTGACTGCCATGTAAATAACACTGTCAAGGACCAGGAAAGTATGAAAGATGTTGTCAAAGTGGTACATCTGCCATCAGTGGTTCAACCATAATTTTACGAAACTACAAGAATACTTTTTGTATGCAAAAAAAACTAAAATAACGACTTCAACAATTCGATTTTTGGAGAGTATCCACTGGACGCAAACAGCGTACACTGTTCTCTGTCAGCCCCAACACGGATGACAGCAAATAATAATATGCAGATTCTGTGTTTATATGGCAGTGATGTGACTTGCAACTAGTTGGCTGAATTTCTGTTCATACAGCATAAATCAACCCAGCTTGCTGTCAAAATGACAGTTTTGGTTCCTCAAAATGTAAGATAGTATCTTTGGGCACAGAATGCAGTTGCCACTCTCTTTCATAACCAAACTATCTATGAACATACCTGTATTTAGCACACCAAACAGCACGAGAACCTGTATTTTGCTGCTGTGTGTAGCCACATGTAACCTGATGCTGAGCTTCTCATCTAACCTCACCCAAGCGCAAACCCAGCAATCTTTCAAACCTCACTGTGCAATTACGATTCAAGGTGTGTATTTGCCTAAGAGAGCAGCTGAAATTAAATCAATCTCGCTTTTATGTCGAAAAGAATGGAATCAAGTTAATAACAGCTAAAAAATGATGTTTTATTGAGTTGGTACGCTTCTGTCCTGTTTGCTTGGAGTCGTGCGCCTGTTCCATCATCCTGACAGATCCAGTGCGCATGAGGGGCTCAATCTGATGTTGTGTAAAAGGATGATGGATGGACCATCAGCCGCACGAGGCTCCCGGTGCATCGTCCACCTGCGGTTCTGCCTCGCCGTTTTCATTAGGTCCCCGTAGCCGAAAACACAGATCAACATATGCGCTGATCAAAAAGCCCCGAACGGGATGATGGATCGGTTCGAGTACGGAAAGAAGCCGGTGGTTTCAGATTTAGTCTTACAACTTGTTTTTCATCTTAAGTAATGCGTTTAATTAAAAATAGGCTGGCGTAGATGGATTACTTAAGAATTATCAGATGTTGTGGCACAAAAGAAATTACAGCCTCCCTGTGAAGGTAAATTAAATTCTAGGTAATTTGGAGTAGATTTTATAATGTGTCTTGTTAATGTTGAAACAGATTCTATTGAGTGGTTATTTTTATTCAGCTATCTGGCGCCTGCTATCCATCATAGACTTAAAGCTGGAGTGGGTCGTTTCTGCACCACTAGCGTCACCAAATTGCAAAAATAATGACTTTTCGAACTGGTTTCCTTCCTGATTGGCCAACATATGGCTCCGCCCCCTGAGTGCCATTGATTAAGCCAGTGTTGCCTTGTTAGGCAAAGTTTTGAAAACACCAGAGTCTTAACAGTTTTCAGTAGGGGTGTAACGATACACCAATATCACGATTCGGTTCGGTTCGTGGTTTTGGAGCCACAGTTCGGTTCGGATTCTGTTTGCTTTGGCGGTAGGGTTTATGTCATCTTAACAGCAATGCTAAGGAACTAGGGCTGTCAAACGATTAATCGCGATTAATCGCATCCAAAATAAAAGTTTATGTTTAGATACTATACGTGTGTTTACTTTCTATATTTATTATGTATATATAAATACACACACATACATGTATATATTAAAACTGAATATTTATATGTGTATAATTATACCTGTATACAATTTAGATTATAAATAAATATAAATATTTTACATATAAATCTAAAATATTTTTCCTTAATATATACATGTATGTGTGTGTATTTATATATACATAATAAATATTCACAGTACACACATATATAGTATGCAAACATAAACCTTTATTTTGGATGCAATTAATCGCGATTAATCGTTTGACAGCACTATAAGGAACAATAGATTCACTTAACTTAATAACAACAACAACAATAACTTAACTTTTTCTTTGTTAACTTTGGCTTCACATTTTTAGTGCAGTCAGCATACCTGAGAAAACAAAAATGAAATAAATACCTCCAATGTAGAATAGTCAGAATAAAACATTTCTCTGTTTAGTGCAGCCAGCTTAACTGAGTAAACTAAAATGAGATAAATAACTCCAGTGTAGACTAGTCAGAAATACACATTTGTCTCTTTAGTGAAGTCAGCTTACCTGAGTAAACTAAAATGAAATGACTCCAATATAGACTAATCAGAAATAAATACTGGCTTGTCCACTCTAAGAAACATTTGGAATGTTCAATTAAGTTTTAACCTCTTAAAGGGATAGTTCACTTTGAAATTAAATTTTGATATGTTTTAGCTTACCGGAAGGGCACCCAAGATGTAGGTGTCTTTGTTTCCGCAGTAGTTTCAATTTTGATATTTTTAGGTCCAACCGTTCTTGTCTGTCAGTCATATAATGCATGCCTAACAGTCCAAATTAAACAATTCCCCATCGTAAGTACACATTGATGGCCTAAGACACGAAACAAGCGGTTTGTGTGAGAAAACGAACAGTATTTATATTGTTTTTTACCTCTTGTACACCACCACGTCCAAGTTATCTGAGAGCGCGCGCTCACGCGTTCTGGCTTATTGATGCGCCGGCGCAACTCCCGGAAAGCGCCGGAAGTGATCTCTCGCGCGTGCACGTCACTCATTGTTTACACAGAACAGAGATTGTAGGTAACAGAAATGGTACCAACGGCTAACAGAAATGGTACTAGTTTGCGCTTATCCGGGATGTTTAAACCGACGAAAAAGAAAAGAATTACGTATGCTCGCACGAGAGATCACTTCCGGCGCTTTCCAGGAGTTGCGCCAGCGCATCAATAAAAGCCAGAACGTGTTCACATCAGGAAGCACGCGCCCTCAGAAGTAAAGGAAGCACGCGCCCTGAAGTAAATTGACAATTTATATACTTTTTAACCTCAAATGCTCGTCGTGTCTCACTGAATATTCTCACTGAAGCTTACGTTACACCTGTGTCCTACGTCATTCGCTGCAACACCGCTCTCTCGTGAACACGTGTACAACAGTTAGCAGAAGCTACATTTTACTGTTTATAAATTTTTATGATGGATGAATGCACTTTATTGGACTTTAAAACCTCAACACCCATTCACTGCCATTACAAAACAGTTTTTAATATAACGCTGATTGTATTTGTCTGAAAGGAAAAAAAAGTCACATACAGTTAGGATGGCTTGAGGGTGAGTAAATCATGGGATCATTTTTATTTTTGGATGAACTATCTCTTTAAGTATATGTGGCTGCCTTTGTTGTTTTATTTATTTATTTTTGGGGTAGAGTTGCTCTCTAAGCTCCTGCCCCTCAAGCCTCTGTGCTTTAATGGCCAGAGATGAATGGAACCTGTCCAGTGTAACAAACCAGAAACGCATACCAACTAGGCACCTAGGTACACACGCAAATAGATATTGTCAATTTGCTGGACAGTGGCTGTGGGCACCATCTGCAAACGACGGCTCTCCATGCTTGTCTGATCACACGGAGACATTTGTCACTTGAATGCTTTGTCACAAACGGAAGGAAATGTGAAGTTTTCTGGCCATTATATGCACACTCATGCTGAGCTGTCTCGTACTCTCAAAACCGAAACTCAGAAGCCATCTAGACTGATGCGCATCATCTAGCTTTACAGGCCATTTCATTATCTGTCACAACACAGCCCAAGCTGGAGCTTTCCTCAGAACTTTTTGCTCTACAGCCTTGAAGGACTTATGACTGCTTCAGGGAGAACCTTTTTCATTTTTTTTTTTTTTTTTTTTTTTTTTTTTTACAGTGCGATCTGAGATTTTTCTCTCTTTCTGCAAAGGCTAGCTTTAAAGGGGACATATCATAGAAAACAGGATTTTATTTCCTCTTTTAAAATCTGAGTGAAGTCTACCGTGTAAACATATTTTCACAGTCCAACCAGCCCATTTATTGCAGCTAAGCCATGAAAACAAATCAGTGATAAATTGTCAGGTTTAGAAAAGTAATTTCCTGTTCTATACTGTATACGCTACCATAAGGTCAGATAAAATAATTAACTATTGTTCACCAAGGCTGCATTTATTTGATGAAACATCTGAATAATAAATCAGTAATATTGTGAAATATTATTGCAAATGTTTTTTTTTGGTTGTGTTTCAAACAGTAATTTATTTCTGTGACGTAAAGCAGAATTTTCAGCAGTCATCACTCCAGTCTTGAGTGTCGCATGATCTTTTAGAGATCAGAAATTTGCTGGTTTGCTGCACAATAAACATTTCTCATTATCAATGTTAAAATCAGTTTTTGCTGCTTAATATTTGTGTGCATACTTTAATATACTACCTGTCAAAAATTAAGTTATATTAAGATGAAAATAAAGCACAATTGTCAGGGCATGTCAGAATGTCTCCAGGGCCCCAAAACCCCCTCAGACCATTTTAAAGCATTTAAAATGCTTCCATTTCATAAAAATCAAAAGTTACAGTAAATACATTTACAATGTCACAAAAATGTGGGTAACATGCTAACAACATGCTAATCATGGTAGAAACAGGCTAGCAACATGCTAATAATGCTACACATGTTTAAAAACATGTTAAAGTATGCTAGGAATCTGTTAGTAATGTTAGAAACATGTTAGCAACTGGTTAACAACATGCTAATTGTGTCAAAAACGTAATAGTAACATGGTAGTCATGGTAAAACATGATAACAACATGTTAATAATGCTAGAAACATGTTAACATGTTAATAACATATGCTAGTCATGCTAAAACACATTAATCATTTTATAACATGCTAACAACTTGTTAATCATATTAGAAGCATGCTAACAACATGTGAATCATGTTAGAACATGCTAGCAACCTGTAATTATGTTAGAAACATGCTAGCAACATGTTAACCACATAGTAAGCATATTAAAAATGTGTTACAGTGTGGTAAAATCATGTTACTAACATGCTAGTCATGCTACAAAATGCTAACAATCTGCTAATCATGGTAGAAACATGCTAGCAACATGTCAACAACATGGTAATTTTTGCAAAAATGATAGCATGTTAATGATGCTGAAAACATGTTAGCAACGTGTTAAAACATGCTAATGGTAATGATTCTAAAACAAGCTAGCAATATGTTACTTGTTAATCATGGTTATATTTGAAACGTGTTAACATGTTAATCATTAGTCTTGTTAAAACATGCTAACAACATGCTAATCAAATTAAAAACATGCTATCTAACTTGTTAATCATGCTAAAACATGCTAACAGTATGCTAATCATGGTAGAAGAAACAAACATGCTATCTAACTTGTTAATCAGGCTAAAACATGCTAACAATATGCTAATCATGGTAGAAGAAACAGAAACATGCTAGCAACATGTTTAGCTAGTAATGCTTAAAGCATGCCAATCATGTTAAAACATGCTAACAACATGCAAATCATGTTAAAAACCTGTTAAAGACATGTTAATGATGTTAATACAAGCTATTAACTTACTAATCATATTTGAAACATGCTAACATGTTAACAACATGGGAATCATTTTAGAAACATGCTAGTAACATGGGAATTGTGTTAAAATGGTTAACTTGTTAATCATGCTAAACATATGTTTGTAGCGTGTTAAAACATACTAGCAATATGCTAATTGTATTAGAAACATGTTGACATGTTAATCATGCAAAAACGTGCTAATCATGGTTAAAAACATGTTAGCAACTTGTTAAGCATGTTAAAACACACTAGCAATCTGCTAATCGTGTTAGAAACAACATGCTAGCAACATGTTAACAACATGGTAATCGTGTTAAAAATGCTAACATGTTAATCATGCTACAGCATGTGAAAAACATACTAGTAACATGGTGGTGATGCTAAAACATTTTAACAACATGTTAATCATATTAAAAACATGTTAGCAACACGTTAATCGTTTTAAAAAAACTAATTGTGCTAGAAACATGCTAGTAACATGCTAATCATTAAAAACATGTTAGCAACATGTTATTATGTTAAAACCATGTTGTCAACATGTTAATGACGTTAAAACATGCTAGTCATGGTCAAAACATGTTAACAAAATGTTAGCAACATGGTAACAAGCTAATTATGTTAGAAACAATCAATATTCTAATCATGTTAGAAATGCTAACTGCTTTAAACTGAGCTTTTTCAGTTTTTACTATTATTCTGATCAAATAAACACAGCCTTGATGAGCTTAGCATTTATCTGATTAGGATGAACTTATAATATTTCAGATTCTGCTCTCAAGTATGTATTTTGTAAAGCTGTAGCTCCCATTAGAGCAGTTAAAAATATATTTTGTTGTCTTTTATGTCTTTAGGGGAGAGGATTCATGTCGTTATTGTCCTTTCAGGAAATTGTGGGTGGAAGGAACGGACCGTTTATTAAAATGATAATATAAACAATGTTCAGAAAAATAATACGAATATCTAGCAATAGAGAAGGGATGAAAAAGGGACAGGCAGAAATTTATCACATTCAAACAGTTTGGATTTAATTTAAGAAAGGCAAAGGCTGTCTCTGACCCGATGTGACCACGCTTTTCACATCCAATTATTTCCTCTGCCATGACGAGCAGAAATAATTTTTTTTAGAAAGGGAACATAATGGCGGGTGAAATGACAGGTTGAGTGAATGCATCTCTCTCTCTACGGCTGTTTTCAAAGGACTGACAGTTGCTCTCCACCAGCTCTTTGGCATAGAACAATGAAAAGCAGCAAGGAGCCGACTTGCCATCTGTAGTATGACTGGTAAATTATGACACTTCATTACAGCTTCCTCTTCCTCTAGCTCTCTTTCCCTCTCTCTATTTTTCTTTCTCGCTTTCTCTGTTCTTTCCCTCACTAACTACCACTCTGTCTCTCTAGTTTTTACTCATTCTCTGTCTCGCTGTCTGTCTCTCTTCCTGACACCTGTCCTCAGCACTGTGTTGCTTGCTGTGGAGGAGTAAATCGGCACTCCGCAAGGCTCGTGGTTAGACTCAACCCCCATTTCCTGACATGTACACAATCATTAATATGTTTCGTACAATTCAATGTCAATTGCTAGTCCAAGTCATGAGAACCCACCCTCAAGTCTCTATGATATCCTGGTTCCAGTCCCTTCCTCAATAGGATATTTTTTCTTTATTGGATGTTTCTCAGCAGTGAAAGTTGTCATAGTTGGGATAGCTTCGAGAGCAGTGAATGGGCAAGTTACCACAAATGTATTTTTTGCATTCCCATTTGCTCAAAAAGCAAAAGAAAAACTCTTTTCGACTTTCGAAAAAAGGAAAAAAATTGAGAGACAGATAACAGCAGTCGGAAGAGAGAACAATGTCAAATACCGTCCCTCCCATAGATGCTGCATTAGAAACACCCTCCTATTGGCGCTAAGATATATAATATAGTGTTATAAATTTGCATACATTCGCAAAATATAAAATAAAAAACTTTTTAACACGGGTGCTGATGACCGTTAAAATGCATTATCACAGTCCTGTGAAAAGGGTGAAATTTTTTTTTATGTTTTAATATTAATTTATTTTTAACATTAAATGGACATGATTTATACATGTATTTAAATGTATTTTTTTTTTCATAATTCAGTCCAACCATTCTATTCTTGCCATTAAAATATACATTTACTTTAATATTTATTTATTTTTAACATCTTCAATTTACATTATTTTATACATGTATTTACATGTATAACTATTCCTAATTCGGTCCAACAATTCTGTTCTTTCCATTAACATTTTTTAATTTAATTTTTTTTTTTTTTTTTTCTTTTTATATATTACATTTACATAATTTTATGCATGCATTTACATATTAGTTTATAATTCAGTCCAACAAATATGTTCTTGCCATTAAAATGTTAATTTATTTTAATTTTAATATTATTTTATTTTTTACATTTAATTTACATTATTTCACTTTACTTTTACATGTGTTGTATAGTTATTTATTATCCAGTCCAACAGTTCTATTGTTGCAATGAAAATGATTTATTTTACATTTTAATGTTAATTTATTTTTAATATATTAAATATACATTATTTTATACATGTATTTACATGTAGAATTGTTTCTAATTCATCCCAACTATTTTATTCTTACCATGAATATATATATATATATATATATATATATATATATATATATATATAACATTTGAATATTTATTTATTTTTAACATAATAAATTATGTATTGTATAATTGTTTATAATTCGGTCCAACAATTCTATTCTTGCCATGAATTTTTTTATTTTTATTTTAATATACATTTATTTTTAACATATTAAATATACATTATTTTATACATGTATTTACATGTAGAATTGTTTATAATTTTTCCCAACTATTTTATTCTTACCATGAAAATATATATATATATATATTATATATTTTTATAATTAATGAACAAAAACATTTTGTAATATGATTTTGACATACATTTTCAATGGTAATGCAACGTCTGATTTTAAAACGGTTTTCAAAGGATGAATTTTAAGATTTTAGTTTTCAAGTGATATATAATTTATAAGTAAAATAAAGGCAATGAAGAAATATTTGTGACAAAGCTTAGAACTCCTGTCATGAAGTAGATTTTTGAGGTGCACTATTGTCTTGTCGTTTGAGCCAAAATCATCACAATTAAAAGAACCAAAGACTTAAACTACTTCAGTCTGTGTGTATTGATTTTATTTAAAACATGAGTCTCTCAATTTGAGTTGAATTACTGAAATAAATGAAATTTTCCACGACATTGTAATTTGAGATGCACCTGTATATGTGAATATAATGTAATTGATATAGTTAATACATATTATATTATTTACATTTATTAATTTACAATTTAAATTACATGTAGTATTTCATAATTATTCATGTATAGTCTGAAATGTACATTCGCCCAAGGCCGACTTGGATCAGTGTCAAAGCAATTCCTGCATTTCCATGCAATCATGTTGGTGCTTCAGTCTAAGCTGCTTTTGATATTGAGACTCCTAGCATAAGCCAGAGAGAAAAAAACCCGCAGAGGAACATCTGTCCCCTCAAATATGAAAGAATAATAAAGTTATTTTGTGCACGTCTCGCCCGCGGTCAGCAGAATCTCTCATTGGCGTGTTGTTGCACACTGCTATCATTGCAAATCCCTGCTCGGCAAAACCAACAGTAAACAAAAAAATGCGGTGGGGGTGAACTGGGGTTTGCCTGCGCTGAATTATTTAAGGTCTTACCTTGACGATTCTGCACAGCATCTGCTTGATGTATAATTCAAGAGACATGCTTAGGGTGGGACGTCTTAAATGAAGCGCTCTGCATTGAATGGTCACAGTGTTGCGGGTCCAAACATTATGTAGCCTAAACCCTTTGATGTGTGTGATATGAGAGACCTCCACTTTTAAAAGCTCTACTCTTTGATATATATTTCAGAGTCTGTACCGCAAATTCCAGTTACACTTGCTGTTTCATCTACAGATGGTAAGGTCCAACGTACGTGGCTTCTTTCGGCACGCTCCGAGACCTTTTCTGCGGATTGACGTGTCTTTCTAAATCCCCAAAGCACCGAGTCTGACATGAAAAGCAGGACAGGGCAGGAACCGCAAGCCAGGTTCTCCTCCAATAGGCTCAGCAGGAACACGCAAGATTTTTTTTCCCTCCATCTGTAGCTACTGAAGTGCAAGCGTGTGTCATCCGCCTGTCAATCACACACTGTATAGCAGCAAAATTCATCTGGGGAAAATAGAGAGTGTTTGAATTATTAGTGTGGGAGCGCTGAATCTAGATCAGTACTGCTTTTGCAATCCTTTGACTAAAATTTCAGAATGTCTGATCTTAGATCAGTGTCTAAAATAAAATGCAGGCTTTGGTTTGAGAGTCATAGAATCACAGTAGAGCTTTTCCCCCTGTTTTTGTCATATAACTGAGATCGAATGGTTATCTCTTTGAAGGGGTAAGATTGTGTTCCATTTCGATCTGCTGTTGCGGTGGACTGTGAACTGAAACTACTCAGCGGGAAGCTCAAGTGAAGGTTGTTGTACTGTAAGCGCTTCGTTTGAAAGCTGTTTAAGAGAATTGATCGATATTAAAGAGACAGTTCACCCAAAAATGAAAACTGTCATTGTTCACCCTCTTGTTGTTCATTATTTATTTATTTATTTTTCAGTAGAACACAAAAGGAAATATTTAGCAGAATGTCAGAGCTGCTCTTTACAACAAAAGTGGATGGAAAATTACTCCATCAAAATGGACAAAAAACACCAGAAAAATAGTCTCTCTTTTTGACCAGTTTTTTTTTTTTTTTGAAGATGTACAGTAGTTTTGTTTGAGGAACAGAACAATATCAAGTCAAGATTAATTGAAAATCCTTCATTCTGTTACTCACATTTAACTAGCATTACACGTTAAACTAGGGTTTGTCTTTCAAGAGAACTGATTCTGTAATTAATTTAAAGGGATAGTCACCCAAAAATTACAATTCGGTGATAAATTATTCACCCTCATGTCGTTCCAAACCCGTAAGACCTTCGTTCATCATCTGAACACAATTTTTTTTTTTTTTTTGATCAAATCTGAAGCTTTCTGACCCTGAAGGACATTGTTAAAATAGTCCATGTGACATCAGTGGTTCAACCGTAAAGTTATGAAGCTACAAAAATACTTTTATAAGCAAAGAAAACAACGATTTTATTCAACAATTTCTTCTCTTCCATGTCAGTCTTTGACATGCGTTCATGAGAGTACACAATGCACATAGCTTCATAAAATTAAGATTCAACCACTGATGTCATATGGACTATTTTAATGATATCCTTATTACCTTTCAGGGCCTTGAACCAGGGTTGCCAGGTTTTTACAACAAAACTCACCCAATTACTCAAAACTAGCCCAATTAGGTCCTCTGGTAAAAATCACATTCCAGGCAGTAAATTGGGGTTGCTTCGAACCACGAACATGGAAAAACAACCTGTGGCAACATTGTTAAAATAGCCAGATTCTGCGGAAAAACAACTGACTTGGCAACACTGCCTTAACTGTGTCAGTTACATTGCTGTCTATAAAGGGTCAGAAAGCTTTCGAAATTTAATCAACAATATATTATTTTGTGTTCTGAAGATAAACAAAGGTCTTATGGGTTTGGAACGACATGAAGGTGAGTAATTAATGACAGAATTTTCATTTTTGGGCGAATTCTCTTTCTAAATAAATGTATCATTTTATGAGTATAATATTTCTGTTAGTCTATTATATATTAACATTTAGTTTAATTTATTTGTAATAATTATTTTTTTATGTAATGCTATCTGCATTCATCTTCCTTTCTCCCGTTTTTTGCTTTCTAATAGTAGTCCGGTACTCTTGTTTGATGTTAAGGATTTGTTCTCAGACGTCTTGTGACTGATAGTGGTACATTTAAATGTTTTGATGTGAAAATAATTGAGAGCTGAATGACTTAGACAGTCACAGTGTTTGCCAAAGAATAACATTTGCTTCCTTTAGCTTCACTGAATTTGTGAATTAGCAGTAACAGCAGCAGCTCATCCTTGAAGTCAGTATGCTAGTCCTTGCATTCCACTTGTCGTCTTTGGTGTGTGTATTTGCTAATGCAATTTTGCCTGTCTCATTAATGTTTTTCTACTGAAGCTATTTAGTCTCGGTTACAACTGATTTGATGTCTTTCTAGGTTCAGTTTTCACGGTGGCTGTAAAATCGCATCCCTCCGTACTCCCTATAGAAACGCTTGGAGACCTCGCACCATTAGGAAGTCCCAAAAGTCGTAGTCGTGATTGACTTTGATGGAACGTGTTTACAAAACAGGCTCTCCTAGCTGAGTTGATGACTTTTCACAGAGATAAAAGTGTTTTTACCGAATCCACAGCATTGAGTTAGACATCTCAAAGAACTGCTCATATTGTACAAAACAATAGTATATATAGTGAAGATATAAGTGTGTTAGTTCAATGCTAAGACATCTTAGTTCTAGGCTAATTGGTTTATAAAGAAGTTGTAAGCTACAGCTGAGGTCAAAAGTTTACACCCCCTTTCAGAATCTGCTAAATGTTAATTATTTTACCAAAATAAAAGAAATCATACAAAATGCATGTTATTGTTTATTCAGTACTGACCTGAATAAGATATTTCACATAAAAGATTACATATAGTCCACAAGAGAAAATAATAATTACATTTTTAAAAATGACCTCGTTCAAAAGTTTACATCCCCTTGATTCTTATTACTGTGTTGTTACCTGAATGATTCACAGCTGAGGTTTTTTTTAATTTTGTTTTTGTTTAGTGATAGTTGTTCATGAGTCCCTTGCTTGTCCTGAACAGTTAAACTACCCGCTATTCTTCAGAAAAATCTTTAAGGTCCCACAATTCTTCGGTTATTCAGCATTTTTGTGTATTTGAACCCTTTCCAAAAATGATTGTATGATTTTGAGATCCACCTTTTTACACTAAGGACAAGGATATGACAGTATGCAACTATTACAGAAGTTTCAAACACTCAGTGATGCGCTAGAAAAACCATGCATTTAGAGAGAATTTGAAGATCAGGGTAGATTACATCTATTTTGTCTTCTGGGAAACATGTAACTATCTTCTGTAACCTCTGAAGGGCAGTACTAAATGGAAAAAAATATGATATTTAGGCAAAATAAGAAAAATATACACATCTCCATTCTATTCAAAAGTTTTCACCCCTGGGAATCAGTGAACAACTATCACTAAAGCAAAAAACACAGCCGTGGATCATTCAGGTAAGAGCACAGTATTAAGTATCAAGTACATGTAAACTTTTAAATAGGGTCATTTTTATAAATTCAACTGTTATTTTCTCTTGTGGACTATATGTAAACATCTTTTATGTGAAATATCTTATTCAGGTCAGTACTAAATAAAAAATAACATGCATTTTGTATGATCCCTCTTACTTTGGTAAAATAATTAACATTTAGCAAAATATGAAAAGAGGGATGTTTCTGGAACTTTTGACCTCAACTGTATAAGTTAATAGTCCAGGAAAGAAATTTGCGGGCTATATGCTTATAGGCTAATGAGTCTACTAGCATGTAGCCCACAAACAGCACCAATAAGAGTTTCAGCTTTTGCTTTCTACCATCGGCATTAATTGTGTGCGTTTTTGTATTAAAGCCTCGCGCGGGACTGTTTTCATAATCCCGCTCCCGCAAACATTCTAATATTGATTATAATTTTAGTGCATTACAGAATCGCTAGCAATATGCTGAGTATTTCAGTCACTTTGGATGCAGCTCGTGTTGGATGTAAGGTTGCCAAATCCTTTTTTTTCCACGGAATTGGGATGATTTTAAACTCTTGCAGTGGCGGGTTGATTTTCTCCCGTGGGTTAAAAGTTTGAAACGTTGCATAAATTCCATTTAAATAAAATTATTGTATTAAAACATTCTGCTTTCTACCTGTGATTAAAACTGTGGTAGATATTAGTTTTGTGAAGGATGACCACTCTGAAAGGAACCCCAAGCCCCCCACGTCCTTTTTGAAAACTTAAATATGGTCACCCTAACATAATAACATGAGCTAGGTTAATGATGATCGCATGAGCTAGGCTAATAAATAATGAAGACAGTATGCAATAGGCTATCATAGACTTTATATGATGTATCCAAGTCATGTTTTCATTAAAAACAGTGTTTGTTTTTCCAAAAAAGACCATGCTTGTGAATTTTGAATAGCTTTGTTTCGATTTTCAGAGATGCTAGTATTTGAAATCGCACAATTGTGATTGTATCTTTGACAGCACAGAAATCACACAATAGTCACGTAAGATCTCGAATACTGTAGGACGTGTCTAAACCATGTTTTCATAAAAACACACCTTTTGTTTCTCCGAAAAGGGCATGCTTGTGCATCTTTAAAAGGCTTTGTTAGGATTTTCAAGGCGGCGTCCATGGGCTTCCATCGCAGGCTAGTAAAGCGACTACGATGACATTTGAAATCGCACAATAGACCCTGTCATCGATATAAATATGGAAGGCGAACGGCACGAGTGACTCATTTGCACGCATTATCAGATCCTGGCGCCACGGGATTGGCGGGAAAAGGTCTTTTTCTCCTTATTGAAGTCAACGAACCTACATTGGGAGGACTGGGATGAGTAAGCACAAAGGTTCAAGTGTCATACGTGTCTCTCCCGATAGGTCAGATGCGAGCAAGCTTGCGCACCCGGTGGAAACATTGACCTTTTCGATAAGTGGTTCACCGGTAGTTATTTATTTATTTAATGCAGCTGTATCAAGCCAGCGGGGAAAAAGGCCACATTCAGACTCCATTCCAGCCGAGTTCTTGTCAGTCCCATAATTGCCAAAGCTCGTCATCGAATGGAGCTTCTAAACATAGCAGCGATGGGCTCTGCAAAATCGGCTACTGTTGAGTTTTGCGAACATTCCTCCAGGCTTTTTAAGTCATTTTAAATGCGTATTTGTGTCAAAACATCTAACGTACTGGCGTGTCAATGTTCGTACAATCTATTTTTACGTTTTTTTCATGTTTGCCCCCTTTTTTCCGGGCGCCTCTTATACTAACACCATGTCCAGCAAGGTCCAACGGTAATTCAGTACATTCCCTTCCAGGCCGTTCTCTCGAAACCTCATTTTAACTTGACCCTTCATTGTGTTTTGCCCCAGGCAACTCGGGCACAGGGATTAAAAATAGAGACCTCAGCAGGGACGGAGTTGACACGGTTCTTGTTGGTGAGAGGAGTGGAGCGGCGGAGAACTGAATCCCGCTGGGGGTTTTTATCACTGGGGAAGGTCCGATTACCCCCTCCCTTCTCTCACTACTCTTTTTCTTATTTCTCTCTCTCGCGCGTTCGCTCCCTCGCTCGCTGTAAATCTCGGTGCCAAGTGAGGAGAACAATATTTTCACCATTATTTCTCGGCACTACAGAGAGATGATGTGGGTATTGATATAGACTCATAAATTTACAGAGGCGACAGATTTATGCCGGAGGCTGGCAGCCCACCTCTCGTTCAGGAACATGTTCAGCTTTGATTGGTTGGGAATGGATTCTTGGCTATCCAATTCAGCTTAGGTCAGGCAGGTCTAAATCACAGGACTATATCACTGGTTTTTATAGAGATGGCAGTTTGGTACATACAGTAAGCTCAATACTATAATCATACATCTCTCCATTCGGGACGTGCCTTCTGCTGCATAATGCCTACTACAACAAATTGCACTTTATTATGTATTTAATTTTTGAATTATTATTTTTTTAAATATTTGTATAGCTTATTACTACTTGTTCTACTGTCTTTTTTATTTATGTATTTTGTTTACAAATTTACTTTTTGCATTCATGCTTTGTTACCATTTTCAAGAAAAGTTTCAGTTGATTGACTCTGTAATGTAATGTGGTCCAGTAAAAAGTAACATATTTAACTTATACCTTAAATACTTGTGAGTGCCTTAATTATTATCTTAAAAGCATTTTAAAATGTTTTTTTAAAACAAATAAAAATAATTAATAGTTCATAAATACAACCTGAATTTATGCTTGTCTTGTCATAAAATAGTTGAAATTATCATTGTATTAATTTTTTTTCTACATGTTTTTGTATGATTGGACCACATGCCCTCCGTTTGGTGGATAAACGGTGAAGTATTTTTATTTATTTTTTTCAGTTATTTATGGAAGCCTGTTTCTGCCACTGAATAAAAAACAAAAAAGGCAATTGCGACTTCTCACAAATCTGACTTTTTTCTTGCAATTGCAAGTTTACATCTCCTCTTTTTTTCTCAGTGAATTGTGTGATATAAACTTATTTGCAAGTTATAAAGTCGGGATATAAACTCGCAATTGCAAGAAATAAAGTCAGAATTATGAGATAAAACAATTCAAACTTTTTTTTCGCAAATGCAAGTTTACATCTTACAATTCAGACTTTTTTATTCTCAGAATTGCGAGTATTAAAGTCAGAATAGTCGGATATAAACTCTCAATTGCATGTTATAAAGTCAGAATTTTAAGATATAAACACTTCTGAGAAAAAAAACACAATGGCAAGATATAAATTCAGAAGTCTGAAGTTTTTATTTTACAATTTAGACTTTTTCTCACAATTGAGAGTTTAAATCTCAATTCTGAGTTTTTTTCTTCCAGCTGCAAGTTTATATCACACAATACTTAGATTAAAAGTCAGAACTGTGAGTTTATATCTCGCAATTGTGAGTTTATGAAAAAGTCAGAATTATAAAATGATAAAAAGTTGCAATTACCTTTTATTTTTTATTCAGTGTTGGAAACGGGCTTCCATATAGTTATCAGATGTTTTTTAATTGTTGTGAAATATAATAACATATTAATTACACAAACTACTTCAGGTTTTCTTTTTCCTTTTTTTTTTTTTTTTCCATTTATGATATTAGTACAATTGTGTTTCCCTTACATTTAAGACTTTATTCTCTTCCAATTCCAAAATGTTTAGTTTTGGTATGTTTTTAATTAACAAATTAGCATGCTGCTTATAGAACAATATTCAAGTAATTGTATGTATGAATTAATATTCTTTTTTTTTATAGATTTGCATCACATTCAAGCATTGTGGCAGTGAGCCATGCAAGACTTAAATCGAAGTAATAATGCAAAAATACACCCCTTTGTTACCTTTTGCTTTTGTACACCAAGCCATTAAATGAGGTTCCAGGAAATGCAGTCTTGGTGTTTCCTCCACGATTGGTTTACTTGTTGTTTATGCCCCCAATGACCCCAGCATCCTTACTCTGGGCCTATTTGTTCTTCTTCTCTTTACAAAATGTTCCTATTCGAGTGCGTTCCTGGAGGAAAACACATTGCATCTGTCTCTTCTGTTCTTTCTCAAATTTTATCTTCATTCTCTGCCTATCGGTTTGTGAATGCAGCATTGTTGGTGTTATCTAAAGGTCTTACTCATGGCTGTTCTCGACAAGAACATATGATGGGTCGAGGCCAGGGTTCAGGTACTCGCGGATCTTATGAGAATGTTCAAGTGTGCCCAGATAATTTTCTCAGCTTGCTCTGCGCACCAAGGAGACTACTTATCTCGCTTCAGGTGGGGCTTTTTGGATCCTGTCACAACCTAAAACTTTATTTATCCAAGTTTGCTGCAGGCGTCTTGCTCAAATTGATGTTTAGAGTGACTTGGGAGAGGCATCTGAGCAATGTGAGTCAATGATTCCTTCAGTTCTACAACCTGCTCTACAAGATTCAATCTTCTTTATTCAGTTTTCGGTCAGACAGGGACAATGGAACTCTACGGCTCTTTTAAAAGCTTTAGTGCTTAGAAAGACGTGAAATACTTCATCCAGTTTCTTTGTGAATGTTTATTTAACTGTCAAGGCCAACATGGTAACCTTTGTACGGAGCTTGTTGAGTGGGTTTTTAGCTACTGATGCTCACCCTCCACAGAACTTGGGCCGTCTCTCGAAAGAGTAACATGCCTCAGAATATCTTAACCTTTCCATCGAAGCCTTCAAATGTCACTGTTCTCTTTCCTCCATCTGAAGACAAATTGACATTTTCTATTTGCTATAGAATTGGATTGATCCCGAAGGTTCCTGTCAAAAAGAGTAAATTGGTCATTCTTTCAACGAAAGCATGCTGTGCAGCGTTTTGTAGTTAAGCATTATTGTAGCATACTCCCCCGAAAGATGGTCAAGACTTAAACTGATGGTTTTCTCGTTTTATTAAATCAAACACCACCGTAAGAGCTAAACACAATAAAAACAAAATTACAATAATTAAACAACGTGTATATCACTTAATGCCAACTTAGCATCTCAACATCACGTTCTTAATACCACAACAAAAACTGAAACACGTCATAAACATAATATTTTATAAACACTGACCTTGTGCCGCTTCGGAGGGTGCTAAAAATATTCCACATAAACCTTTTCTGTGTCTATCTTTTTCCTTCACTCAAAGCAGCGATCTCCATCTGCTCCCTTCTTTTTCCTTCAAAACTACCTGGTAGGAACTCGCTATACTAGGTAAGTCAGTTTCAAAATAAAAGTTCCTCCCGACAAAGCGTTATAGGAATTCAAAATAAAATAAGACAACAACAAAATTTAAACAGTTAAATAACACAATATTCCTTAAAAGAAAATAAAATTAAAAATAGGTCATTTACAATTATGCTTTGATTAATTGTGTGTGGTGAATTATTTTTTTATATTGTTCAAACAGTTGAGGATCAATGTATTTGGGTGTAGTCTCAAGGGTATTTTCTGAGCAAATTGTAGCCGATGTATGATTTCATAGTTCAAGTTACATGATGCATTCATTACAACAAAAAAATTTTTAGATCTTCAATGTGTAAAAATGTGCAAAAATACAAGAAGTCTAAAGGACATTGGCCTGAAGAAGCATTACAATACACACAGTGTTAAAAAAAGTCACAAGTTTAATATTATGTGTTAGCATGATATTTGTGTCCAGTTAGAGTCATTCCATGATATAAAACTACATATTTTCAAAACTGAGTAGTCTGTTTGTTGCTTGGAATCTAGTAGACTAAATGGTCTTTTATTTCACCCAAAAATAAAAATTCTGTTGTTAGTTACTCACCCTCATGTTGTTCCAAACCTGTAAGACCTTCGTTCATCTTCAGAACACAAATTAAGATATTTTTGAAGAAATCTGAGAGCTTTCTGACCCTGCATAGACGGCAATGCAACTGCCATGTCCAAGGCCCAGAAAGGTAACAGTAAAAAAGGCAGTAAGGACATAATTAAAATGGTGCTTAACAACAAAACACCTCTTATTTAAAGGACTATTTAGACAACTATACCATTCAAATAACTTGTTTACATAAACAAAAGTAATATAAGCACTTTAATAAACATTAAAGCATCTCATTCCTGCTTTACCGATTTTTATTTGTTTTTGTACTCTGAAAGTCAAATTTATTGTCTGCTGCAATCGCCAGTGTGGGAGGGATTTTTGTCAATAAATATTAACTTAAGCTGATGAACCCAGATCCTTATTATTTAATGTTGTTATCTGCCTAAACGGTATAAAATGATTCATTCCAACACAGCTCTGTGCTCTTTCTCCCCCTCTTCAGTGAGATCCCACCAGCTGTATTATCCCATTCTTTTAGGTCAGTAATCGGTTAAGCCAGATTAGGATGAGGTCTTTCCTCTCGGTGCTCAACAGAAATCATTCATGATGTGCACAGCTTTGTTGTTGTGTGTGAGATTCCTATGCAGCGTATCATTTTTAAGCATTACTCCACCCAAAATGAACATTTTTGTCATTAATCACTTACCCCCATGTTGTTCCAAACCCGTAAAAGCTTTGTCTTTGGTACACAATTTAAGATATTTTGGATGAAAACCGGGAACTTTGTGACTGTCCCATTGACTGCCAAGTAAATAACACTGTCAAGGCCCATCAGGGGTTTCAACCTATATTTTACAAAGCTACGAGAACACAAAGAAAACAAAAATAACGACTTTATTTAACAATTTGTCTCCTCCGCATATACATTGCGCCATATTGTAGAGTATCCACCTGACGCAAACAGCGTATATTGTTCTCTGTCAGCCGCAGCACACGGATACGTTACGTTTTCTACGTTAATTTGCGCTTTGATTTGAATGAAAACAGCATATACGTGTGAAGCAGCTGACAGAGAACTTGCTTGCGTCTAGGGGATACTTTCCAAAGGTGGAGGAGACAAGTTAAATAAAGTAGTTTTTTTTTGTTTTCTTTGCATACAAACAGTATTCTCGTAGCTTCGTAAAATTATGGTTGAAGCACTGATGGCAGATGAGCTATTCTGACGACATCTTTCCTACTTTTCTGGGCCTTGACAGTGTTATTTACTTGGCAGTCAATGGGACAGCCACAAAGCTCCTGGTTTTCATCCAAGATATCGTAAATTGTGTTCCGAAGACGAACAAAGTATTTACGGGTTTGGAATAACATGGGCATAAGGTTTGTGCTTTGTATTGTTTGCATGTCATTTGCATGTTGTTGGTGACTTATTATTTGGCTGCCATATTCTATTTTAATGTGTTTGATATGTGTAGTATTGACATTTGGGAATTTTTGCATATATTGCACTGTCACACAGTGCTGTACAGTATACAATATGCAATTGATGACTGTTATTTGCATGGAGTGTCCAAATTATAAACTAATGTTTATTTCACATTCATTACACAAGTACCCATGGGCACATAGCCAAGACCATATTTAAATCCTGTTAGTTTAATGGGACTTCCAGTTAATGACATGGTAGCAGAGTGTTTTTGACTGGTTATCTGCAGTGTTATTGTTATTCTTGCTCTGAATTTAACTGAATTACAACGGCTGTCATTTACAAAGTCCCTGATGCCAGTGTGAAGCTCACAATCGGTTGCCTCATTCATGAAACCTGTACTGTTACATAAATTGTTGCATATTGTTATACTATTTGTGCAGCATTGTGCATAAGAACTGATTTACGAACAATTTACACCATTACTGGCCATCATATGAATACAACAATTTATGTGAAAATCTATTTTTTGAATTTACAGAGAAATTGCTTGTCACACTTTAAGTTCCAAGTTAGATTAAGGAACATTTACGAAAATTAGTAAATGTCACGTATTATGTTGGCTTTACAAACGGTTGCGTTCAAATTAATAAGCTTACATAAGAATGGATTTACAAGCATTTGAAAATTTCTCGTTACATGAATATGAGTTTACATTAGAATGCATTTAGGAATGTGCGAAAATTGTTTGCCATGTGAACATCACATTTTACTGTGTGTTAGAATGGCTTTATGAACAATTGAATTAAAAATGGCTTGTTATGTGAATGTCAGTTTATATAAGAATGGATTTGCTAAAAATATACATGAAAATTTCTCATTGTATAACTTCACATCACAGTGTTTTTAAAAAACAATTTCTAAACAAATAGTTTAGCATATGAATGTTATATTTTATGTTAGATCTTTATGTTAGATTTATACAAAAATCGCTTAAATTAATGACTTGACGTAAGAATGGATTTACAAACATTTAAAAATCTTCTCTTCATATGAACGAGTTTAAATTAGAATGCATTTATGTACACATGTGAAAATTGTTTAGCTATTTGATTTTTGTGACTTTTTTTAGAATGGCTTTACCAAAAATATATATGCAAAATTGCTTGTTATATGAATCTGTCAGTTTATGCAAAAATGGATTTACAAACAATTTACATGAAAATTTCTCATCATATGAGTTTACATTATGATACATTTATGAACATAAGCGATAATTGTTTGTCATATGAATGTTGCATTTTATTTTAGAATTGCATTACAAACAATTTACACTAAAATCTTGTTATATGAATGCATCAGTTACGTAAAAATGAATTTACGACAATATACATGAAGAATTCTCATCATATGAATTGGAGTTTACATTAGAATGCATTTACAAACATGCAAAAATTGTTTGCCATATGAATCGCATTTTATTTTAGAATGACTTTACAAACAATTTATACGAAAAACGCTTGTTATATGAATGCATCAGTTATGCAAGAGTGGATTTACGAACAACATACATGAAACTTTCTCATCATATGAATCTGAGTTTACATTAGAATGCGTTATGAACATGCAAACATTGTTTGCTATATGATTGTCGCATTTTATGTTAGAATGGCTTTACGAACAATTTGCACAAAAATCGCTTGTTATATGAATGTGTCAGTTTACATAAAAATGAATTTATAAACAAAATACATGGACATCAATATCAATATTTTACATTAGACTGCATTTATGAACATATGCAAAAAATTGTTTGCCATATGAATGTCACATTTTATGTTTACATTTGGTTTTACAAATATTTATATGAAAATTGCTTGTGATATGAATTTGACTACGCGACAATGGATATGCGCAAAATGTACATGAAATTTGCTTATCATATACAGTAAGGTATATCAAAATAAAGTAAACTGTGACATACCCAAAAATTCTTCATACAGTGGACTACCAGTAAAATGTATACAAATTTGGGACCAAAAATTAATCAGACACTTACCTGGCCATGTTTTAAGTTTTTTTTTTTTTTTTCTTTAATTGCAAATTCGACCTTTTTACTCCACAGACTGAACAAAATTAAGCATTGCTTGGTAATTGGTCAACAAAGTATTGATAGTTTTGTATTGTAAATATTGTCATACTAACAGTTGTCTATTTTTGGTTAATTGTAATCCATTACATATCTTTCTATCAAAGTTATCTGACGTTATCAAGATGAATTTGTTCTGACATAATTTAACTCTGAGCTCTTGTCATATTTTATTCCCATTTATTATATATCTTGTCATTTATTTATTGCCAACTATAGTGAATAAACTATGATTATGCAAGAAATGTTGAAGGTGTCTGAATAAATATTTGTTTGACTAATTGTGCTTACATTTGAATGGCTTTACAAACAATTAATACAAAAATTGCTTGTGCTTGCGTGACAATGGATATGCAAAAAATTGACATGAAAATTGCTTGTCATATAATTGTGAGTTTACATTAGAATGGCTTTCAAACAATTTATGCAAAAATGAATGATTTACACATTCATTTTGCTTGTGTTTAATGAAGGAGGCGCGCAAGGTGGAAAATGTGTGAATTCTGTATAGGTCTACTTATTATACAAAGAAAAACATGAACCATCATCATTGGTCTACCCTTCCTTAATTGAAAATAATATATGAAAATGTAAATTCAGAAGTAATCTCATTCCTTTTTTGAAACATGCCTCACTGATTTTGCTCACTCGGGCTTAATGCAAAAATGGAAGATCGCTTTGAGGTTTGGTAGCGTGGAAAGTGTAATTACATCTCCCCAGGCCCAGATGGCAAAAGTTAGGTCTTAATTGCTTTTCTTACCCACCAAAATCATCTATGATAGCTGTTTTACCACCATTATCGTTGGCCCCTTCAACTGCTGCCTTGTTGTCTAATAATTTAGTTGTTTTGCCAAAAACAGAAATAGATCAATTTTAAAACTTGTTTCTGCATACTTTTATTATCGGACAGCCTTAAAATTGTCATAAAAACATCATATACTATGCTGAAAGCCAGAAGCTCGCAGTATAGACATGATGTAGAAGCAAGAGCTTTATAGGCATGTTTCATACATATTAATGAATTTCGACATTTGCAAGAGGCCGTTAGGAGAGGAAAGCAGGCTTTAGTTAAATCCGTTCATCTCCTGTCTGGTCGCATCTCACAAATGTTTCACATCAAGGCTGGTTCTGTTGATCTCAGCGTGTGTCAGTTGTTGTTTATGCGCGCGCACATCCGCGCACGTACGAGCTACGTGTGGGGCGACCTTGACTGCGCCGCGAAGTTTTCCCTCCGCCGTCCCGCGGGACTCATCTGAAGACCCGCTGCTTGTCATTCACACGGCTTCTCGGTGGCACATCGATTCACCGGGGAGCTCATCGTGCAACCCAGCCACGCGGTCCTTGACAGTATTGATTGAATGTAAAAGATATAATTTCTGTTCACAGTCCGCAGAGCATTGTGGGGTGTGTAAATGCTAGTTGTCCGTCGGAAGGAAAAGAGTTTTTTTCTTGTATTCTGCCAAAGGAACAACAGAGGGGAAAGATGATGCCATTTGGACAGTGTGTGTGTGTGTGTGTGTGTGTGTGTGTGTGTGTGTGTTTCAGAACACATCTGCTCAGTGTATTACTCAGTGTCAGGCCTGTAGATGTGAGCTGATTTCAAAATACTGCCCTCAAGCTTTAAGTCTCACATATCCAACACAGAAGAAAATAAACAGTACTTACATAAAGACTATTATTTTTATTGTGAGTGTCCTGAAATGCATTATTTGAAAATCATGGCTTTAGGAACCAAACGCTCTTAAGTGAAAAATTGCACTGTTGCATTGAGATAATAATTATGTTTGGCCTGGATTGATCCGTAAAAGGTGTTTTGTAGGCCACCAGAATGATGGCAGCATGAGGCCAATTTTGAATACATTTGTGTTTTACATTGCTAAATGTGACCCCGGGGCCTGGACCACAAAAGCTGTCTTAAGTAGCACGGATATATTTGTAGCAGTAGCCAAAGATACATTGTATGGGTGAAAATTATTGATTTTTCTTGTATGCCAAAAATCATTAGGATATTAAGTAAAGATCATGTTCCCCTAAGATATTTTGTAAATTTCCTGCCTGAAATGTTTAAAAACTTAATTTTTGATTAGTAATATGCATCGCTAAGAAATTAATTTAGAATTTTTTTTATTATTTTTTTTTTTTTTTGCACCCTCGGATTCCATATTTTCAAATAGTTGTATCTCACCAAATATTGTCATATCCTAACAAACCATACATCAATGGAAAGCTTATTTATTTAGCTTTCAGAAAAAAATACTCTTATGACTGGTTTTGTGGTCACAAATAAGGTTTGTGTAGTGGTTTTGGGGATGTTGCTTATTGATCAAAAGCAAGAGAAAAAGCCATATTATTATAATTATTGTTGTTGTTTTTAAAGGGATAGTTCACCCAAAAATGAAAATCACCCCATGATTTACTCACCCTCAAACCATCCTAGATGTATATGACTTTCTTCTTTCAGACGAATACAATCGGAGTTATATTAAAAAAGTACTGCAAATGGGTTTGGAGATTTTGAAGTCCAATGAAGTGCATCCATCCATCATAAAAAGTGCTCCACACGATCAACTCTATGCGTTTACGACATTTAGCTGAAGCTAGAGATTATGGTTTATAAAATTTTAAATACAGATATTTTTCTTACAAAAACGCACTTCACTTCAGAAAGCCTTTATTAACCCCCTGGAGCTGTGTGGAGCACTTTTTATGATGGATGGATGCACTTTATTGGACTTCAATTACTGCCATTATAAAGCTTGGAAAGGCCAAGACATTTTTTAATATAACTCCGACTGTATTCATCTGAAAGAAGAACGTCATATACACCTAGAATGGCTTGAGGGTGAGTAAATCATGAGGTAATATTAATTTTTGGGTGAATTTTCATTTTAATAATAGTCAGTTGTTTAAATAATAACAACCATATATTTACTGTGGGCATTGTTTTGCTGTTGTCTAATAGTCATACCAAAAAACGAAGATTAAAATTTGTTTTTGCACATCAATTATTAGACACATAAACATTAAAATAGTCTTAGTGGGTCATAAAAAGACAAAACTAGTCACTGTCTGGTCTAACTTAAAAGGTTAATTTACCCAAAAATGAAAATTAGCACATTATTTACCCACCCTCCAGCTGTCCTAGGTGTTTGTGACTTTCTTTTTTCAGACAAATCCAATTAAAATTATATTAAAAATCGTTCTGGCTTTCCCAAGCTTTATCATGGCAGTGGGTGGATGTTTCTCTTCATCAGTCCAAAAAAAGTCCAATAAAGTGCATTCATCCCTAGTAAAAAAAAAAAAAAAGTGTCTCCTATAGCGAAAAGACCTAATAAATTATACTGAACAATAACATGACGTGATCAAATAGAGGTGCGCACTAATGTAGCAAAAATGTCCATAGTGTGGAAGCATTTAAAACTGTCCAAGAAAAACAAGCACCAACACCGCATTGCATGTCTTCAATAAGAAGAGAAACGGGTGGATGTTTTGGTTGCTGTATGATGACTGAAATTGAAATGGCCTTAAACCATTAGTAAATAAACTACAGAACGTTATTTTTTCTAATACATGCGCAAATTCTGACAGTGCTGCATGAACTTGTTAGCCAAGGTTCAAAGTCCAAAGCGCAAGGAAAATCTGCGCTGAAACAGCTTCATGAGAGAATCATTCATAGATCTGCTCCTGTCAACAAAAAGAACAACCGATGTCTTATGCAAAATAAAAGTCAACATTCATAAATGTTAGTACTGTAATTTTACTGTTGTTCTGTAAAATATAAAATAAAAAAGAGACAAATAATGACAACAACAATTACAACAGCTCTATTAATACATGTATAACATTCACATAGTGTTTAAATTGGGATCTGTAATATTTTCTAATGTTTTAAAAGAAGTCTCTTCTGCTCAGCAAGGCTCCATTCATTTGTACATTTAAAAAAAAAAAAAAAAACACATGCCTGATTCAAGAAGGGGGTCTTAAAAATGGCCAAAGAATATTATTTTACTAACTTATTTATTTTAAATTAACTTGTGCTTTGTGTTCAGTGTTAAGTGAATATTTTTAAATTGTTGTTTTGTAATTGATTTTTTTTTTCTTTGAAAAGCAAGACAAAACTGTAAAAGCACATTTTGGCTTTTTAATTTTATGCAATGGTGAATTTTTTTTTTTTAAATACATGGGGGGAAAAAACTAAAAAACTGTATTTGGTAATCGGCCTTCGGCCCAATGTTTCATTTTGTTCCGTTTTTGGCTTCAGTCAATAATTTTCATTTTGGTGCATCCCTAGTTTCTGTGTGGAACCAAAAATGGTTCTTCTATGGCATTGCTGTGAAGAACCTTTTAAAGTACCTTTATTTTTAAGAATGTATTGAACTTGTTTTGGAATCTTGAGGAGAAACACTCACCCACTGCCATGATAATGCTTGGGAGAGCCTGAACAATTTTTAATATAACTCTGATTGGATTACTCTGAAAGAAAGAAGTCATATACACCTAGGATGCCTGGTTAATTAGGTTATTTCAAATTTTATACTAAAATCACTAATGTCCTTGGTTAATATCTTGGAACAATGCTGTTGTTGAGCCATGCAGTTGTTTTCGAAGATAAAACCCCTGACTGGCTCAATACATTTTTGTGCTGATTCTTTTTTTTTCTGCTGATTCTGGGTTTTGAATTAAATGAATTTATTTATTATAATCATTAAAATGATTGTTTACACCTCTGTTTACTCCAATCTTTTTCAGACTTGGAGAAAGACCACCCTAAGAATGAAGCAGGCGTGGTGTGGAGAGTGACAGGTGGGCTGTTCAACCTCACCAGAGGAGCGGTGGGCGCCACCCTCGGAGGAGTGGCCTGGGTGGGCAGCAAGAGCTTCGAGCTGACCAAGACGGCTGTGACGAGCGTTCCCGCAGCTGGAGTGGGATTGGTCAAAGGCGGCGTCTCCGTGGTAACGGGAGGGGTCGGGGCAGTGGGGTCTGCAGTGGCCGGTAAAGTTACACCAAAGAAAAAAGACAAGTCGGATTAGACTGGCTGACTCGCTCCCACCCTTTGTTCGGTTCGGTGTGTCTGTGGTTGTCTGCCTGGATTGTTCTCACTTTCAACAGGGTTGGAAAGCAGGTGGCAGGTTCATTTAGCCCATGGGAAAATTACTGTTTTGCATTCACCAAATACAACCCTACCTTGTTAGCAAACTGCAGCACGGTATATAAACACACTGCAGAGGTACATAAGATAATTGGGATCTTACACCTTTTGTTTGCTTATATGTTTGAGTGTTGGCAAAATATGTATTAGTCTTTGAGACAAAGAGGGATCAAATGCTGATATCAAACATATTCTCCACACAGGAAATGTTAAATGCTAATATGCCAGCAGTTTTTTCTTAAAAAGTTAATATCAGTTCTGATTTAGCTCTGATATCTTGTTTCAACCCCATCTTTGAACAAAATAGTTTGAGAACTTGAAAATTAAGTAGTGTTATTGTTATTTAACTATTCATTTAATACACATGACACTAGATAACCTTCATCACCTGATAATGTTAGGTTCAAACTACATATTCTCAAATTCTTCGTTTTAGTGTTGTTTCCTTGATGCAGCCACAATGTTTAAACCGTTTGTTGTATTATCATTATCACATTCTCATCAGCTATGGTAAGTGTAGAAAACTCTGAACGGCAGTTCACACGACATTGGCGTAGATTACATTAATAGCGAGTCTCCAGTGTAAACACTCCATTTTGTAAGACAATGTTTGAGCTGTTGAAATTGAATCTGTAGCCAGGAAACCAGTGCCTGGAGTTAAAAGAAATTATTTGCATTTACAAAAGGACGCAGGGAAAAAATGTTTCCAGTCTAAAATACTAAGCAATCACGCTTCATTTTCTCTTCGCGAAGCATCGCTTGTAGTTCGTTTGAGATATGATGTTTTTTTGGCTGTACATGTGCCTGAATGTCTTGGGAGTTCTAAAAGCTCACTGTGGAGTGTTTAGTGTTTCAGAACAGTGCAAAATAACCACAGATGTATTTCCCGCTACCCTTTTACAGCTGTTTACATCTTAGAACCAGCACAATGTGCACATTCGAGTATTTGTTCATATGTCGTTTTTTCCTCACTGCTTAAATGTTTGTTTCCTTTTTTACTTTATTTATGCAAAAACAACATATGGCATATTATTCTATTGTTGCAGTGCATGCTTGAAGCTCTAGTTCTCTGTACGACATGCTGTTTAACTTACAACATGCTGTTAATTGTGAGTATGTACTTCATTTTTTTCATGTTTCTTTCTGTTTTTGCTATCGACACACTTTCTGGTAGGTACCCATGTCTTGAAGATGCTGTTACTATAAACTGGACTTTTAAGACCAAGTAGATTTTGTCTATAATAGAACTATTTTTGCTAAATTGATGCTGTATTCTACAAATAAAGCAATCTGTATTTTAGAACATGCACGAGTTCTTTATTTGATGTAGAGAAGAATGACTTTCCTGCAGTGATCCTGTTCTGTAGTTGCTGAAGATGTTTTAATACCATTGATCCATTATTCGTTTTTAACTTTAATCATTTACGTAACTTTGAATGCACTCACAGAGCAGATCTGGATTGCATAAGCAGTTTATAAAAGTGACCACATCATTCAGGTTACATAGTAAAATCTGCATTTTATAAAAGGCATAGTTCACCCAAAATTTAAATTCTGTCATTAATTCATGTCGTTCCAAACCCGTACGACCTTTGTTCATCTTCAGAACCCAAATTAAGATATTTTCGTTAAATCCGAGAGCTTTCTGACCCTGCATAGACCGCAATGCAACTACCACGTTGAAGGCCCGTAAAGTTAGTAAGGACATTGTTAAAATAGTCCATGTGGCATCAGTGGCTCAACTGTAATGTTATGAAGCTACAAAAATACTTTTTGTGTGCAAATAAAACACAAATCATGACTTGATTCAACAATTTATTCTGTTCCATGTCAGTCATACTTATTCATGAGCAGTGTTGGGGGTAATGCTTTACAAATAATGGGAGTTACGTAATCAGATTACTTTTTCCAAGTAACTAGTAAAGTAACACATTACTTTTTAATTTACACGAAAATTTTAGTTACACTTTTTTTCCTTTATTTGATCTCGTTTTATTAACTAACGTCTTTGCTGCTGACCTTTGCTGATCCAATTCAACCATACTAATAAGCAAAACTTGCTTTAGATTAACATTTGTGCTTCTTTTTTCTCATTGCTGAAAAGTGTTGAACTTCCTTTTCCTAAAGTTCTACTGTACAAACATGAATTTACTTTTCCTTCAGCCTTTCACTTTTTGGTGTGAAAGTGATACTTTCTATAAAAAGTATCACTTTACGTAATTAGTTGCTTTTTTAGGGATTAACACAATATTGTAATGCATTACTTTTAAAAGTAACTTTCCGCAACACTGTTCATGAGAGTATAGTTGAAGTCAAAAATGTAGAAACTGCAAAATGTTAATTATTTTACTAAAATAAGAGGGATCATACAAAATGCATGTTATTTTTTTTATTTAGTACTGACCTGAATAAGATATTTCACATAAAAGATGTTTACATTTGAACATATGTGACTTTCCAACAATGACTGATTTTGAGACCCATCTTTTCACACTGAGGACAACTGAGGGACTCATATGCAACTATTACAGAAGGTTCAAAAGCTCACTGATGCTCCAGAAGTAAAAAAAAGTTTCATTAAGAGCTGGGGGTGAAAACTTTTGACCAGAATGAAGATGTGTACATTTTTCTTATTTTGCCTAAATATCTTTTTTTATTATTATTATTATTTAGTACTGCCCTTTAGAGGCTACAGACGATACTTGCATGTTTCCCAGAAGATAAAATAAATTACATTTACCCTGATCTTCAAATTAAAAAAGTTTCCACCCCTGGCACTGAATACATAGTTTTTCCTTCTAGAGCATTAGTGATTGTTTGAACCTTCTGTAATAGTTGCATATGAGTCCCAAAGTCGTCTTCAGTGTGAAAAGATGGATCTCAAAATCATACAGTCATTGTTGGAAATGGTTCAAATACACAAAATGCTGAAAAACCAAAGACTTTGTGGGACCTGAATGATTTTTCTGTAGAACAAGGAGGCAAATGAGCACTTTAACTGTTCAGGACAAACAAGGGGACTCATGAACAACTATCACTAAACAAAAAACACAGCTGTGGATCATTCAGGTAACAACACATAAAGAATCAAGTGTATGTAAACTTTTGAATGGGGTCATTTTAATAAATTTAATTTTACTTTCTTATGTGGACTATGTAAATGTATTTTATATGAAATATAAGTTATATACAATTTAGTCAGTACTAAATAAAAAACAAACATGCATTTTGTATGACTGCTCTTATTTTGGTCAATTAATTAACATTTTGCAGATTCTCCAAGGTATGAAAACTTTTGACTTCAACTGTACCTGCATCCACTTCTGTTCATAAGATTATAGGGTTTAATCATCAATAATGGGTTACATTTTTCTTTTAAAAAAAAAATTATTCATTTGATATGGCAGTACACCCTATCCTTAGATATGTCAGGGGTCCAGTATGGGGAAAATCCAGGTGCTTATAAACCTCCTTGGTCATTTCATGGCATACTGAATCAGCAGAAAAATTTATTGAGCCAGTCAGGGGTTTTATCTTCGAAAACAATTGCATGGCTCAACAACATCATTGTTCCACGATATTAACCAAGGACATTAGTGATTTTAGTATCAAGTAGTAAACGCACCATAAAAGGACAAGTTGTTTTGTGGCTTTTTAACCTTACATTGTGCCGTAGCCTGGTGAAATGCAATAAAGCGATAAAAGCTCTCTCTTCTATGAAGGGCAAAGTTCTTGTCTTTACCCACAGCTAGTGGCGTTTACTTTTTGGGCTCCTTACTGTACCTGAGAAGATGTGTGAGAAATAGAAGTTTGATATCATGGCGTGACCTTTTATCTGAATTAAAAGAGAGCAAACTTTAAATTTCAGGATTGCAGTAAAGTGAAGTACACAGCAAATCTGTTACATTTTGGAAATTGTTACACATTCTTTGATCTCAATCAGGTGTGTTAAATAAAAAACCTATTCTAAATATGCCATGATGTTGCTCACCAGGACCAGGATTGAAAACCACTGTCCAAACTGTAAAAGAACTGCTGGACATTGACACAAAGTTTGATCTGTTCGATCAAAAGAATCGATTCACAGAAGTGAGTCAGGCTTCCCATTACCCTGCAAGAACACAATGGTTGAACAACATTGCATTTAAAAAGATGTACTAGACACATTTTAAATAAATAAGCCTTGTTCATCTTTTCTACACCCCATGTCGCTTTGCAAAAATTATGGGAGTAGCATCCTGGTAACCAATAAGTGAAAGGTTTGTTCTTTGAACACAAAAAGCATTTAAAAAAAAAAAAATAAGTGCAATGAAATTGCATTACATTATTCAACTGCCTACAACAGACTATGAATAACCCCAAGAGATTGATTATTTCTGCAGCAATATTGACATGTTGAATATCACTGTAGTAATAAATGTCTGTATTATGTAACATATGCTGCCTTCATGAAAAATGTTCATTAACATTAAACATTGGGTGATAATATTTCAAAATGATTTTCATCATTTTCACAGAAAACAATGTATTTACATGCAATTTTTCATGAGATATCAATTAAATCGGGAGCTCAGACCACATTTTGTCTTTATTCATACTGATACAGCAGAATACAAAGGAAAATGAAAATGAAAATAATCAGGAGGAAAATAATTCTGCTGACTGATTCTTTTACCTTTTTCTCCTGGCATCTAAAAATAGATCATGAAGGAGAATGTATAGCTTATTAATTCAACCTGATGAATAAGGATTACTATTTG
Organism: Cirrhinus molitorella; assembly: GCA_033026305.1. Lineage (NCBI taxonomy): Eukaryota > Metazoa > Chordata > Actinopteri > Cypriniformes > Cyprinidae > Cirrhinus > Cirrhinus molitorella. Next base: position 9,967,270 of record CM065141.1, on the reverse strand, counting down.
TAACTTAATTGTGTAACTGAAATAATTTGTTTCGGTCTTTCTGAGTGGAATTTAACAAACCGGAAGTGCTTCCCGTAATTTAAAACGGAGTATGCTTGCTAGAAACAAATTTCAAACCGTTGATTTACATATCTGTCGCAACAATGGAGAATTTACCACAACTGCAAAACGTTTCACTTAAATAAATTGTTTATTCGTATTATTTCAACTGCGAATGAAAATGAATGGGCGTACGAGACACATGTTTACCTGAGGAGACGGCACTGACACGAGGGCAGGTTTTCTGAGGTAAGACATTTTCCTCATGACATTATATCAATAACTGAAAATGACATGAAAGTGATGTCTTCGTAACATATAGGTGTATATTAGCCTATTTACAAGAAAGGCTGAATAAGTATTATGGCGGCTATTCATATTTTCATAAATCAGCCTTGACACAATTTGAATTCAGAACTATGAAAAATATGACAGAACGGTGGAATATCTCTTTTGTCTCGCTAACACTTTTATATGTTATTTATAAAAACTTACATTTACTTTAAAAGATATATGTGGAAAACAAACCGCGTCTTTTTGTACTACGTTGGACGCTGAACATAGCAAGGATATGCCTAACTAGCTAACGTGATAATAGTGACTCTGCAGCACTGGGGAAATGTGTAAGCTTTTTATTATTACATTAAAAACACAAAATGTGTTACAGTATTAGTAAGTATGCAGGATGAAACATTATAACGCGGCAGACATAATTAAGTGGATATTTTGTCCATCGCGCTATCTCTAGGGCTTCGGGCTCAGTAGTGAAATCTCATTGGCTGATTTTCACGTCGTGCAGCAATTTGGCGTTCAGCGTGGACGTATTTTTTGTTGTTGGAAATGTAGGGTAAGACGCCATGCTTTTTCATTATAATAGCGATTCTTTTCCTAAAAATATTAAATGAATTCTTATGTATACAGACCTATTTATGTATTGCATGAATGAACAGGTGAATGAGATTTACGACTAATCAGAGAACCGGCATTACTGACGAGATGCGCATGATATCGCGTCTGAAAATCGGCACAGCCCTAGTTTAATCCAGCATTTATTAAATGCTATAATTTCTATAAAATAATGTCAACATGCAAAAAACAGGCAATAATTGGAGTGCTCCTAATAGTTAGGCTATTTCCAAACTGTATAATGTACTAAATACTGCAGTCACGAAAAGGGTCCAAATTACCCTCAGGTGATACTACAGTACATACAGCAGCCTGCGAAAGCAGTGACTATGACTCAGTGCGCAATGTTCCAAAATACAGTTGCATCCTGGAGTCTCTTAATCGCAATAAGAGGTCGAAATGGTTTTCTTAATCACAATAAGTGGTTTAAATGAATGACATCTCTACTGAGAAGATTTCAAGCATGTTGAGATGGGCAGTGAGGAGCATGATAAATCGTTATCCTCTGAAGAGCGCTTCAAGTTCAACAAAGCAAAACTCGACATCTGCTGCTGTTCATGTATATGTAATCTCAGAACATTGGAACTTCTCTGTTGTGAGCTGGAAAATGTGTTGAACATCTCTGAGGTAAATTATTATCCATCCTATTCTCTCAGGGGTTCACTCTCAACACTATGTGTTAAGAAAATACGCTTCCTCAGCATAGCAGACACTATGTGATGTGCTACAAAATAAATTTAAGTGGGTAATTTACACAAAGAGTATCTGCTTTTAAGTAGCACTAACACCCTTGTTTTAAAACTTTGTTTTCTAGAACATATTTTAGCTGATCTCAACTGTTGCAGCCAAATTATCGGTGGCTTTTTGGCAAAGGATGATGTGAGATGACTCAAAGAGCCAATTACTTGTGCACTTAGATGGGGTTAATGGAAAAACGTTAAAGTTCGCCAAACAAATGGCTTAAATGTGGATACAAATTTGTGAAAGACCTCAGGTCACCTGCCAAGAAAGTGTGTGTTTGTCTATCAAATGCATTGTAAAAACTCTTATCACCCTCAACCAATTTCCAAAGGTTATTGAATTATAAATTGTGCCTTTTTATCACTTTTACTGACAGGGAGAGTTAAGAGGTGATTGGAATTTTTGGATGAGGAAAAAATGGGATTGGCAAATGACAAAAAACAGATTTAAACTGCATCTTGCCTGCATTAGCACCATATCAGAGCCACAAGGTCATGGCTTCACTTTAATGTGACTATTATGGCTATTTTTCTGGCATTACTAGATATTATAAGCTGTAATAATAATCCAAAATAAACCGTGAGGCATAGCTAATCTTATTACATTATTTAAAGCTTGTAAAATTGATAAATCACACTGCTGTTCACTGGGTTCATTCATTTCACCTGCATTGTAAACATCAAGGCTGATTAACTAGCTTGTCCACCATCTCAAGGTACGACATTAGTTTTGTCAATCATTAGTTTCTGAAGTAGCTCCACTTAAAGACATATGATTAGAACACAGAAGTGGAGTTATTTTATAAGTTTAAATGGGCCTCACTGTCTACTCTCACTGTTATCATTCTGTATTGTCCTGCAATGTATTATAATCACTCTCTTGGCATTTTAAATGACATAAGTGGTATGACTTGACAATTCAGCTCAATTATCAAAGTAGACATGATGAGGTATTTTTTTCACACCACAAGGGGGGGTAATTTCTCCTAGATTTGCCCTGAAAAAAAAAAAAAGAAACAAGGAGAGTCTTTACAATGGAACATTGTATGACATTAAGACAGCAATGTCTATGGTACATGACTGCGGAGAATGCATATCTGATGAAAATCTCGTAGAATGAAAGAGATCCTCGCACCCTCTTCATACTCGCTGACACTAATCTAAAATTGAAGATTGGGCCATTAATATTCCCCATTAAAACTGAATGAAGGCTAGCGATTGAGATTTAAAAGACCTAAATGTGAATCCAGATTATCAAGATTATGTAAAATCCATGAAGGATTAAAACAAATTAAGGCCATTGTGACAAACCAAGCAAGAGTACACAATCGTCTGTTAGGTTGAAAATGTTCATGTTGAAAAAAAGTGGTTTACATCTTATTTATGCTTTTCTACATTTATTAAGATTTCAAAAATAGCAAACGCCTCTTTCACATACATTGAGCCAAACAGTGTTCCATGGACACTAAATACAAATCTATATGCACTGAATCAATGAAAATAAGTGATGTGATGATGAGGACAGCCACTAAAGAATGAATACTCGCATGCATTTCATATGAAAATGTCTAAATTACAATAAACTACCAAAGTGTCCACTCTTAAAACTTGGATTGCATTGGATTTCTCTGAAGTAGTATCATGGCATTGCGCAATATATAACATGAAACCCATATATCATTGTGACGTAACAACAAAAACTGATTTAAGTGTACAACTTATTTGGAAATCATAACCACCCAAAGCAAGCAGAATGAAGTGCATGAGTTTTTACTTTTAGATGAGCTTTTTTACTCAGATACAGTAGCACCAATGCATTATGCCTTCTGAAAGCAAACCAAACACAAGCTTAACCCCCAAAAACTCTATGGCAGACAAGACTTTACACTGAGAAACAACCTGAGAAATAGTCTGACTGTGACATTCACAATTTTATTGCACGGCTGTTATTATACATGACAGCATTTCAGTCCCACATGAAAGATTTCTTGAGAATAGTCTGGGTTCTTTGACTGACAAAATATTCACATTCACTGTTGTCAAAGCAATGACCAGCATACAGAATTTCTTTGTCAATAGTGTGGTGCTCTGCTCTAATATATAAATAATGAACATTACTATCTCACTGCAATCAAGGTGAAGTTGAGATCTCTTTACAGCTAAGTGTTTTGGTTCTTGTGCTGTTCAGAAAATCATAGGGTGACTGCGAGGGAGTCTCCGAAGTAGAAAAAGTTCATAGTGCAAATGTCAATCACATTAAGGCAAGAATATAAATGTAGAAAAATAGTTGTGCGTGCACATGATTACCTTTGTTACAAAAAAGGTATGAAGGTTTTGTCCTCAACGAGCGACAGCGACATGTTTTTCAGCTCCTCAGGGGAGTTGACAGCTTTGTAGCCGAGCTCGTCTAAAATGTGCTGACAAACAGTTTGTGTGTAATCAACTATGTCATGAGACAATTTCAACCTCCAGCTCTCTGCATTGGCCGCCGAGTCTCTCAACGTGCCGTACTTATGCTTTGCTGACACGTCGTTATTGCCTCTCGTGTTGTTGTGTATCCAGTCCACCACGCTTTTTTCCAAAGAAAGGCCAAGGAATTCATATACCTCCTTGGTTTTTTGGAGTGGGTTCCTGGCCAGGTCCTCGTATCTCACCAGCATGTACCGTCCACGAAGCCACGGCGGTCGGCTTAAGCCTGTGGACACCGAGTTCAGAAAGTCATCGCACACTGTCGTGAGCTGAGTCAAATCCAAGTTGTACGGTTTGCGGCCTGTGGCTCTCCAGATCCGCCATAGCCGGTATGTGTCCCGAAAGGTTTCAATCCTAGAAGATAATATCCCACGCGGGTCCCTCACCAGCTGGATAACTTTCAGATTAAGCCGAGGGTCCTCGATCAGTGCCTTTAGATCATTGACCTCTGGAATACGTACTGTTTTAATCGCCACGTGCCGTCTTTCCCGGCAAGATTCGGTAGCGAGGGTCAAGTTAAGGGAGGCACACTTTCGAACACAATCCCCCTCTTCGATATTACCATCGCTGGGGCTGAAAGCATCACAGACCGGCATAGAGCAGAGGGCTTTGCTGGCTCCTCGTCGAAACAGTTTATCCGTGGTATGGTTCGCCGGCTGCGGCTTGATGTAGCTCTCTAAGAAATACAAGTCGCAGTTGTACAAGCTTCTAAGAAGGTCACGACTGGCTCCCAGCATCACTCTGCGCTCAACAGCATATCTGCTGGGAGAAAGGTGAGGGATTAAGGTCGTTTGGACATGATAGAGCGGTTCAAAAAGATAGAACACATCTGAGTGCTGGTTGAATAACTGTCCAACGAAAGAGGAACCGCTACGGGTGGTCGCCAAGATGAGGATGTGAGTCTTCCTGGAGGAGTTGTAATTAAAATATGGGTACTCGTCACACATCCGATCGAAGGACTCCACATCCTGTCCCAAGCCACAGTTCAAAGGGTTAGGAACAGGGCACATATGAAAAGGCTTAGCTGTGAAAGTCCTGATTGCTGTGTATTGGATCGCTATGGACACCAATGCAAGCAGAATCACAGCCTTCCAAGAACATTGCATGGCTGGGTAACTTCATTTAGATGATGCAGTCCGATTTGATCCTATCGACAAAGATGCAGCTGAGGGGAAATAAAAAAAGATCTCAGAGTGAGTTCATAAACAAAGTAAGACATGAAGATATTTTTAAAATATATAACATTTGATTACAATTTAAAAGAATTGTTCTAACTTCATGTGTGAAAGACTAATTTAAACTTTAAATTAGTTTCTAGCCAAGACAAATGTCCATTCAAAATATCTATAATATTCTGCACTATGCTTCACAATGCAAGCCTTAATCAGTCGTTTGTTGCAATATGACGCTTTGAGAAACTACTTCACGTTTTAATGCAGCCAAACTCCTACAACTAAACTGCTTCCTACAGGCTTTTACACAAGCCTGAGGTATTTTGTTTTTCCCTTGGGAAAATCAGCAAAGGTTCGTGCAAACTAGTGTCTGAAATGCAGGCAGGTTACAAAATCAGTTCTTTTCAGAAACTGGCACCGGTTCAGGCACCTGTAGAGAGATGCATTAATTGCAATCTCCCTCAATACAATATGCATGCTTATTATGATCGGTTTGAAAGGCAGCCGTCGACGACCGCGCGCGTCGAGTTCTGATTTACCGCAGTGCAACACAACTCGGTATTCAGTTGGAAATAAAAAAAATAGCAGATCCGATCTGACTGTCGACTATATGACCAACTTCTCCCTTATTCCAGCCATCCACTAGGTTCGAGAATATCGTGAAATAAAGACTTGGATATACTTGCCTCATATAAAGCTGTATGAGAACATGACGAAAATTTCAACAAAAGGGGAAAAAAAATCACCATATGCCTCGATGGCTTTGCGTAGTCGTCCCGTAACGCCCGTCATAGACGTTTTATCGCTTTAATTCATGTGTTCAGATGTCGAGGGGTTTATAATTCTCTAAAACCCGATGAAAAGGTCGTATATCCTCAAGCAGTTCCATTCATGCTCGGGGTAAAACATTCAAAGACGGGCTCCGTAAAGACAGACAACGGATGAATAAGGTATTGATGCGCATCCTCAGACATCTCTCTGTGACTAAACACCGGACGGATATTTCGTTCGTTCGTCGTGAGGAGAAGACTGAAGAGAGGTGTGCCAGTCGGTCCCAGATTAAGTAAAACGTAGACAGCCCTACGAAACCCTATGCGAATATTCATCCCCTTCCCTCAAAACCACAGTTGACAAAGGCTGAGGAGAAAAAAAAAACACAGCACGGGGAGGAGGCAGATTTGGTTCCCTATACGCGACCTTCCTCTGAACATGTCTGTGCTCGATGCTAAAGCCTTTGAACATGGAGTTAGTTTGGATGAGGTGAACTGGTGGCATCTAGAAATTTCAGCGTGTTTTCCTCAGTGTTCCGTCGCTACATTTTTGACGAGAAGAGGATATGTTTTAAGGAATATTCGAGGACAGACATGGCCAGCTGGTGGATTTCAGTACAAACTGACTGACTGAAAGGCTGAAAAATAATTATGTAATGGCACAGTATGTGTAGAAATATTATTTTGATCACAATATGGGGGTGTATAACTTCCTCAAATCACAGTTTATACAGATAATTATGCTTTTTATATGATCATATGTTGGTTTTAACTATTAGGGCAATGCTGCAAACCCATGTATTGTTGTAAATCTGACTTACTTTATTCATTGAAACAAACAAACAAAAACAAAAACAAAAACAAAACAAAACAGTGTTTTGACTGTTCTTGTCCGTATAATAAAAGTCAAGTTGCAAAAACAGTAGTCCATGTAACTCACAAGCTACATTGTAAGTCTTCTAAAGCCACTGATAGCTCTGTGTAAGAAACAGACCAAACTCTTGCTCCTCTGCCAAAGCTTTAAAATGTAATTTTGTGTTAATGGCAAATCTGGTGCAATGCATCTTGGCGTCTTAACACACCATGTTTGAGTGTATGTGAACACAAATCAAATCTGACCCTGGAATACAAAGCCAGTCGTAAGTAGCATGAGTATATTTGTATACTTGTATATTTGTGTGTCAAAATGATAGATTTTTCTTTTATGCCAAAAAGTTAAGTAAAGACCATGTTCCATAATGATATTTAGTAAATTTAATACCGTAAATATATCAAAACTTCATTTTTGATTAATAATATGCATTGCTAAGAACTTTATTTGGACAACTTTAAAGGAGATTTTCTCAATATTTAGTTTTTCTGCACCCTCAGATTCCAGATTTTCAAATAGTTGTATCTTGGCCAAAATATTATGTATAAACTTTTTTTTTTTCTTTTTTTTTTTTTCTTTTTTTTGTGGTCCTGGGTCACAAATTTGAGAGCTATTTTTAGGCAAATAAAGGCTGTAATTTCAGTTTGTTATTCACACAAAGCTATTGTATGATGTCCAGAGGTATGGTGTTATTTGTCTCACAACTTATTTTGATGTGGACTTTACAAATTTATATAGTCTTGATTCAGTAGACTATAGCAATACTTAAAGTTGTGATGTAACAGAAGTAGCGAAGGATATGTCCCACTTTCTTGTTTCACAAGTGAGATCTTTTTGGCTGACTCATTTAAAAGAACTGCTGCATAACAGTCATTTGTTTGCTCAAAGAAAACACTGGGGTATAATGACACAATATCTGACTAATATCTTTTAATAAGGTACATGATTCTTGCATGGAAATAACATGGGAGTAATATTACTGTACTGACATCCACTATCCTTGTGTTGTTTTGATATTTTCCAAAAAAGCAATCTCATGACGAAAACATGTTAACGTTTTGTGACATATTCGATGTGAAATGTCCACTGAGTGGTGCTAAAACAATGTTTTTTTTTTCCTTCCCGGAACAGATGAATGTACATATGACACGTTTTATGTGACGTTTGTTTTGTATGTGTCACTGCAGTTCTGACTTGAAATGTCTGTTGAGTGGCGCTATTACTCTAATGCTCCGTGACGTTTTAAAATAACGTACCATCTGCACTACACCTAAACCTACCGGATAGTATGAACAAATGTGAATGTGACATCAAAACACAATCGCAAGCAAGCCATTTTAGCTTGTTTTTGTCATGTGGCTCCAAATATCAGTGCAGAATTCTCAATTTCAACGTTTTCAGATTGTAAAAAATATATGTTTGGTGAGATTGGGCTGTTCATAATATGTTGATTGCACCCTCTGTTGTATGGTCGAAATAGCATTGATTAAAGAAACAGGAATTTAACGATTAACAAATAATTTTGATTTGATAATTTATGATCACATGGACAGACAACCCGATCTTATGGCAATTCATACATATTTTACGAAATGGCTAATATTTGCTAAATTGTACATATTTTACGAGTTCCCAAATTCGTATGAATTCGTATGAATGACCTACCCCTAAACCTACCTGTCACTGTAGTCTAGACAAATCATACAAAATCGTACAAGTAAGGTTTTACAAATTAGCCACCTCGTAAAGTATGAGTGAATTGGTTGTGAGATAGCATTAATTAAGACAAAACATTCAAAATTCAGTATATCGTCCAATTATTAAATGTAGTTTCGTCGTATTTGAAACTGGTGCCGGCTCTTTCTCTCTTTTATTGCATAAAAAAAAAAAATTATTTCCACTTAACTGTAATTGTAGATGAACTATTCATTTAACCTGATGTCTTCATAATTGTCATTTTTCTGCATTTTTATTTAGATTTTAGCCTCAAAACAATGCAGTTTACGGATGAAATGAATCGAAAAAGATTTCACATGGAGGACCCAATCTGAAACTTGACTTTAGAGTTCATTTGTACCACTGTGCTGTGTTTTCGCTCTCGATCCATTCACCTGAAGCTAGACGTTGGCATTTGAAATGGGGCTTTTCCCCCAGTTCAGCGTCTTGCAATCTCAGAAGCTGCCAAATGTGAGATTATGGCTGGCTTTTTGCGAAATCAGTTTTATCTTTGTGTGCTCAACGCAACCCCAATTTCAATCAGTGTGTGTGCTCAAGCATTGGAAGACGTCAGCCTGCATATCGGCAAGGCATAAAGTGTGCAGTGCTGGGGTGAAGACGGGTGTGTGTCCCCTTTATCCACCCTGCTGAGAGCTGGTAATAAGCTTTCAAACGCAAATGATCCTCCCCGCTCTGTCCACCGAACACTGCAATGCATCACCGATTCGCCAGTTATTTTCTAGTGCTCAGAATTTACGGATCCTCTATGACAACCGTGTCCAGAGAAATGAGGAAACCCAAAGCATGAAACATGATTTCAATATGCGATTGTACTGTGCAAGAGGCAGTTGAAGCTAAGCCATAACAGACTTACGACAAACTCAAAAAGACCTTGTACGCTGGCCTGGCTTAATGAACTAGAAGCAAGACCTACAATTAAATGTTTTATTTGTTCATAATTTCTCATCACATTCTGTAACGTATACCAAAATGTTACGCAGCCAACATGGCATGTTATTAACCAGTAAAAGCTTGTCAGGCCCCCAGCCAAATTTCCTCAGCTTAATAACCCAAACTTCACCTACATAGACTTAATGAATATGAGAACTGTCTGAGCGTTGTCTCTGATGGTTCATGCGTGAGTCAGGAACATTTGGGTCTCGGCTGGTCAAGGTTGTTCCTCCGCCGGATTTGGATCAGTGCCTTCAGACGAGACAGCTGACTTTATTTTCTGTAATTGAAAAGAGTTTGTGTGGGAGAGAAAGGGCTGGAAAACAGTGGGCCGTCAAGTCCAACTCTAATTAAGACAGGAGCTGCCATGGTGCTTTCCATTACACCAAACAGCTCCCTGGATCTGAGAACAGAAGCTGCATATAGCAGATTAGCTGACTTTAGAACAACCCGCGATGAGAAGAGACTGTGCTGACGGTCTGTCAGTATTCCAAATAATAAGTGTCTTTTATTTATGTTTACATTTTCATTTTGTTTTCTCTAACAGAGGGGTTTGATTTTATTGGACAGGTGCTGAAGTGAATGTGACCGTTGTTGAAAACACTGTGGGTAGTGTTGCATATAATTGTGTTGTTCTCCAGCAAGATTTGCCACACAGAGCTCTGTGCTCAAGAGTTTGAAGATGTCAGCCTGCATATTATTGGCAAAACAAAAAAGTAGTCTTGATTAGCTACTGTATTTTTCCAGACCACAAGGGGGTGTAATTTCTCCTAAATGTCCTGAAAGGTTTAAAAAAAAAAATCCAAACCTTTTGTCAATCGCTAGTTGGATAAACTAACCAATGCATCCAAATAATGTGATTTTAGCACTGCTTACTCTGTAATATTTACTCATAAATGCATGTTTTTTATGGTGCTATATGAATGGTGCTATAATTAGTGAAGACATTTACTGTTGTTAGTGCTGTTTATTACATAAATTTTAAGTCAAAACATACACCTTGCAGAATCTGCAAAATGTTCATTATTTTATGAAAATAAGAGGGATTGTACAAAATCATGTTATTCTTATTTAGTAATGACCTTAATGAAAGATATTTCACATTAAAGACGTTTACATATAGTCCACAAGAGAAAAAATAAGTTTCATTTATAAAAATGACCCTGTTTGTGATAGTTCAGGAGTTGGCCGCTGTTCTTCAGAAAGATCTTTCATGTCCCACAAATTCTTTGGTTTTTCAGCATTTTTGTGTATTTGAACCCTTTCTAACAATGACTGTGTATGTTTAAGATTTGTCTTTCCAGAATTACAGAAGGTTCAAACGCTCACTGATGCTCCAGAAGGAAAAGCAATGCATTAAGAGCCAGGGGTGTAAACTTTTGAACAGAATGAAGATTTGTACAATTTTCTTATTTTGTCTAAATACCATATTTTTTCATTTAGTGTTACCCTTCAGAAACTACAGAAGTTCTTCAAATTGGTCTTCACATTGATTTGCATATTGCGCATCTAGTTGTGAGTCCCTCAGTTGTCCTTGGTGTGAAAAGATGGATCACAAAATCATACAGTCATTGTTGAAAAGGGTTCAAATAAACAAAAATGCTAAAAAACCAAATAATTTGTGGGACCTGAAACAACTATCAATAAAAAAAAAACAGCTGTGGATCATTCAGGTAACAACAGTAGGATTAGTTCACTTTCAGAACAAACATTTACAGATAATGTACTCTCACCCCCTTGTCATCCAAGATGTCCATGTCTTTCTTTCTTCAGTCGTAAAGAAATTATGTTTTTGACTAAAAAAAATTTCAGGGTTTCTCTCCATATAATGGACTTTTATGGTGCAATTTGTAGACAACTCCCCTGAGGAGCTGAAAAACATTGCTTTCTCTGTGAAAACAAAACCTTCATACCTTTTTTGTAATAAAAGCAATCATGTACACAAACATATATTCATCAGTTACAGTTGAGGTCAAAAGTTTACATACACCTTGTAGAATCTGCTAAATGTAAGAGGGATCAATCAAAAATGACCCCGTGTAAAAATGTACGTACACTTGATTCTTAAAGGATTAGTTCACTTTCAGAACAAAAATTTACAGATAATACTCACCCCCTTGTCATCCAAGATGTCCATGTCTTTCTTTCTTCAGTCGTAAAGAAATTGTTTTTTGAGGAAAACATTTCAGGATTTCTCTCCATATAATGGACTTCTATGGTGTCCCCAACTTTGAACTTCCAAAATGCAATTTAAATCCAGCTTGAAAGGGATCTTAACAGTCCCAGCCCTCTGTTATTTTCAAAACAAATTGACAATTTATATACTTTTGAACCCCAAATCCTCCAACCCAGTGTTTACAAAGTGAACATACACAGAAGATCAAACGCCCTTTACAAGAAAAGGTAAAACAGCGTTGTAGGACGATTTTGAAGTTGAAGATGAAAATGAGATGGGAGTTTTTCGACATACCCTAACTGTATTGATGCAAAACACACAGACTATGCATACGCATCACAAAGATGAGACAAGACGAGCATTTGAGGTTAAAATGTATATAAATTGTCAATTTGTTTAGAAAATAACTGATCGTTTTGCTAGATAAGACCCTTCTTCATCGGCTGGGATTGTTTAGAGCCCTTTGAAGCTGGATTTAAACTGCATTTTGGAAGTTCAAAATTGGGGGCACCATAGAAGTCCATTATATGAAAAGAGAAATCCTGAAATGTTTTCATCAAAAAAATTAATTTCTTTAATGACTGAAGAAAGAAAGACATGAACATCTTGGATGACAAGGGGGTGAGTACATTATCTGTACATTTTTGCTCTGAAAGTGAGCAAATCCTTTAAGAATCAAGTGTATGTAAACTTTTGACCTCAACTGTAACTGATGAATATATATTTGTGCACATGATTGCTTTTATTCTAAAAAAGGTATGAAGGTTTTGTTTTCACAAAGAAAGCAATGTTTTTCAGCTCCTCTGGGGAGTTGACAGCTTTGTAGCCGAGCTTGTCTAAAAATTGCTGACAAACAGTTCGTGTGTAATCAACTATGTCATGAGACAATTTCAACGTCCAGCTCACTGCTTTGGCTGCTGAGTCCCTTGATGTGCTGTACTTATGCATTTTTTAGCAGAATCGCTCTCTTATATATTGCATTTGCAAAGCTGAAATTCTGTCCCCTATAGTGCATCTCCTTCACCCGCTGATGGAACAGGTCTGGAGGGGATTGGCAGAAATGGAGGGCCGAGGGTCAATCCAGATGGCATCTGTTTGCGCAGAGCATGTCAAGTACATGCTCAGGTCTCAGGACAGAAATATCACGCCATTCCTCCTTGAAGATTTCGGACCCTGTTGGTGTGAGGAGCCAGACATATTTAATGGCCTCTTGTAATACATTCAGCCCTCCTTCCAGCACAGTGTGTCATAGTTTTGGGGGAGAACAGAGAGCATTTTAAACAGCCCAAGGTCCTTGACGAGGGAGTAATTGCCTGAACGTGTTTTGATATGTATGTGTGGAGATTTTTGGCAGCAATAACGGACTGCACAATTTTGTAATAGGTCATTGAAAAAGTACAGGGTCAAGAGCGGGGTTATGAATAATTCAGAATGTCCTCTTCAGGATAAGGCCTGCTATTGTGATGCTTCCATGTAGCATTGCAAATCCCATCAGAAATCCCAGGGTGAATAAAATTCCACGTAAATATGTTCAGCATATGACGTACAAGCTTTTGAGACTTCACAAAACGTCTAGGTCAAAAGTATTTATTAAAGTCGGCGCCGATAGCCTTGTGGGCAGTGCGCCGACATACAGCGCCGTTGCGCAACGGGCGTCCCGAGTTCGATTCCCGGCTCGAGGACCCTTCCCGACCCTACCCCCTTCCCTCTCTCCACTTCGCTTCCTGATCTGTCCTATAATAATAAAAGCCAAAAAATAAATCTTTAAAAAAAAAAAAAAAAAAGTATTTATTAAAGATGATTTCATTTTGGTTCACTTAATATGAGATCGAGGATTGAAAGGAGATTGAACAGTCGTTTGCACTTAAACGAGAGGCTTAATTACACATCCTAGATGAATGTAGTTTAAGGCTCATCCCTGTTGTTAATTAACCCCACACAACCATCATGACTCTGGGATCTCATAAATTATAGCCACTGGAAATATTATTTTTGTTCAGACGTGACTGTGATTTCAATCTGGATGACTTTTATGGACCACTAATAATGATGCACGCCATACAAATCACTTTTAAGCTGCTCTTGTGCTTTGTTTAATTGAAAGAGAGTCATTACAAAAACCATATCAGCCATAATGCTAGAAGAACAAGAGCTGGGATGATTTCAGGTTATACTGAAAGCATCAATAAACACTATAAGAAAAAGTCTCAAATGCCATGCATTTTTCCTTTTTGAAATCAACTTGTAGCCTACAATCTAAATAAGTATATAGCAGGCTATCAAATTTGATTCATTTGATTTAGATTAAACTTGAAGCAAGAATCACAATTAAAGTTGATTAACTTTAACTGCTGTTATTTTGTTTTATTCTTTTATGGTATGATTTGTTTCTATAAAAAATTAAAGCTTATAAAACCACTGACAAATATTGCCCATGGTTGTTTACTATTTCTAGTAAAGCTTTTTGATATTAATGAGTGAGCAATTCAATAACCTTTAAGATTTAGCGAAATGAACGGCAACTCACTTTAATACAATGTTTCGTTAATGAGTCACGACCCAAATTCAAGCAGATTGGGTCTCAACGTGTGTTAAGAAAAACGCAATTGCTTCCTTTGTTGCATGACGTGAGTTCAAATTCACGTTCTGTCAAACACGCAGGAAAACGTCAATATGACAAATTAAGAGATTCATTTGTTTCGAAAAAATGAACGGAAAGACCGGCTGTAGGCAGGTTCAAAGCAACGAGCGCAGGAAATATTGATGTGATTCATTAACCGAGTTCTGACGGATTTAGCGAATTCATTCACTGGAAAATTGACCAAGCCTACTTATGTGTTCGTGACAATTTTAAACGAATCATTAAAAAGACCAGAGTCATTTGTTGGTCAAGCTCATAGGTCAAGCTGACTACGCTGGTTGCGTTATATGTATTTGATTCACTAAAAACGATTCATTGGAGTCATTTGTTCGTAAATCGAACTACGCTGGTTTCGTCATACGTATTTGATTCACTATAAAGAACCGATTCGTAAGAGTCATTTGTTCGGTATTTGAAATATACCGACCACGCTGTGTCTAACGCGTGCAACCCGCAAAGACAACTCAGTTAAAAGACTTGTTTTCTTGCCAATATTTCGCGGTAACGACCTTTATTCTCGTCACATTCATTTCGACCAACAATCTCAGGTAAAATATCCCTTTTTTATTTTAGGATTATAGATTTAGCCTCATGCGCCTCATGTTGTTAAAATGAAGACAAATATTTTTGCGTAGCTGTGATTCAAATGAATTCGCCTGCGTTACATAACATTCATTCTTGAGAAGTGGGACAAAATAGGGTGCAAAATTGAAAAAATAAAACCCTGTACTGAGACCATTTAAACCACATTTATGTATCTTATATGTACTAAGCTACTGAGCTACATTTACATTTACATTTACATTTAGGCATTTGGCAGACGCTTTTGTCCAAAGCGACATACAGTTGGGAGAACATAGAGCGATTCTTCTTAAGGAGACAAACAGACACAGGCAGTGCTATAATACCAGATTTCAAGTGGTGCTTCAGACAAGTACAAGCTAGAAAGGGAAGGAATAAAGAGATTAATTTTTTTTTTTTTTTTTTTTTTTTCTTATGGTAACAGCAAATAGAGTTGAAAGAGATGAGTTTTAAGCTGTCGCTTGAAGCTTGTCAGGGAATCAGCATTCCGGATAGGGGTAGGAAGATCGTTCCACCAGCCAGGAACAGTAAAAGAGAATGTTCTGGATAGTGATTTAGCACCTCTCTGTGATGGTACCACAAGGCGTCGCTCACTAGCAGATCTCAGAGTTCTGGAGGGGGTGTAGATTTGCAATAGCGAGTGCAGATAAGCAGGTGCAGTAGCTGTGGTTGTCCTATATGCAAGCATCAGAGTCTTGAACTTGATACGAGCCGCAATTGGGGGCCAGTGCAAGGAGATAAAGAGAGGTGTAACATGGGCTCTTTTGGGCTCGTCGAAGACCAGCCGTGCTGCTGCATTCTGAATCATTTGTAGAGGTTTGATTGTGCATGATGGAAGACCAGTCAAAAGAGCATTGCAGTAGTCCAGTCTGGAGTCCAGTCCAGTCTATGCTTTGATACAAACTTTTTTTTTGTTTAACAAAATGTGCTTTTTTTTTAACTTTAAAATTTAACATTTAAAAACATATTCTCATGTTAGCAGACAGATTACACTTTCACACTGTGACCAACAGTTCCACAACAAATATAAAATATCATAATGAAATATATGAAAATATTCATCTGACGGAGTTGACACATCTGACGGTGCTGACCAAAATCTGAATTTGTAGTCATTTTAACTATCAAATGCATTGAATCAATCAATTACTGCATTAAAACAAACACAACAAACAGTGAGTATGTTATTGTTTATAAAGCTTCTATTCAAGAGTCACATTTAAGTATTTTGATATATCATTGGAACACAAAATCTTATAGTGGTGACATCTGACGGTGTTGAAATAATTTTCCATTTCTTTCACAAAAAAATAGTTCATATAGTAGCCATTTTGTTTTTTTCTGTTGATGCTAGAGGCTAATGGAACCTGCTTCAGGAGAATAAAATGATCTAAATATTTGAAATTATTTCCTCGGAAATTGGAAGATGGTGTTGACATAACATGGCTGTGAGACAGAAAATATTAACATTAGAATTTTAAATATTCTAAAACTATCAAACTTAGCAGAGCCTGTCTGACACTGATGTTCTCTGCAGAGGAGCACTGTGGCCAGGGTCATTTCGAGTGATAGCTGCATGATATTCCCTGCTTTTATTAAATTTTAATTAATATCTGACGGTGTTGACAAAAAGTGAGGACACAACTTCGAAAACCTTATTAAACATGCATGTGTCATTGAAAAACAACCTTGCTTTGATATGAGATAATATTAAGTGTTGCTTTTCATAAAACAAGCCCTTTTAAATCATTAAAAAAACATTTTTATCCATTTTATAGCATATAAATGAATGAACCCTTCTCTGTGGATACACTGTTTTAGATGTAGTGAGAAGACAATAGGTGTCATAGATTTCACATAATAATGATAAAATTAAATTGAAGGGGATAACTGTGTTAAATACATTCTATTATTAATCCCCACAACATTTACAATTGAAAATATTTTTATTTTTAAAACTAATAGCAGTTATAATTGCTGGACATGTTTTGTCCCACTTCTCAAGAATAACTGATAAAACACTTTCAGAATGTTTAATTTCCTGGCTAATACATTGCCGGGGTTTATTATAGAACCATAACTTTTTAAAAAATGATCTTACAAAAACTATGGTTTTAGCCTATAGAGGGTTTGCACTTAGGTCACGATGGATTGCATGATGTACTAAAGTTAATACTACTGAATACATTGTTCTGCTAATTTATGCTGTCTAAACTATGGGAAAAATGTGTGGAAGCTGCTAAATCATATAGAGAAGGACTTAGTAAGCAGGAAAGGGTGCAATCTTTTGACAAACTATAATCAATAGGTGGTAAGTATACGTACGAGCAATATTAATTAAGTTATTAGTCTAATATTTCACCTACTTGACGAAATAAGATTCTTGCCCTGGAAATTCTGGTTCACTTTGGCCAACCACAAACGCCTTTTGTTCCTCAGGGAGTTTTTTTTGCACTCTTCTCCTTGATTTGTTATAACTTTTGTCAGTCTATAGTACTCCAAATGTGTTTCCTGGGCCGGCCGATTAGTCCAGCCCAAAGCAGGACAATAATTGACCATTTTCAGCAGCAATAATCAGCAAAATATGCACGTTTTTTTCGGTTCAGCGGCATTGTTTACGTTCAGTGGCGCCAATATGGCCGATTGATGACGCATTGTGAAAACACTCTATAGTTCAAGTGAAGACATCATTATTTTTGTTTAGCTCTGATTCAGTCATCTGTGTTATGTGAGACACTTTCAGAAAGTGTGATTTTTCTTTCTAATAAGTTGCCAGGGTTTATTATTGAATAATAACTTTTCAAAAAATAAAAAAATAAATATATATGTATATGTATGTGTGTGCGTGCGTGCGTGCGTGTGTATATATATATATATATATATATATGTATATGGTTTCCATAGATGGCCTGTATGCTTGTTACTTGTCAACGTAGGTAGACTTTATTTTTTAAATGTATGTTTTAATTTTTTTTAAATTTTTTTTTTTAATGTATGTTTTTATTTTTGTGAAAGAATAGTGATCGGCTCTAAAAAAAACTATTTATATCAGTGTTACAATAAAGACTAATTATGTTACCAGATAACAAATAAATTCCATGTCACAGTATGTTCTCTCAGCATCCTACACTGACGGAAAAACTGAAATCCTATCCCCTGAATTGTAGCACGTCTCCTCCACCTACTGATGGAACAGGTCTGAAGGGGACCCTCATGATTGGCAGAAATGAAGGGCCAAGGGTCTGTGTGGGCGTTGATCCAGATGGCATTCTGTTGCTTAGTGCGCAGAGCATGTCAAGTCCAGGAAACCTAGAGGACACGCACAGGTCTCGGGACAGGAATATCACCCTGCTCCTACTCAAAGATTTTGGATCTGTCCTTGGTGTGCAAGAGAAAGGAGGAGCCAGACATATTTAATGGCCTCTTGTAATACATTCTGCCCTTCTTCCAGCACCGTGTGTTTTTGGGGGAGCACAGAGAGCATTTTAAACAGCCCGAAGCCCTTGACGAGGGAGTAATTGCACGAATGTGTTTTGATATGTATGTGTGGAGATTTTTAGCTGCAATAAATGAGTACATGATGTTGTAATAGGTCACTGAAAAGAACAGGGTCAAGAGCGAGGTTATGAATAATTCAGAATGTCCTCTTCAAGATGCGGCCTGCTATTGTGATGCCTCTATGTAACATTGCAAATCCCATCAAAAATCCCAGGGTGAATAACATTTCCTATAAACATGTCTGTATATAACACACTTTTTGTAGCTTCATATACGCCTCAGTTCTAAAAGCATCTAGGTTAAAAGTATTTATTTAATTTTGGTGATGTAGAATCACCGAAAAGGAGATTGAACAGTCGTTTGCACTTAAACGAGAGACTTAATTACACACCCTAGATGACTGTGGTTGAAGGCTCATCCTTGTTGCTAATTAACCCCACACAACCATCATGACTCTGAGATCTTGTGAATTATAGCCATCGGAAATATTATTTTTGTTCAGACGTGACTGTGATTTTCAATCTGTATGACTTTTATGGACCACTAATAATGATGTATGCCAAGCAAATCGCTTTTAAGTGAGAGCAATCACTTTTTCAGCCCACTGCTCTTGTGCTTTGTTTAATTGAAAGCGAGTCATTACAAAAGCCATATCAGCCCTAATGCTACAAGAACAAGAACCGTAATGACTTCACAGCAGATAAGTGTACTGAATATAAGATGTGAGGGCGTTCGGTGACGTTTGATCCATGGGAGGTCAAGCCATTAATTGAGATTTTGTTTGTGTTCAAAAATGACTGAAATCGTTATGGTCTTAGGTCATACAAGGGTAGTCCAAACAATGGCATTATGGCTTTTCTCAGTTATATTGAAAGTGACATTAACAAATTAAAAATTCATTAATTTTTATTCATAGCAGGTCTGCCTATTTATACATACGTAAAACTACTTCAGAAGATTCTCAAATTCAAAAATAAATTCAAATTCAACACAGTATGTGTACTTTTCCTGAATGTGATTCAATGTTTTTGAATCTTGAGTAAATGATTCAATGACTCAAACAAAAACAAAACAATTTTTCTAGTTGGAGAGTGAATCGGTGTTTCTGAACGAACTGTTGAATAAATGTTTCAGTTGACTCATTTATAAAGGCAGTCACTTGTTGCCATCTACTGGCACTTGCTGTTTTTTTTATTAATAGGGTGTAATATTTAAAGGGATTGTTTAGCCAAAAATTAAAATGACCCCATGATTTACTTGCGGTCAACCCACACTAGATGTATATTACTTTCACCAGTTATATAAAAAAAAAAAAATCCTGGCTCTTCCAAGCTTTAATAGCAGTGAAAGGTTGTTGAGATTTTGAAGTTCAATAAAGTGCATCCATCGAGCATTAAAAGTATGCCACAAAGTAGGGTCGGGTATCGAGAACCGGTTCAGTTTTAGAACTGGTTCCAAATTTCCAATAACTGGGTATTTGATAAGACATGTGCATTTCGATTCTGCTTAACAATTCCCATGTTCACATTTTGATGTGATTTTTAAACTATTTAACTGCAGGAAGGGGAAAAAAAAATGTTTCTGTGCAGCATACACATCTGCGCAAGCACGAAGAACAGCTGTCCCAGCGCAAGTTATCGAACAGTTCCATGCATTTCCACTGCAGAAAAAGGTTGTTCCGGGCAGGAACTGACTTCTTTTTCACTTTATTAAACACAGCATTTTTTTGTCTTAACTGAACGTAAACAGATGATAAAGAAAACGCACATGTAAGAGTATTTTTAGAACTGTGTTCAGTGTTAAAGAGAAAGCCGTCTAATAAACATGCCGCCTGTCATTAATGTTAATCAAAGAACAAAAGAAAATCATTAATTGACTGAATATCTTTTGTAAATTTAATGAGGATTAATCAATATTTTATTTATGAAAAGAAAACTGCATGAGTTTTTAAACTTTTGATTTTAATTTCTGTACTTGACAATTGTTCAGTTTTTAGGGCTGTCAAACGATTAATCGCGATTAATCACATCCAAAATAAAAGTTTATGTTTACATACTATATGTGTATTTACTTTGTATATTTATTACGTACATATAAATACACACACATGCATGTATACATTAAAACAAAATATTTATATGTATATATATTTATACCTGTATACAATTTAGATTATAAATAAATATAAATATTTTAGATATAAATCAAAAATATTTTTCCTTAATATATACGTGCATGTTTGTATATTTATATATACATAATAAATATACACAGTACACAAATATATAGTATGAAAACATAAACTTTTATTTTGGATGCGATTAATCGTTTTGACAGCACTATATGCTATTGCTTGTTTATTGGTTTGTACCTATTTTATTACTTGTCTTTAACAATTTAATGTTTGACATTTTATATTCGTCTAATTGTTTTTTTCTGTGGTACTTTTGTTGTTGTTGTTGTTGTTGTTGTTGGTAAAAATAGGCAAATAACAGAATAAATATGTTTGACATCTAAATGTTTGACTTAAAAAGTTTTAATGGATTTTTTTTTTTATCTTATTGGAATCAGAATTCTGATAAGAATCGGAAAATCGATAAGCAGAATCGGAACCGGAATCTAAAATTCAAACAATACCCAACCCTAGGCACGAGGTGGTTTATAAAGGCCTTTTAAAGTGAATCCATGGATTTGTGTAAGAAAAATATCCATATTTAAAATTTTATAAACCGTAATCTCTAGCTTCCGCTAACTGGCATATGCATATTCACGAGAGGGTAGTGTTTCAGTGGATAACTTAGGATGTAACGAAACCTAGTTTCGCAAGAACCAAGTTTAGCTTACAGCAAAGGAAAACCAGTCTCTTCTTGGCTTATGTCAAAATCCTCTATTTTTCTTTACAAATTCTCGTTTTGTACTGCTAATTTGTGACTGCTGTTTTGTTTTGCAGTCTCTCCACCATGCTTCAGTCTTCGTCACTTCTCTTATGCCATACCTACGTCATCCGCTGGAACACCACTCTCTCATGAACATCAGTACGATAGTTAGCAAAAGCTACAGATTACAGTTTATAAAATTTTAAATATGGATATTTTTCTTAAACAAATGCATCAATTCACTTCAGAAGGTCTTTATTTTATTCCCCCAGAGCCATGTGGAGCAGCTTTTATGATGGATGGATGCGCTTTATTGGACTTTAAAATCTTAACAAAAGAAAGAAGAAAGTCTTAAACCTAGGATGACTTCTGTCCCTTTAATTTTTTTATGTAAATCTGAGATTTTGATTGACAGTATTTTCTGCCAAGCAAAACTGTATGTTTAGTCATAACATTTGTGGTTTGGTGGTGCTTGATATTGAATCTGAAACGTTAACTAAGGTTAAATAACTTTCCCTGGGACATTTGCAGTGTTCTTTTGGTGATTTTTTTTCTGAAACTTCAAAGCTCATAACAACATATGATAAATACTGTCCAAGGTTGTTTCATCATTCACTACAGTTAGGCTCTATAGTGATTTTAATGAGTGAGTAATTCAATAAACTAATGATTTAGCAATTGCCGCATCATTTCAATGCATGACCATCATCATCTGCTAAGCCATATTCATGGCTTTTTTCATTCTCAGTGAAAAGCTAGACATTTCCTTTCAATGGACGTTCTTAATGATGGAATTAAAGCTCAATTGAAGCACTATATTGGATTCCCATATATATATATATATATATATATATATATATATACACCAAGGGACCAAGAAGGCAAAGCCATGATGGTGTTTTGCGCTCCCACAGTAATGATGTTCTCTCATTTGCAGTGCCCTCACCGCTGTCTCTTTGTCTCTTGAGGGAGACTCTAGCATTACTCTTTTCCTCTAAAAAGCTTAACCTGCTTTACCTGCTGCTCCAAGCAGCTCAGCCGCATGACAAAAATAATGTTTAGAGCCACCTTAAACATTGAGGACATTTGGGGCCGAGCATGTTTCTTTACATAATGCGCTTTTGAGAAACCAAGGGCTGTGTGTCTTTCCTGAGCTAACTTAATTCCAGCTTTTTGGGCCTGAATAGAAACTTGATTTTCTTTGTATGAGTCACAGTATGAACTGCTCTCTAACCATCGTTCAAAGGCATAAGCATATAGTCTCATATAAAACACCGGTTTCGAATTGCATTATATCAGCACACTCAGGTCCACATAGCCATCATTCAATACTTTAAGCGTTATTAAAATCACCCTGAAAAATCTCACCACTCCCATTGCTTCACATTAGAAGGATCGTTTAGTGAAAATACATCACCTTCCTCTAATTACTTTGCCCTCTATTGGAATGAACTCTTTCCATTCATTTATTAAGTGCTACAGTTTACTTAAATCACTGGCATCCTTTTCTCTTCTCCGCCTCTTCTTCTTTTCTCCCTCCCTCTTGTTCCCTAAATAGATGCATTTCTAGCTGTCAGCAGAGTTTGTGGGACAGACTGAATTATGGAATCATACAAGCTTTGGGTGCTTTAATGGTTTTTCTATGGAGAAGATTACAGAAACAACACAAAGAGCCTATGCTGGATTAGGGCAGATATATTACATTGTGATGGATCGTGGAGCCAGGATTTGGCAGTCAAACCGAGCATAAAAGACGTCCATTTTTAGAAACATCCTATCAAATTCATCCCACCTGAGATCCATCAAATGCTCTTTTAATTGGAAAGCTTTGATCCAGGCTTTGATGCAGAGTTTCTGACGTGGCTACTGACAGTGTTTCAGTTTATTTTTGCCATCTTTTGCCTTTATTATAACAGGACAGTGTAGAGGAAACAGGAAGCGAAGTGGGAGAGAGAGGGGGATAGTATCAGGAAAGGTCCTCAAGTCAGGACTCGAACTCGGGACGCACCGGAAATGTAACTCCAAAGACAATGTAAAGAGCTGTTTTTGTCAATACAATGAAAGACAATGGGGTCCAAAACAACTTTGGATCATATGTGACCCTGGACCACAAAACCAGTCATAAAGATTTTCTGAATTTAGATAAATAAGTTTTCCATTGATGTATGGTTTGTTAAGATAGGACAATATTTGGCTGAGATACAACTATTTGGAAATCTGGAATCTGAGGGTGCAAAAAATCTAAATATTGAGAAAATCGTCCAAATGAAGTAAAAGCAATGAATACCCTGTTGAAAAAATCAGCATAAACCAGTTCAAACCAGCATCCATGCTTGAATTACTAATCAAAAATTAAGTTTTTATGTATTTGTTGTAGGAAATTTACAAATTTACAAAATATCTTCAAAATGATCTTTACTTAATATCCTAATGATTTTTGGCATAAAAGAAACATCGGTAATTTTGCTACAAATATACCCCTGCAAACTTATGACTGTTTTTTTGGTCCAGGGCCACATATTGTCCTTCATCGTATGTACAAAATTGTTTGGATGTTTTTGAATTTCAAATTTTAACCAGGCCCAGAAGGAATCTATGGTACAAACATTTTCTGCACAGATTTTAGGACTTAATCTGCAAAACTGACATGTTAAACAGTACTAGGCACTTTTAGCCAAAAGCATAAATAATAATAATATGTTCAGCTATTCTTTTTATTTTTCAAATTTTCAGATGTTTTCAGATAACTAGTCATCAAAGCTAGGTAAATATTGGTCACTGACAGAGATTTATCTTAAATTTCACTAAACTGATTGCTCACTAAAATGTTTCATGCCAAGTCTTATTTTGACATAAAGTTGTTGGTATACAAGTGTTTTTGTTCTCAGACAACTATTTTTGTCTATAAAATGAAAGTCAATGGGGTCCAAAACAACTTTGAATCATATTTTACTTCATTGTATGGACAAAAACAGTTTTTGAATGACAAATTTTAAATTTTGTGTGAAATTTTGTGAAATTTTATTTGAAACAATGCGAGGTGAATAAATGATGACTCATTTTTGGGTGAACTATCACTTTAAATCGACTATAAAACCAATAAATCAAGTATCTGCGGTATTTCATTCTTTTCGTCACAAACACACCTCCTTTATATGCAAACTAGGCTTGGCACTAATTGCTTGCCACAATTAACCTTGAGCTAAAAGCTAGACATAAACTATATTTTAAAAATATTCTTTAGTATATGTTGCCCCATTCCTTATATTTTACGCAAGACTTTATAAATACATACTGTGCAATCAATGAAATGTTCAAAGCTGACAATCACCCTAACTTCCCTCCAAGGAAAGGAAGCGGCGGGCTAAACCGCCGCTCAGGAGGCTGAGAAGGGCCTAAAACAGGATGATCCTGGCTCTTGAGTGGGATGCTAATGATGATAAATGGTGTATGTGTGGATTAATGAGAACAGAGGACCAGACGGGGGGAACCGGGAGTTCCGGGAGAAAATCTTTGTGCCGTCTCGCGCTAGACGCGAAGAGCTCAATCGTCGGTGACGGTACTTCACTGTTTGCCCTTGAAAAGCAGGTCCAGTAATTATCTCTCCCCTGTGCAGAAAAGGGGGAAGGGACAGACCTGCCTGGAAGCTTCCTCATAATTACATGCTGCCTCTCCAGTAGGATCAGATGAGATGATTTTACCTGTGAACCATCTGTGTTATACTCCACAGTTATTGGTGAGAGAGGATAGCGAGCAGGCTCGGGATTTTTTAGCAACAGGAGCAGTCTCGTGGGTGTGCGGCATTATCTCAAGGACAGGAATGAAAAGAAGAATGACTTATGAACAGAAGTCCCATAGGCGTTTGTTGTATTGCATGATTTTTTTTCATGGCTCTTCAAATCACACAAAACCAGGAACAGAAGGAATCTGCAAACCTTTTCTGCACAGATTTTAGGACATAAGCTATTCTAATGATCAGCTATCCTTTTAAATAGTTGACTTTTAACTAGTTTTGAGTTGTTCAGATCATTAGTCATCAAAGCTTGGTAAATATTGGTCACAGACATGGAGATTTAACTTAAATTTCACCAAGCTGATTACTCACTAAAAACTCCTACAGATTATGTTTTCATGCCATTTGAAAGTTTTATTTTGTTGTAACAGTGGTTATATCTAAGTGTGTGGGTTGTTTACTTCCCATTAACAGCATTTATATATTGTTTGGGGTGTGCGGTATGTATCGTCTGCGATAACATCGAAATTGTTGTTTCGACTGTGCAATTTGAAATTATTGACTTTAATATGAAAAAACGAACAAAACACACCTACAGAGTGCCCGCATAACATTACATTATGTGATGAAATCTAGTAAGTACACATTTAGATTGGGTTCTTTCACTGCATGATTCAGTCTATTAAAATGCATTTAAAATGATTACAGAATTCAAGCTATAAGGGCAGAAAATGCATATATTTATATCTTTTTATATAGTTAATATCACACAAAGAGTGCTGTTTTTCCCTTCAAAAATCAGCATGACTACAAATGTGATATTGATTTTATACAACAGTTCAATAAACAAGAAGTTAATATTAAAATACTTATGTTTTAGACATAAAACATCATTTATATATGAATCAACCGTTTAAATGATTCGGTTCAATCAAAATTTAATTTTTCATTTAATTTCACATTGAAAGTATCTTTTCAGTTTTAAAATAATTTCAAATATAGCTCCATTATCATGTGTAAATGCATCTAAATGCCACTTTTTCTGCAAAGATGAATTTTGTTGATACTGATTTAATTTGTTTAGTAACAGCCTAAATGTAGCTATTGTTATTATAATTGATTGATTAAATATAAGAATTAGACTCAAAAGATGATGGACACTTTTATTTAAAAAAAGGCTTTATAAAGGTAAAAATGCTTATATATGGTAAAAATCAATTTTTAGGAAAAAAAAAATGTATCACTGCTGTGAACTGACCACACAGAATATGAAGAATATCGAAAACTTTAGTTTTACAAAATATCAAAATACAAAATAAACAAAATATTGTTTACTTATCATTATCGACAAAATCCCAGAAAATATTGAGATATTATTTTTATCGCAAACCCCTGTATATTGTTCATTTAGGCCAATTCGCAAATGCAGAACGTTTACAAACACAAGAGGCGGGATTTATCACATGAACCAATCACAGCCAAATATAATCAGTCACATCCAATCAAATTGCGATGGAGGCATTGCCTCCTTTCTCTCCCTATTCCTTTCTCTCTTTATCTAAACAGATTTTGCATAGGCCTATACTAGTATTATGATTTAAAAAAAAATACATTTATAGATAATTCTGTGGCACCTAAAATTCATGTTATCCTGTTTAAAAAACATTAAGAATGGGAAAATGTAACATTTTCATGACTTTTCTTGAAATTTTAGTGATTTATACATTACCAGTAAAAAAGTTTTTGAGCAGCAATAATACTGAGTTGTAATATTATTTTAAAGAATTGTCTTCTCACCAAGCCTGCAATTTATTTGATCCAAAATACAGAAAAAGCTGTAATATTGTGAAATATTTAAACTGCTTTCTATTTGAATATATTTTAAAATGAAATTTATTCCTGTGATCAAAGCTACATTTTCTGCGTCATTTTTCAGCATCATTACTCCAGTCTTCAGTGTCATAAAAAATTGTAGAAATTAATATTTTTATTTAGCAAGGATGCCTTAAATTGATTAAAAGTGATGATAAAGACATGTTACAGTTTTTTCAACATAATAATAATAATTTGGATCAGCAAATTAAAATATTACAATGACTTCTGAAGGATCATGTGACTAGTAATGAAGTTAAAAATTCATTTTTTCAAATTCAAATTCTCACAGAAATAAATTATATTTTAAAATACATTCAAATAGAAAACAGTAATTTTAAATAGTAGAAGTATTTCATAATGTTACGGTTTTTGCTGTACTTTGGATCAAATAAACCCAGGCTTGGTGAGCTTTAGAGATTTCTTTAAAAAAACATTACAAACCTTACTATTCAAAAACTTTTGACTGGTAGTATATATTCATTTCTCTTTTCACTTTTACTTGTTTCAAAATCATTTCTCGTGTGAACGCCAATAACAGTTTGTATTACCAACAAGAGGTTTATTACCTTTTGTGCTTTGAAATATTCTTTTCTTGTGTCTGCGATTTTATTTTATTTATTTATTTACTTACTTACTTATTTTCTTGAGTTAATTGTTGAAAATGTTTCTGCTCAATGTTCAAATGAAACCAACTGAAATTCTTATAAGGACACATTTGTATCTTTTTCATTTAAAACTAACAAGTCCCTCTTTTCGGACACATCTTGGTATCTAGATATTTATCAGGTATCTGGTTATTGTAGAACGTAGATACAACAATGTAAGCTTTACCATACTAACCCCCAATTCACTGTAATCATACAGATGCATTTCACAAAGCTTCAGCCTCAAATTAAAAGAAGATTAAATTAAAAAACCAACTCTATGCAAACAGATAATCCAAACACAAGCAGCACAGTCCAATTTCGCTTCAATTAACACTTTGATGGGCCACATTAATCACGAACTGCAACAATTTCAGGCTGTATCTCTTCAGCGTGTCCCTAAACAAAACACTGCAAAAGAGGGGAACAAGCGAGCAGATAAAGCAAATTGGATTGGAAATTTAGTCCCCCAAATGACCACGTAAATTATTGCCCATGCAAATCGTCCCACTGTTAAGCATCAAAAAAGAGAAAGGATATGCTCGCCGTCCACCAAGGATAATTAAGTTTCAGAGCAGCCGGAGTCTATCAGAAAGCCAATGCGGCAAATGGACAATGCAGAGCTTGTGCACGCATTACTTTGAAGACACAACAGCGACGCACAGCCGTGTATTGTTGTTGACGCATGCCTCCAGCTCAAATGCTGCTTCTTGGTGTATGAACATGAAGTGAAATTCAAATAAAATCCCTTAGAGACCGGCCAAAAGCCAGCGCAGCACTTTCATTGTAAACATGGCCGCAGGAGAAATGAATGGAAGTGTGTTCCGAAGGCGTTTTTGAATTTGCAGTCCTGAATAAGATATAAGCAATGTGAAGTTGTAAGTATCTCAAGAGACTCATCTTCTCGAAGCATTGAAATTGCATTCAACGTTTCTATAACCACCAGGAATCTCTCCTTTACTCGACCATATAGCGGCCCCTAAATCTGTTTAGGCTTCGGTTAGAGGCAGATGGGTTTTCTTTTCACTGGGCTAAATTATTATTGATTTAGACGCCGAATCCCTTTCACTTGAAAGGTAAAAACATACAAGTGGGAATAATTTGAGCAATTTGCCCTGCAGAGTTGCACCACGTACGAAAAAAGAGGGATAACGGATAATTTCATTTTCCTGGTATATGGCTTTGTTGGAAGCCTTTTCAAAAGATTCATAAATACACTGCGCTTGAACATGCATTTTATGAAAATGACATGCAGTCATCAAATGCACTTTTAGTCATTAAAATGAATCAAAAGATATGCTGCTATAATGCAGCTTGCCATCGCTGAATCGCATTAAGACAACTTTATGAAGTCGTCCTGATAAAAGGTGACATTTTCCCAATATTTCTCTTTGCTCAACTCTTTCTTTTATTCAGATCGATGGCTGCAAACCTCCCATTCCCTGGTTTTCGCTGCCCCTGATGTTCAGAGTTGCTCTAGGCTCATTTGAATTTCAACAAGAAGCCAGTTGACGCTTATGTCAGTCTACACAGATTAATGGAGTGGAACTTTCCTCACAGTGTGCGGGCAAACACAAGGCCCTGAATGTGTAAACAAGCAGCACAGACTCAGTACATCAGCCCAGATAAAGGTCTTCCACACAGAGAGTGCCAGTGTACTAAGGGATACAATCCGTGCGGCTGCCTCAGAAAATAATCATGAGGGTTGCATTTCAAGAAGCTGACTGTCCTCGATTTCTCCTCTAGCCCTTCACATCAGAGCCCTTCTAGTTCGTATTCAAGTTTTGCCTTACTCTTTCCAAGAAAGGAAAGACACAACTGCAATATTAACTAGCGCTTGGGCACCCAAAGGCGAGGCCTGGATTGATCATAATTTTGCTTTGCGAGGGACCTTGTTGATTTCAAATCTTTTGCTCTTTGACATCGCAAAGATCTGAGAGTCTCTGATTTTAAAATGTTCCGGATCAATGAACCGTTTAAGTTTTTGCTTCCTTTTAGTTTAGACAGGAGGAGCCTTTTTTGCACCCTGTGGTTTTTCAAAGATCCAGTGTCGTAGAATACTGTAATTTTAAAGGGAAGTCAATGTGAGCGGAGAATGCTAAGTGCCTCTGTAGCGATTCGCCATCTGTGGAATTAATTGTCTGTAAAAAGTTGAATGCTGGGGAAGGGAGGGGTTGAATTGATTCTCATTGATTCGCTCCAAGGCTTTGATCCATGAGAAAATGCCTTGTAATCATGCTTCAGGAGCCATAAACGAGAAGAAGAGCTAAGTCGTTAATAGCGATGTTTTTTTAGAAATAGCATTCTATAAAACTCCCCTTGGGGTTATAAAGCAGTAGAAAAGCTGTAAGTTTAAGCACCGTAGCCTTTTATAGGGTACTGTTTTCATAAGCCCTCAAACATATCAGCTGAATTCAGGAAACGGCACAGATAATAAGAGGCCAAAATATGGGAATTTGAAAGTGCTACCCTTCATTTACTCATACTTTCAAGTGCATTCTGCTTTTTTCCATTAAACATATAGCATTTTTTATTGTTTTAAACGGTTGCTTTTATACAACAGTTAAGTAAACAAGCATTTTAGACACAATATTCTACGTTATTAAACAAATGTAGTTCCAAACAAAAAGTTTCTCTTGTCCAAGCAATAAAAAGCTGCTACTGCTGTTCTTGAATCACTGTTTTTGAACAAAACGATTGCGTGAATGATTCAGTGACTCCAGTCACTTGTTTTGTTACTGAACGAATCACTGTTTTTGAACATATCATGTAGACTCACTGATAAATCCCCACCACTAATACAATGGTCGATTTGTGCGTTTCGTTCATTTTCAGAACACAAATTAAGATATTTTTTAATGAAAATCGAGAGCTTTTCTGAGCTTTCCTGTATAGATAGCAATGTAACTGAGACATTCAAGGCCCAGAAAGACAGTAAGGACATTGTTAATAGTCCATGTGACATCTTTGATTCAACCGTAATGTTATAAAGCTATGTGAATACTTTTTGTGCGCAAAAAAATGACTTTATTCAATAATTTATTTTCTGTGAGTATTCATCATACATTGCTGTCTATTTCAACAAAAACATCTTAATTTGTGTTCCAAACACTTTAAAAAAAAAATGCTTTTTTTACTTTTATTTTTTTGTCTTTTTTCCAGCCTAAATATCTAAAAAAAAAAAACCTTGTTTTCAGAAAAAAAAAAAAAACTAGTCAAAATAATCAAACAGAACTATCTGAACTATCCCTTACGTAACGCCATAATTTTAAATTCAGACTCGCCCATATAAGATTTTAAATGTGGCAAGATCTCCAATGATGTGTGCGCACATGTTGATGAGTAGAAGACGACAGATCCGACAGCTGGATTTGAGACATGCTGTTCATGTCTTGCTGCTCGACCTCATTCTCTAAACACTTTGCACTTGAGACTGATGCCAGCCCTAACACAGGCTTCCAGATGTGAGGTCAGAGCTGGCGATGGGGTTGGAGAGGACGTTGTTTGTCCCATTCGATAACGCGGAGGCGCCATTGTACGCCTGCCTGTCAGATGCAGCTGTTTGTGTTTGCATTGGGCCATGTGTATGCATGGCAAAGACGCCTAAACAGTCCTAGCGCTGCAGAGCTGTCACTGTTTGTCACGTTCATGCCGAGCGGGACTGTTTTTGAAAGGACGCCAGGCCGGAGGACATGAGCTGGAGCAGAGGTTAAAATAACCTACTGAAACTGACGCACGGAACAGGATGGCAGCCTGATGGTAATTGGCGGATCGCGGTGGCTTCCTCTGCTGCTCTTTTTATGGGGGGAAGTTGATCCACTTAATGTCGAAGCTCAATATCTGAACGTGCCACAGGATACGTTACGAGCGATTAGAAAGCGATTGGCAATCAAATTCCCTGCAGATTCTAAAACAACACGTGTCTTGATTTTGTAGCCTTGCGTTAATCGTGTTTTACCCTCAATATGATGTACAGCCAAAAGCTACTGCCAATTACATGTGCGGCCAGGGTCCAATCACACATGGTGATGCGTCAGGGCCAGCGGAAACAATTTGATTGCGTTTTTTACAGCCATTTTGTCTGCTCTAAAAGAAAAGAAGAGAGGCCACTTAAGACCATTTTCTAAGCCTAGCCATGTTGCTGTCGGATTACAGTGATTTTCTGTCATTCTCAGTCTGGGCTGGATTATGGGTAAATCCCACGAGTGACCCAACACTGCTTTAAAACAGACCCTCAACCAGTCTCAGTGTTTGATATTTATGTCAAAACAGCCTGTCCAGTCCTTGAAATAGTGTACTCTTGAGGGTTTTATCCAGAGAATAGTAGGGACAATCGAATTGTCCCAGACGAGAACCCCTTTGAGAATGATGGCCTGGTTATGGCAAGGTATTGTTGGAAAATGTATGCACACATACACAATATTGAGTGATATTGGGAGATATTGGGAAATTGGAGGAGACTGGATGAGATTAGGAAGTGGTCCAAGTTTTTGCACATGTGACACCTGTTCATGTCTCCAGCCATATGTGACATCTGGATGTGGTAATGCTCTGTATTCGCCTTGGCTCATACATGAATAATATAAATTTTTCCCTATTTTTTAGGGTTGGGTACAATGCATAAATGTATAAACGGTCAATTGAAGTATTTGTCTTCTGGTGCTATGACACGGATGTAGGAAGCATTGATTAATCAACATGCATGATCGCTAGTTTCATTTAAATACTGCATTCAGTATTAGATTGATCACATTTTTTTTCCTGAAAGAGAAACTCCAAGGGCGTAGGTTTGCTTTTGACATTCGTGGGGACATAAATCCAATCCCAACTTTATTTTAATAGTAATCGATTTGGACCCAGGATGATTCTGAAAAAATACTCTGCTGTTGCTCTAGTAACAAACACAACTTTCACGCGCATCTGATGTAAGGAATAATTGACGACGGGCCGTTGAATTCCTAGAAATGCCACTGCCGCATCACCACCTCGGGTGTGCATTATTTTCTAGGAATTCAGCGGACCAAAGTCAATTATTTCGCTTATACTACGGTTACCACACCTCAAGACATCGATCAGATGATATATTTCAAGACATTCGTCCGGTTTTTGTTCTTAAACGGCTATTGTGAGCCGGATTAATTTCTTACACGGCTCATCAAAAGCCTTTGTTGCTAGTTCCAAAACGTCATTTTAGAACTAGTAATGACGCTTGAGCCGTTGATAGCAGAATAATGCAGTTAATAATGTAGTTTAGACAGACAGACTGGCAAGCAGACAGACGGAAAGAGAGAGACAGAAAGAGATTAAGCTCGTGAAATACCTCTGTGAGTCTGTGCTTCCTCAAACGTGATCAGCAGCAGCGTCTCTACTTATAGTGAAACTTTGAGTTCATTTTCTTCAGGAACAGCGTCATTGTTACCTCGCTTATGAGAAATGTTGTGTAGTTTTTAAGATGTTAATCATCAGAGAGGCGCTAACAACATTCGTGCGTATGTTCACGTCGGTGGTGACTGTTATATGTGTGCGTCTGTTAGAGAGAGTGGAGAAATAGTGTGTGCTTTCCATGCATAATAAAACTTAATTTTGCGGCAAAAACATGGAAGAAATCTGTCGTTTCTTTGTTTGTTTGTATCTGTATTTATTTGTTTGGCCAGTGTCGTTGTGGGGTTTGATTATTTTGCTGTTTTAGGCTAAGGACCTTTGAAATAACTGAAATAGTGTGGCGAAGTGATATAGACATGTAATGCGGTTAGAAGCTGCCTGGAACTACGTTCGCTGTGCGTTTCCCTGAAAATAATGCACACCTTCAGAACGTTCGTCAGCCAATCAGATTCAAGCATTTAACGGCCCCGTAGTATAATTACAGATAAACCGCACACTCTTATTTCAGTGTTGTTGTTTTTTATTTTGTGGATATTTCAACAGTTTGATTTGTACATTCAGTTGAATTCAGCATTAAATGCCCCTACATAGTTTACCATAAAATCACATTATATTTGTCCCAAATTATTGTTAGCCTAATGTTCATAATGAGTTTATCAAAGGCTGGATGATTGTGTATCTTTCCACACAACCTTTTTCTGTCAGAATGCTATTTATAGGCAGCTAATAATAGCCATAGATTGCGCTTTCTCTTTCCGTTTGCTCTTGTTATGAACAAATTAAAACTGCTTCTATATTAACTGTTTTGGACTGCTGTCTTAAATTGGGTGCAATACAGATGAGTTGCTCTAAACGCGGCGCTGCTTCTCGTCTGGTGCATGACAACATTCTGCCCATGTATTAAATGCGCATCCTTAAAGGACGCAGTTTTCTAACGTAGCCTATTAACTTATTAGGTAATATCAATGGTATGAAGTTTCCGAAATTACAAAAACATATACATATATTTATTTGTTTGAGCAAAATTATTGCTAGGGACAGTTTGGCAGTAGCTGGATATTGATAGGGACACATCCCTGCAAAAATGACGCGAATATTGAGGAAATGATGACGGACGGAGGATTTGGTTTTCAAGCTAAAGTAACGTAAAAGACTGCTTGTTAAACCAGATGAGGTAAACATATTTGTTATTCTTGTGGAAAAAACATGCAAGCACCGTCACCGGCGGTCAGTTTAGTTTCACTTCTTATTTTGAAAAGCCTGTAATCTTTGCTGTTCACATATTTTTTAATTATTTGATTCCTCAGTGTTAGCTAACCATTCAGTAATTTATTAGTCAGTATATAATACAGCATGTGGTAGGCTAGCCTATATGTGTTACGATTCAGGTCGCTGCAGCTCCCTCCCTTCACCACTAGAGGGAGCCATCACTGCACACTGGACCATATCACAAACTCCATTTCCCATAACCCCTTTCCAGCCCTATCACCTTTACACCTGTCAGCCATCTTAGTTCATTATGCACACACTATAAAAGCCATGCTCACCCACAGCTGTTCGCGAAGTCTTGATTTGCCGGTCAGTCAATTCCGAGCGTTAATTTCCCTGTCTGTTTCTCCCGTTGCTGATCTTGTTTGTTCCCCGTTTTTGATTGTCATCTGCCTGCCTTCTGACCATTGGATTGTTTATCGGACTACTCTGTTTGCTTGCCGCCTGCCTCGACCCCTTTGTATGGACATTGTCTATTCTCTGGATTACCTGTGTTGTTTCTGTATGCTCCCTACTGACCCTGCCTGTCTGACTACGAGTGTTGTTGCAAATAAAGTTCTGCAAATGGATCCTCTTGCATCCGACTCCTATGTTACAATATGCCTTGTCTTATTCATTTTTGTTAATAAACGTTTTTTTAGCTAGTTTGTCATTTTAGCCTGCTGTTTTATTGTCACAAAAGATACTACTGATGAAAAAGAATGTTAACCACTTTCGTTACCATATATAACTATGAACTATGATGAAAGTTCATCAGCATGCATTGGTCAATCCCATGTAGTAGCAAACAAAAAGAAAAGAAAAAGAAAACATTGCTATGCGACCAAATTATGTGCTCCTGCGACCAGCTGAGAAAGTTAGTCCCAAAAGAGTGACCAGTGGGTAGAATGAGTCTAGAGCCCTGTTGGGTTAGGTGGCTTAGGTTTTATAGTTGTTGTGTTTTGTATTTGCTTAAATATTAATGTATACTTTAAACTTTTAATATATTGTTCAATTTAAATAATTTTTTTTCCAATAAAAAGATATTCTTGTGTCATCCACCATTTTGTGGCTTTTTTAAAAGTATCGGTTTAGGCACAGTTTTGGCACCGGTACTGTTTTAAAAGTATCGATTTGGCACCGGTATCGAAAAAACCCAAAACGATACCCAACCCTACTATTTTTGCATATTCTTTGCCTTTGAATCCCCCTTAAAGCCAGGGATTAAGACTTGTATGGCTTAATATAACATAAATGATGTCTCTTACTGAAATATGTAGTAGAAAAGCCATCAAAGAAAAAAAAATCCACATCATTTTATACGTTTTGGACTATGTGGGGCGCCATTATTTCAATGACGTCAAATGGTTGCATTCATGAGCTACTGGTGCTACCTGTGCTATTTTTACCACAAAACAACAAATATGATGACCACAGCTACTGAAAGAGTTTACAGGTGGCAACTGATATAAGCGTAGACCTAAACCAAATGTCGTACCATTATTTTTTCCCCACTAGGAGTCAAAACACACCTGGATATCAGGTGAAATCCACATCAAGAAACTCTGTCAGTGGCTGAGGCGTCGTGACAAGCATTTGCATGTTTACATCCTGCCAGGATGGCATCTAACGTTTCTTGTCTTCACCATTTCAGTAGCTGTGGTCTACTAAAAGCCCCAAAGGCATCAGTGCTAAAGTGGAGAGAACAAAGACGCTGGTCTTTAGGAAGTTTTATTCATCCACAGGCATCTTCCCGTTCCTTTTTCCTCTTCTCATCACTAGAAAAGCAGTGAAGACTTACATTGCTTCTCTTGTTGCTCTTCAACTGAGAATACAACCAAACGCCACAAAATGTGGCATTGTACCAGTATTTTATTTTCAGAGTTGTGTTGTTGTAAAAAAAAATAGCAGCCGGTAGTGCCAGTAGCTCACCGTGTGAAACCATTTGACATTATCAAAAATAATGGTGCCCCCATAGTCCAAAATATGTATAAAACAATGTGGATTTTTTTTAAATAATGTAAGCCTTTAATTAGTTTTCTACTACATATTTCAGTGAGAGAGATCATGTATGTTATATTAAGCCATGCAAGTCTTAATACCTGGGGTTGCCTTTAAAAGCCTCTAGAAATAAACACAGGTAAATATTTAAATGTGCAATCTGTAAAGTTCTAACACAGCACTACTAGGAAGTAGATTTACGTTTGAAAAACTGCTGCTCAGGTCTTCAGTGCCGTTAATGGGCGAGCACCTAGGTATTAGTTAAGGATTACTGTAAGTCAATTGAGCACATAAATTCAAATTATGTGTGTTGTCAAGTAGCAGAAAGACAGTGTGACTCCTCACAATTTACTCTTAAAAATAGCTGATGTAAAGCAGCATGCATTTCAGTTTGTTTTCTTTTAGTTTTTACTTTTAACAAGGTTCATTAACCTCAGCGTATGCTCAGTTTACACTCTCTGATAACCATTTATCTACTCCTGTCTTAAAATATCTTATGTTGCTTAGCATTAAACAAGCCTGCAGAGATAATTTGAGAAGTAATGAGTTGTTCTGTTCACTTCTCACGTACTCTGGTTGTTTAGATGAGGGTGGTTGGATTCTATCTGATCCTCTAACCTACATTTCTTTGTGATATGTTATCATTAACCCAGAAATGTTTGTGCATTTCTGGTTTATTCCATGTTTCTGCACTCTAAGCAGATGCTGCATTTTAAATGATCTGCAAAGACTCATTTAGATACTCAAATCTGTATTGTATTAGATTATTTTTAAAAGAATTAATGTGTTTCTGTTCCACCAGATGTTCTCCCATTTGGTCACCACAAATAGCACGTTATCTTTAAAGACAAGGATATGAATTCAAAATATGTGTGTATATCTGCAGACAATCCAGCAAATGGCTATGTGGGCTGTATACTGTATAAAACATCATTGACAGCTCATCAAATACAGACAAAAGTCATTTATTTTACAGTTGAGGGCAAAATCTGCAAAACTTTAATTATTTTACCAAATAAGAGGGATCATCCAAAATGCATGTTTTTTTTTTTTTTTTAGTATTGACCTGAAAAAGACATTTCACATAAGTGAAGTGGTAGCTAAACGGCTAAAAAAAAAAAAAGAATATAAGAAGTGTCTAGGAATGTACGTTAGAATAACGTTAGAACCACATGAACTAACCAATATTTATACGGCTTTTATTATACCGTTGATCATACACTTTTTCTGGATGGATGCTAAGGCTTTTTAGGATGGGTAGAATGTTCGATTTCTGACTTTGACCTGTTTTGTTTAGCAGCTTCCATGACTGAAATGAAATATGTTTTCCGCCAGCTCACAACCCGGGGTGCCGAAATACAGTTGGGTAAACTGGCAGTGGGCAGGTTACACAAACCAAAACAGAGATCCAACACGGAATGCACATTTTCAAAGGAGAATAACTAACTGTAGCGTTGTTTTTTAGATAAACATGTATGTTAACTTAGCATGTTTCTTAAATATCTGCAAACATATTATGGTATTTTTATGTTTTAGAAGAGTCAAAAACTTACATACAGTACCTTTAAACCCTTTCCAACAATAACTGTATCATTTTGAGATCCATCTTTTGACACTGAGAACAACTGAGGGACTCATATGTTGAAGGTTCAAATGCTCACTGATGCTTCAGAAGAAAAACAATGCATTAAGAGCCGGGGGGTGTATACTTTTGAACAGAATGAAGATATGTAAATTTTTCTTATTTTGCCTAAATATCTTCCTTATTTTTCATTTAGTAATGCCCTTCAGAAGCATCAGAAGACACTTACATGTTTTCCAGAAGACAAAATAAGTTACATTTACCCTTAGTTTTCACCCCTTAATGCATGGTGTTTCCTTCTGAAGCATTAGTGAGTGTTTGAACCTTCGGTAATAGTTGCATACGAGTCCTTCAGTTGTCCTCAGTGTCAAAAGATAGATCTCAAAATCATACAGTCATTGTTAAAAAGGGTTCAAATACACCAAAATGCTGAAAAAACAAAGATTTTGTGTGATATGGAGGATTTTTTCTGAAGAACAGCAGGCAGTTTAACCGTTTAGGACAAACAAGGGACTCAAGAAAAACTATCACTGAACATAAAACACAACTGTGGATCATTCATGTAACAACACAGTAGTATTAAGAATCAAGTGTATGTAAACTTTTGAACAGGGTCATTTTTATAAAATCAACTATTATTTTCTCTTGTGGACTATATGCAAACGTATTTTATGTGAAATATCTTATTCAGGTCAGTACTAAATAAAAATAACATGCATTTTGAATGATCCCTCTTATTTTGGTAAAATAATTAACATTTAGCAGATTCTGCAAGCTGTATGTAAACTTTTGACCTCAGATGTATTTCAGGACTTGTTCTTTCAGCATTTTATTTCAGAATGATTTGATTATAGCAAAAACTGCTACTGATTCTTGTGAAGTGTCTCATAAAAGAAAGTTTTGAACTCTGAGTTGTTCTTACATGCTACCATTTTATTTTAATTTTTTTATTAGGAAACTAAAGATTGCATATATGTAGCATGTCAAATCAGAAATAGAATTAAAAATTGTATCATACATTTGGCCTTTTTCAGCTCAAAAAAGCTCAAGAATTGCTCTTTTAGACATTTTCCCCCATTCATTTTTGTGTGGTCCATTTCCTCCTCCTCATACTTTCTCTGGTAAAGTGTGACATACAATTTGATAGCATATGAAAGATTTAGGTTGTTTCATAAAACAGAAAATGGTCCAGATGTCTCAGTACATTGGGGTATATTTATTATTCAATTAATTTTCTTTCTGCGTTTTAGAGTTATTGGACTGTGTAAAGTGCAAACTATAGCTTCAAGGCAAATCCACAAAAACACTCATGTCACCATCTATGCTTTGGTATGACATCCAAATGATTTTGATGTGTTACTGACAAAAGAAAGTTCCAATTTGCATATCAGGTCTTGTTGTTATTCAAGTCATTCTTGACCTTATACAGTGCAATCCTAATGCAAAAAAATGTAAAGTATTCAATTAATTGCTGTTCCTTTCCTCCCCCCTTTCTCTCTGCTTCTCTTTTTACTCTCTATCTAGGTCATCTGCACTGCAGAGTCTCTGTAGCGGCAGCAGCTTATTCCCTCTCTTCAAAAAACAGGTTTGTTGCGCCAGACACGCTTCATCAACGGGACCAAGATGAGGCCATTATCGAGAAAAATAATTGAGGCGTTAAAGATCCATAAAGGGCGATCATAGATGTCATCCGTCAGTTCCTTGATGCAAGTCGACACGATTACAGTGAAACATCAGACAGCTCTAATTGCAGAAAAACAATCTTTTGTTGATTACCAAAACCTGGACGACAGGTTGCCCACTGGGATTTTAAAGAGGTATAACCAAATCTCCCACAAGTGCCGGCGTTAAAAAGCCCTCTCTGTGGGTTTCGCATGAATACAGTTGATTATTCAGAGAGAGCCAAACCATGATTACAATCAGGTTTTATTACTGTGATCAACACGGTATGACATTCAATCAGGGGTTTTAATCGAGAGAATGAACGAACGATAGCAATCAGGTTGTTAAAGCCAAATAGTCTATTCTTGCCAGAAATTCACACTATATTTACCACAAGCTATGATAAGGAATAAAATATTAAATAATTATGGACTATTTTGACAATATAAA
The DNA here is from genome assembly GCA_033026305.1 of Cirrhinus molitorella. NCBI lineage: Eukaryota > Metazoa > Chordata > Actinopteri > Cypriniformes > Cyprinidae > Cirrhinus > Cirrhinus molitorella. Next base: position 9,927,286 of record CM065141.1, on the reverse strand, counting down.
ATAGACCATTAGACAAAATCAGTAGTGCTGTCAATCGATTAAAAAAAAAAAAAAAAATCTTTTATATTGCAATAATTTCACATTCAATCTTCAAAACAACATAAATACAATATATTTAAAATATTTTGTTAAATATTTTTTTATGACTGAAGGTGAATATCACTGAGTATCACTATTTATCCTAATATTTAACCATTAAGTATAGCCATTCGACATTAAGTAAAAAATTTAAATATTTCTAATTAAAAAAATTAAAGACACCATTCTTATTAAAGCCTAGAAATACAACAAAGCTAAAACCACAAGCCATTTTCTGAGACCATATAATGAGATTTTTTTTTCTTAGAGGACAACCGAAACGGACAACTGAAATTCATTCTCATACTCCCATTCACTCTATTGTCTGAATGGCCCATTTACTCTATGTGTCTTTGTCTTATCCTGCAAACATTTCACACTTCTGGGCTGTGAGACTCAATATGCCCTCAAGATGTATTCTTTTGTCCTTATTATGCACACTGACACTTGTCCCCCTTACTTGCCCTCTTATTAAAAAAAAATAAAAATAAAAAATAATGAGTTTATGTAGATTCTCTTGGCAGAATTTGTTAGCAGTTATGGGCCAAGCTCTGCCTGAGCAGCTAAAAAACATGCATGAAGAATGGTGAATTCTGAACTGCGGTTTTGGGCCAAACAGATCATGACCGTATGACCAGCAAATTGTGCCTTGCAAATGCATTTTTCATGAGACCGCTTTGCCATTAACAGTCTTCATGGTCAAATTTGTAAAAAGATAGCATTTTCTGAATTCAAAGCGGCAGACGGACTTTTATTATTCAAAAGTGAGGCACATTTTCACACCAATACACCAACTGTTGCCAGTAGCATTACTTCTAGTTTGGAGTCCATGCCATCATATTTGTGACCACAAAACCAGTCATAAGGGTCAATTTTTTAAAAAGTGAGATTTATATATCACGAAAAGCTGAATAAATACACTTTCCATTGATGCATTGTTTGGATAGGACAATATTTGTCCGACATACAACTGTTTGAAAATCTGGAATCTGAGGGTGCAAAAAAATCAAAATATTGAGAAAATCGTCTTTAAAGTTGTCCAAATTAAGTTCTTAGTTCTTCTTAAAAATCTAAAATTTTGATCCATACAAGGTATTTTTGGCTATTGCTACAGATACACCTGTTCTACTGGTAAGACTCGTTTTGTGATCCAGGGTCACATTTGTGAAACCATTTGATAGATATGGAACCAAATCTCAATGAGAATTGGTCTAAAGATCGTCTGATCCAAATTTGGTGAATATCACCAAAAAATAAAATAAAATAAAAAATTTAAAATGGCTTCAATTTTTGCCAGGTGAAAATTGAAACCACCAGGTGTGTTTAACAAGTCATAAAACCACAAATCCCAAGAATTTAATTTGTAGACCACATGGCTTGAAAGTTACGAGCAGAAACATAAGTGTAATTTTGAGCATGTGTCTCTATAGTTTTCTGTTGATGCCTGAGGGGTACTGATGGCCTATAAAACTTCTATTCCCTGATTCAGGATTGGACGTCTCAAGACAAACAGACGAGGACTACCTGGAGATACATACATTAACGGCAGTTGGATTCCAGTTGCGTTGAAAGCTGTTTTCTACTATTTGTTAATGCCTACGGGTAGGTAAAAAATTCAGTAAGTGCCTGCAGAGCACCAAGACATACTTGAGAAAGAATGTTATAATGAAAAGTGCTGTAATATATTCATATCAAAAGTACTTTATATGTTACTAAAATAAAAGATTAGTTCACTCCTGAATTCAAATTTCCTGATAATTTACCCACCCCCATGTCATCCAAGATGTTCACGTGTTTCTTTCATCAGTCGAAAAGAAATTAAGGTTTTTGAGGAAAACATTCCAGGATTTTTCTCCATATAGGTTCAAACTGCAGTTTCAAATGACCCTGTTCAAAAGTTTGATTACCTGTGTTGTTACCTGAATGATCCACATCTGTCTTTTTTGTTTTTTTTTAGCATTTTTGTGTATTTAAATCCTTTCCAATGACTGTATGATTTTGAGATCCATCTTTTCACACTGAGGACAACTGAGGGACTCATATTTATCTATTACAGAACGTTCAAATGCTCACTTATACTTCAGAAGGAAAAAAAATGCATTAAGAGCTGGGGGTGAAAACTTTTGGAATTTAAATATAACTTATTTTGTCTTCTGGGAAACATGTTATTATCTTCTGTAGCTTCTGAAGGGCAGTACTAAATAAACAATGATATTCTGGCAAAATAAGAAAAATGTATCATCCTTATTCCATTGAAAAGTTTTCACAACGGCTCTTTCTTATCGTTTTTCCTTCTGAAGCATCAGTGAGGGTGTACCTTCTGTAACAGTTGCATATGAGTCCTTCAGTTTTCCTCAGTGTGAAGAGATGGATCTCAAAATCACACAGTCATTGTTGAAAAGGGTTCAAACACACAAAAATGCTGAAAAACCAAAGAATGTTCAGGACAAACAAGGGACTCATGAGCAACTACCACTAAACAACAACAACAAAAAAACACATCTGTGTATCATTCAGGTAACACTTTCGAACAGGGTCATTTTTATAAATTCTACATGTAATGTCCTTTATGTGAAATATTCAAGTCAGTACTAAATAAAAATAACATGCATCTTGTATAATGCCTCTTATTTTGGTAAAAGAATTAACATTTTGCAGATTCTGTGAGGTGTATGTAAACATTTGACTTCAACTGTATATAAAATATCATGTAAGCCATCCAAACATTGCATCAGTGTGAAGACTTTTCCACCTCCATCTAGTTTTTTACTCTTCTATTTCCTACTTTATACCAATACAGATCTTGACAAATAAGTGGACAAGTGTATTGCCAAGTCCACCTCTGAAATTTCACATTCGACTGTGTTTTTAATGGCCATTAAACCAGTGGGTCACCAACCAGCCTTGAAAACCCACTGGGCTGACATGGAAATGCACTGAAGTACTATGGTTTTAGGCTAGTGGTTTATACATATCCTGTGCAGTTCTCCATAATGATTTTCTTTTGACGCTTCGGGTCATTTAGATTTTGACAGCCCACCAAAAGCCCCCAAGTCACCAGTTTTTTACACTTGCATGACTAACTCACACACACAGCATGCTATTCTATCAGTTTATTAATCACTAAACCAGTATATAAAGTCACCGGCGCATTACACAGAGATTAGTGGAACGTGTACAGTCACAACATGTTCCACATCAATCTCTGACCAAAACTAGCAGCGGCTCCATCCCATCCTGCTGGGAGCTCGGGAGTCAGGCTGACCTCACTCTGAGCAGTCCTGTATTCATTTGCGTTGTGTATTGTCTAAATTGCTGTTCTTGCAGGCCAGGTCACGCTTCCGTTCACCAGAATAGGACTGTGACCCGTGTGCGCGCGCCGGCTCAACCCGCTACTTTCTTACCGTCCTGAAACTGAAAGAGAATGATGAATGGGCGTGGTGTAAGCGCGTGTGTGTGATGAGTCTGCAGCAGAGGACACCGTGTCCATTCCACCACACACACACCAAACCAAACAAGACTCGGGGGTCAGTCGCTCGTCCCAGTGGTGCAATCTGTCCCACCAAATTGGGTTTGATAACGGATCGACTACAGCGACAGCAGGCATAATAGCTTCCTCATGCCTGGCGCTATTACCTGTGCCCGTCCATGGCCAGATGTCTCCCTTAAAATCTGATATAAGACCGTTTCCACTCGCTCACGGCTGAGTCAAAAAAGTAAATTTAAAACACAATATTCTTTCTGTTGTTGTAGTGGGAACACCTGGTTATTGCTCTGTTGTAGGACAGCAGATGTGATTTTGCGAGACATGGCGAAATAAATTTACTACTATTATGCAGTTTTTTTTTTCTAAAAAGTCAACAAATTATGGGAGGCACTTCCGGTTTGGGGAAGTTCCACTCAGAAAGACTGAAACAAATCATTTTAAATCGTGAAGATTTCTGTCAGTTTGACTGAATGAGCTGTAATTGTCCTGCAATTTTCAGATGAGAATAATGTAAAGCTTGGTATTTTAGTGTGACGTGGTATAACAATAAAATATAAAGAGCACTTTTCAGTCGGCTGCATTCTTTTGCTACATTTTTTTCTCTCTTTGTGTTCCACTGTAACTGTATTAAAGAGATAACTTATAATGTACATTTGTGGTCTGCTCTCTATATTTAGTTTACAGTATATCCCATGAGTAGCTCAATGGAATACACTAAGAATTTTTTCCCAAATCCACAAGATATTTCACATACAACACATTTAGTCCACAAGAGAAATTAATAGTTTATAAAAATGACCCTATTCAAAAGTTTCTTAACTTGATGATTCTTAATACTTTGTTGTTTCCTAAATGACCCACAGCTATTTGTTTGTTTGTTTTTGTGATAATTGTTCATGAGTCCCTTGTTTGTCCTAAACAGTTAAACTGCCTGCTGTTCTTCAGAAAAATCCTTCAGGTCCCACAAATTCTTTGGTTTTTCAGCATTTTTGTGAATTTGAAGCATCCGTAAGTGTTTGAACCTTCTGTAATAGTTGTATATGAGTCCCTCAGTTATAGTGTGAAAAGATGGATCTCAAAATCATATAGTCATTGTTGGAAAGTTTTCACAAAACACAAAAACACTGAAAAAACAAAGAATTTGTGGGACCTTATGGATTTTAACTGTTCAGGACAAACAAGGGACTCATGAACAACTATCACTGAACAAATAAACCAAACCAAAACAAAACAAAACAAAAAAAACAGATGTGGGTCATTCAGTTAACAACACAGTATTAAAGGGATAGATCACCCCAAAATTAAAATTTTGTCATTAATCACTTACCCCCATTTCGTTCCAAACCCATAAAAGGTTAGATCGTCTTCGGAACACAATTTAAGATATTTTGGATGAAATCCGGTAGCTTTTTGACTGTCCCATTGACTGCCAAGTAAATATAACTGTCAAGGCCCAGAAACATATGAAAGTGTGTTGTGGCTGACACAGAACAGCGTACGTTGTTTACGTCCAATGGATACTTTCCAAAATGGTGACATAGAGGAGACAAATTGTTGAGTATAGTCGTTATTTTTGTATTTTTTGTATAGAAAAAGTATTCTCATAGCTTTGTAAAATAATGGTTGAACCACTGATGGCAGATGGACTATTTTGACAACATCTTTCATGTGTTTCTTGGCCTTGACAGTTTAATTTACTTGGCAGTCAATGGGACAGTCAAAAAGCTACCGGATTTCATCCAAAATATCTTAAATTGTGTTCCGAAGATGATCAAACCTTTTACAGGTTTAGAACAACATGGGGGTAAGTGATTAATGACAACATTTTCATTTTTGGGGTGGAGTAACCCTTTAAGAATCAAGTGTATGTAAACTTTTGAACGTGGACATTTTTATTAATTCAACAGTTTACCCAGAAAGGTAGTAAGGACATCATTAAAACAGTCCATGTGACATCAGTGGTTCAACCTTAATTTTTTGAAGCTACAAGAAAAGTTTTTGTGCGCAAAGAAAACAAAAATAACGACTTTATTTAACAATTTCTTCTCTACAGTGTCAGTCTTCGGCATGCATTTACAAGAACCGGAAATAACACAGACATAACTGAAATGCAAGATGGCCAATTTCAGGACTGTGTTATTATAGTAACACATACATATTCTTTTTGAATGTAATCATCCAATTCAAAGGCAAATCCAGTCTGACGTTCCTCATATTAGAGATTTGAGAATCACTCTGGCACTTTAATACTTTAAAAATCTTTTTTTTTTGTAGATTTTTAATAGGATGAAAGATATTACGAGCCATATCTGTCAGCCCACACGGCAAATCTCACACAATAACCCACCCGGCAATGACAATCAAAGACATTATCATAGCAGAATTTGCTCCAAGAGAGTTTTATCTCCATCAGAAGGGGTCATTAAAACTTCTTAAACTAAGCTCACTTGAATAAAACTTTCACAGACTACAAGGTAATCTCACAGACACTGAAACTCTTGTACAAGTGCTTTCTCTCCTATTAAATAACGCAATGAGGCCCAGTGATATGCCTCGCTTTCCTATTTGAACACCCACCTATCCTAGTATTATATTTTGTGCTCTCATCTATGCATTTTTAATTGCTGCATATATTTATCTTTAATCTCAAGCATAGAGCTCATCTGATCTTCTATAGGCAGTGAATTTGCCAACCTGATCTCATGACGAAAACGTACCTGTGGGAACTTTTTTGCTAAATAAATGTTTCAGTGCGAAATACATACCACCATGTATGTTTCGTCACATATTCGTAATGAAACGTCCACTTTTTGATCTCTCATCTTTCAGCTCTTTCATCGTGAGTCATGTTTTCCATGGGATTCGTACCCAAAGGTTCCACATCGTAAGTCCAAAGTGAAACATATGGAGCTGTAATCAAACTGTGTATGAAACGAAGTACTTTCTGTTTTACCGCCTCTAGTGTTCATTTCAGTTGGAAACTGCAGTGATTGGTATGTCAACTTTGACAGATTAGTGTTTATATTTAGTTTTTGTAATAAGCGGTTGCTAAATCAGCTATTTCTATTAGAAAAGCAGAGTTTGTTTTACAGTATTTGTTTTTGTACCGTTGAAGTCAGAGGGGTCCAAAACAACATTGGACCCCATTACCTTTCATTATGTGGATAAAATCACTTAGAGATTTTGTGTTGCACAGAAGAAAGAAATTATGGGTTTTTTAGCAGCAGTCTGCCAACTTCAGCTCTGTTTGTAGACACTTCAAATAAACAGACATCATAATTTCACTGAATTATAAATTATAGAGGCTCTTTGCTGGCTGATTCAGTTTGTAATCAATGCCCCCCTTATATGACCGCTTTAAAGAGCCCAAAAGCTCTGATGGAAAAGAAAATGGTTCATCAGATGAGTTCAAGAGTCAAGTTGAGTCTTATAACCTTCTGAGCTACTGCTCGCAAAATAGCATGCAATTTCACGACAAATTATGCGTATATTTTCTGAAAACATTCTGCAGATCAATATGAGACGGCTTAGCTTTGCAAAGCGTCAGTCTGTCCCTCAGCATCTTAAAACACTAATGCATCTATTTTGGATGAAGCACTTCTTACCCTTCGGCTGTTGATGGGCTTCAGATAAATGAGTGAGAAAGCAATCTTATTTTCGCTAAGAGAGGCTGAGAGAGGGAGGATGAAAATCACATAAACTGCAGTGGGATGATGGAACCAAAAAGCAGAGGTTTGCATATTGAGGTTTGAACGGATGTGTTTTAGAGAATCACAGCTAAATCATTCCAAAACCTTTTGGTTTGAATGTTGTTTGATTAAGTTGGACCAGGTTTGTGTCTGCTAAAATGTGGTTTATTCACCAACAACCAAAATTCCAATTAAACCATGAGGATTTGCTGAAAATTTGCTCATCCTCAGGCCATCCAAGATGTCGATGAGTTTGTTTCTTCATCATCTAAATCATTACATATATGCATTTAGCATTACATCACTTGCTCACCAATGGATCCTCTGCAGGGTAGCCTGAGGGTGAGTACATTTTTATCAAATTTTCATTTTATGTGAACTATTCCATGTAGAAAGAGTCAAATAATGCAAGCAGTGTGTGCAATCACCGTCTGCAAGACGGTTTGACTGTTACTTGTTCCCCTAGAACGCACAGGAAATGATATGAGAAATTATATTTCATGTCTGTTTAAACAGGGAGCTAAGCAATTAGAAATGTTTGAAGAGCTTTGAGTGCCAACGTCAGATCTATTCATTCTTCTGAAGTTTTACGGTTTACTCAACAGACATATTTTTAGAGAAATGAATGCGTGCTTTGTAAAACTGTTTAGTGTTCATAGTGAATTGTCCATCTGTCAGATTAAGACAAATCCTCCATTAACAAATGAAATGAAACGTCCAGATGGCATGAAAATAACACTTCAGTATGGTACCAAATGGCACAGGAGAGTGGTTAATGCTCTTTAATTTTAGTGAATGTGAGTATATGATATTTTTTTTTAATCATCATGATTGAATTAACTCTTCATGCATCATTTTTTTCCCCCATATAGATGTTTTTTTATGTTCTTGCTACGATATACAAAAGTATTATACATCGAGATGGTTTATAAAGACTTTTGGGTATCGTTTTTCCCATCTCAGACATATTATTTGGAACAGTAGAATTTGCCCTCAGGGATCTGATTTAAGAGAAATCCTCAGTCTTTCTTACATCAGTGTGTGCCTTCCTACAAAAGTCATAATAAAACTAATAAGGTAGAAAATCAATGAAAACTCTGGGGGTCTAGGTTATCAGTTTTCAGATATTAGTTCTGAAAGTTCTCTGAATGCCTGTAAATACAAGCTTGAAAGGATTTTTTTTCTTTTTATATATAATGAGCAGCCATAAGTTTATATATTTCTTATTTCATTTAAATTATACCATGTACAAGTCTGTACTACCTGAAAGATATAGCACAAAAAAATCTATTAAAATGCTAAATAAGTTCACCTCCGAACCCAAACCTTTGTTCATCTTCAGAACACAAATTAAGGTATTTTTAAAGAAATCTGAGAGCTTTCTGACTCTGCCTACACAGCAACGCAACTACCACAATCAAGGCTCTGAAATGTAAAGACAATGTTAAAATAGTCCATGTGACGTAACAAATTTATTTGACAATTTCTTCTGTCCTGTGTCAGTCTTATTGTTGTTAAGTCTATATTTTTGTTTTCTTTGCACATAAAAAGTATTCTTGTATCTTCATAACATTATGGTTGAACCACTGATGTCACATGAATTATTTTATCGATGTGCTTACTACCTTTCTGGGCCTTGAACATGTCAGTTGCGCTGTTGTCTATACAGGATCAGAAAGCTTTTGGATTTCATCAGAAATATATAATAATTTGTGTTACGAAGATAAATGAAGGTCTAATGGGTTTGGAACGACATGAGGGTGAGTAATTAATGACAAAATTTCCATTTTTGGGTGAACTAACCCTTTAACAAAGCTTATTGGTGATTTAAAGAATATTGAAAACAAAAATAAACTGTGAAGTATTCAGTAAGTTATTAGCATTCCATCCAAACATACACAGTCATTTTTACAATTCCATTTACATTGTATTTGAAGTATTTGCTAAATTGTGATTGGTCTTTTGTACATCCATTTGTTCCAGCTACTGCATTCTGTTTGTGTTTACAACTTTCCTAACTATCCTAACCTACTTTTAACACTGTTCTTTTGCTGCCTTGCGAGCAGCGGTATTTCCTACAGGAAATGCAAATTTGGTTTGTTGGATCATTGCATCTCTCCTGCCAGACATCAGAGGCAATTTTGCACCTATGCCATGCAGAAAGAGACGAAGACTTTAATGTTTACAACCACTGCTCCGTCGACCGACACAAACCAGTGAACAAACATTCATATCGTTTCATCTCCAGAGCCCTGGAGTCACACACCCTGTGCTCCAAACAGAGCGCGGTCCATCGCCGCAGCAAGCATATAATCTGCACCCTCTGACTAAAAAAACCCCTAGAGCCCTCCAGGATGAAGAACAATATTTCCCCCTGACTCGCTACAGCTGCGAAATGAATGCTCCGCTGAAAAACAAAATCACCACCGGGGGTCTGGCGACTTACTGCTGATATAAGAATCAGCGATTTTCAAGTCTCCAGTAATTAGCGCCTCAAAGACAGAAAGTTACCAGGAGCCGCTACATCAGCGTGTGTTTTCCACTAACCTCAGCACACACGTCACCTATGTGAACTTATAATAGTCCGGATGCTTCTGTTTATCTGTACATCGAGACTCGAGAAGCATTTTTGCTACACTCATAGACGTTGACTTTGTTTTTTCCAAACTTTTAGCGAGATATGCAGTATATATTTTTAAGTGGAGAAGGTTGGAGTGCAAAAGCAATTCAAGCCTTGAAACTTCTGTTCAGTAATATACACCAGATATATTTCAAGCTGCTATAGCTGATGCTATAGTTCACCCCAAAATATTTTATATATTAAAAAATGTCCTGGCTCTCCCAAGCTTCATAACGGCAGGTTTAACATAGAGTTGATGGATGAAGCCCAATAAAAGTGCATAAATCCATCACAAAAGTGCTCCACATGGCTCCGGGAAGTTAAGAAAGGCCATCTGAAGGGAATCAATGTGTTTTTTTGTAAGAAAAATATTGAAATTAAAACTTTATAAACTGTAATCTCTAGTTTCCGCTAACTATCGTTCACGTGTCCCGCGGATGACTTTAGGACGCAGTGTAAGCACCAGTGAGAATATGCTAATCTCGTGAGAACCAAGTTTTGTTTAAAGGAAAACCAGTCTCTGAAATTCTCCAACATTTTTTTTTTTACATATTGTACTTTAGCATTCGCATACATCCTACACATTATTCACTGAAACACCACGCTCTTGTGAACGTGCGTACAACAGTTATTGGAAGCTAGAGGTTACAGCTTAAAAAGTTTTAAATATGGATATTTTTCTTACACAAACGCATCAGACAGCCTTTATTCACCCCCCAGAGCCATGTGGAGCACTTTTTATGATGGATGGATCCACTTTATTGGACCTTAACACCCATTCACTGCCATTATATAGCTGGGAATAGCCAGGACATTTTTTAATATAACTCCGATTGTATTCATCTGAAAGAAGAAAGTCATATACATCTAGGATGAGCAAATCATGGGGTCATTTTCATTTTTGGGTGAACTATCCCTTTAAAGGGATACTAGCGGACAAAATACAAAGCAGTGCTTGCCAAGGCATTGCTATGTAGTTGCTAAGGTGTTCTAAGTGTATTGTTAGGGCAAAAATCAGCTTTTTCAACAGGGAGAATATTTTGTTCCTCAAACTGATTTTCGTTTTGTCTTCATGGAAGCATTAACTGTATAAAAACACACAGTGTGCTGCCCATTTATTTAAATGTAAATGAACAGGATCAGTGATTTGAAATAAGTTGTGAACAATAATGGCTGTTATCTACAAAAACACATCAACATCAAATAGCTGTAGTCAAATAGCAAGTACAGCAGTTGTAAATAATGCACACGATTTGGGGAATGTTTGCTTCAAGTTAAATTTATTCAGTCAGCAGCACTCTCTAAGGTGCACTAAACTAAATAGGCCTTTAATAAAACAACAAAGTTATATATATATGTATATATATATATATAAACTACACCCCAAGATTTTAGATCTTTATTTATTTATTTTTGTATTTTTGCTGGTTAGGGTGTTATTGGCGGTTGCCCGCTGGCCAAAGTAAAAAGTGCCCAAACCCAAGTCCCTAAATAAGCCTACCCCTAAGTATGAGCAATAGTAATCCTGATACTTACTTTAAACACTCTGAAGTAAATGAATCTTTCAGCAATCTGATGAATTATTGATGCTTCATGCAACATAGCACATGTTGTCAGAGCCTGACCAGAAATAAACTCAAATCTGAATCATAAACGTGCCGGATGTTACCAGCTTTCTTTATACGCCCTAGTAGACCCGGCATCATCCTGTGAGAATATTACTCACTGTTTAATGAACACACCGTTGTCGCTTTCTGATTTGTCTGCCTAACCAAGCATAATTTTTAGACACTTGTCTGGTTTTAAATGTCTCTGCTTTTGTTGATCTTGTTTGGTTCCTTATCCGGAGAAATCGATAGGATGTGGGGAGAAATAAACATGTATCGATCAAAGAAGGGAAGTTAGATGCAAGGGTGGGATTAGAGCAGGCCCCCTCTCTATCAGTCTGAGAATGTACCTCTAAATGGACTCACACACACACTCTGATGGTGATTCCAGAGCTGCTTATTCCATCCGATTCCACATCAGATTTGAAGATTAAAGACTCATCTGGGATTTATCCTCACTGAGACTTTTACCAGGTTTTTTTTTTTTTTTTTTTTTTTTACAAAAGTTGGAGCAGAGTGAAAGTACAGAGCAGTTAAAGGCCATGACAGGTCACCAGACAGCTGTTGGATTATTGAGAGCTAATCATGACTGTTTGAGCTTTAGCCTAATATTTGCCATGTTTTCCAATTAAAAATGACAGGCACAGGCAAACACAAAATGGGTTGAAAAAACAATCCAACTTGATTCATATGAACAAAATGCCTGACAACATTCTAATCTAGTTGATATATCAGTACTTCTGATACTGTTGGTTTGGTGTTTGGTTGGACGAGAGGCACTTGGACTCTGTTTGCGCATTATATACATTCATTGACTCTTCCTGCATGCTAAATTGTTATGCTAGCAGGTGGTAACAAGTGACTGTAACAAGTGAGTCATGGAATTATTGACTCAACCAATTTGTTCAAAAACACTTATTCATTCAGGAATGAAACATGGATGAGTCATTCAATCTTTCATTTATCAAATTCTTTAAAATAAATTCTGAACAAAGAATGAGTCAATGAATTATTCACTAGACTGATTCTTTAAAAAAACTATTTGTACAGGGTCAGAGCAAGTAACAGTCTTATGGATGAGTAACTAGAATTTTCTGATTCATTAAGAAACTTTATGAATGAGCCACTGAATTATTCACTCCACTGTTTTATTCAAATACACTGATTCATTCACAAACAAAACAAGTGACAGTCTTTTTTGGATGAGTCCCTGAATCTTAGTAATGCAACTGTCTATATAAGTCAATTAATTATTCACTGTTCACTGTTATGCAACTGTTCATTCGATCGTAAGTTCAGGAACAAAGCAAGTGACAGCCTTATGGATGAGTGATTAAATTCTTAATTCAACCAGTTTGTTCAAAAACACTTATTCTTTCAGTAATGAAACAGGTATAACTATAACTTTACTCATGAGTCACTGAATCTTTCACTCAACTGTTTTTTTTTTCTCTCTAAAACACAGATTAATCCTGAAATAAAAAGTGCCTTTGTTTGGTCTCAGGATGCACACAAGTTTTTTTCTAAGTCATGTTTATAAAAATTACGTAATTTTCCTAATTTTTTTTTTTTTTTTTCTAAAAACAATGATTAATCCTGGAAAAAGATCTGTTTTTATGAATGAGTCACTGAATTAATTACTCAACTGATTTATTTAAAAACATGAATCCATTCATAAACACTGATTTATTCAGGAATCAAACATGTGACAGTCTTGCATTTTTTTCATTCAACTGATTATATTTGAAAAATATTTATATAAATATTAAACTTTTTTTTTTTTCAAAAACACTGATTCATTCAGGAACAAAACATGTATATGTGTCTATATAAATGAGTCAATAATTCATTCACTCAACTGAATTAGTAAGAAACACTAATTTCCTCAGAAAAGAAACAAGTGACAGGCTTTTTAGATCAGTCACTGAATCTTTCACTCAGTTGTTTTTATTTTTTCTCTATAAACACTGACTAATCCTGGAATCAGGGCCGTAGCTGGGGTTAGGGGGGTGCAGGTTGTACCTGTAAGCCTGTTTGAAATTATGTAAATAAGACAAATAAATATAACAAAGATACAAATTAAACAGTCTTTAAGTTTTTTCAAGTTTGTAGGTGTCCACAGAAACCAAATAATTAAATGTAAAATATCATTGCATAGTCTTCACTGTATAAATTAAATATAGACAAATTCTTGTTAAAACTACAAAGTAATTCAGTAAAGAGCAGTGAGTAATTTCTCTCATTTACTTTCTTGGATTAACATTAAGGACACCGACAGCAGCTAGTAAATTAGGCATGGTCACTTTAAGAGAGAATACATCCAAAATAATGGTACACATCTGATTTCTTTTTCAACTGTTTGCCTTCACTTAAGACAAAACCAGCAGTTTTTTTCAAGGATACTCCTCAAGACAGGTATATCAACTTAATGTTGTGTATATTTGTCAGTTCAAGAGCAGGAAGTGGCCAAACAAAATTCTGTGTTCTAGAGCTGTGAGATGAGGTCACTGAATCATTCAATTGATTGTTTAAAAAATTAAGAACAAGTGACAAGTGACAGTCTCTGATTCATTCAGAAACAAAACATGTAAATGTCTTACTAAATCTTCCACTCAACTGATTCATTTTAAAAACACCAATCCATTCAAAAACATTCAGAAATGGAGCTAGTCACTGAATCTATAATTCAACTGGTTTGCTTAAAAATGCATATCATATGCAACGACACAAGGGTGAGTAAATGATGGCAGAATATTCATGTTCAAGTGAACTATTCCTTTAGCAGTCTATCATTTGGACAAAAAAAGTGGTATCGTCCATCCCTATATCCCTAACCCCACAGCATGAAGTACAGCTAATATCCAGCACCCTCCTCCCTCCTCCTTCCCACCAGCCACGTCCCAATCAGCCCAGCCAAGCGATTTATCATCCTCACCTGCGGCCGCTCCATTTATCATCCTTAGATCGCATCTCCAACGGACAGGAAATGTTTATTTTCGCTCATTACAGTCACCACCATTCCCCTTCCACCAACGCCGACTCAACCCCCCCAACCCTTATGTGATACCTGGGCCCGTCTGATCTCATTGCATGTACCCCTGTCTCATGCAGACCATGCACCGCTGCCCTCAGCCATCAACCCCTCACAGCCTCCAGCACCACTCCATTTGCATTTAAATGGCCAAAAATACACATTTCACAGCCTGTTATTGGATTACACTCCCCCTCCCCTGATATCTCCTATTAGCAACCGGAAAGGTTAAATGGCTAATATTGTCAAGTCACACCAGGACTCGTAATAAAATTGATGCGATGCTGCACAAACTCATATGGAGGGGGTTCGAGGGAATTACCTTCCATTTTATACACCAGCGGCATCCCAATTATTCTGTCAGACCTGCGGTGATAGCAAATAACACCCACTTTTCATACAAGTTAACTCACCCGGGCGAGACTGCATTAGATTTGAATTATGAGGATCCAATAGGGATTTGTTTGCAATCTTGCATAAAACCCTTCATCCTGGAGAATATGATCAAGAGCAGAGTATTATTACAGTGACTGCTACAAGCTACCCTTGATTGCGCACCATGTAGTGCAGACGGTAAACAACCATCTCCAACCACCGATAAGGGCACTTGAACCTCTTTCACACTTTGCTTCATTCAAGATAAATCATTACAATCCTCTGAGCAGGGAAAGGACCGTTAGCTGGCACCAAACATCCCACTTTTCCCACACGCTGCGTGGCATTGAAAATCTCATTTGGATCCGAATCCATTCACAATTCTCATTTTTTATTTCTTAGTTAGCGTCAATGTGTGCGAGCCTGCTCTGTTCTGACTCGATGTGAATAAACAGCTCGATAACTTCACAGCTGTACATTTTCACTGCTCGTATGTCGGTCCGCTGTGTTTTTCTGGCCTCTAATTACTAGACTTGGTTCGGCTGGGATGAACCAAAGCCTCTTTTAGAGTCCGTCTCCCCCGTATTTTGCTGAAAACTGAGCCTCTGCCTCCGCTTTCCCTGCTGACAAATCAATCCAACACTTTTCTTTATTGCAGCAGGCCAGAGAGGAGCTATCGACTGCCTCCTTTGGTTTTGTAAATGGTAATGTACTTCAGTCATAGGGAATAAAGCATGTACACATGCTACAGTAAAAAACTGTCAATTCTTAAGTTACTTTACCATTTAGTTAACCCTTATGCGCACTTATGGACATTTTTGTCCGTTTCAGTTTTGGTTTTTGTTATAAGTGTACCTGTGTTAATGCCAACTGCATAGATTTTGGCTCAGGTGTGTATTTTTATTGGAAGTTTAATATTTCACCCTCATTTCCTTCAAAAAATCAGTTTTACCCTCTGTACAAAAAATACTTGCACTCAGAAGCTTAAGGACAAAAATGTCCACACTGAAACCCATTAAAACTGCAATTTTTAACCCAGGGCTGTTTGACTATAAAATGATGCAATATTTGCTAATAGGCATTCATTATATTGGCAAGGCTTCAAATTTTACAATTTTACAATTTTTTTACTAGATTGTGCAATTTTTTTTTTTCAAATTTGGCATATTAAAAAAAATACTCGCTTTATTTGTGTTTTCTTATGATTATTATAGTCTATTATAAAGTGAATTGGAAAAATAATGCAGCTATAATTGTGTGGGTATGTTGCTAAGGATGTCAGAGTGTGGTTTGCATGGGTTTACTGAAAATTTAATGTGTGTAATTAGTTTGAAAGAAATTATATTGTACTGGCAATCAAAAATCCCGCTCCATGATTATGAGTCACACCCTTGGCAGGGTCATAGGGCCATGTGAAAACTTATGAATAAGGTCAAAGAAGGTTAATGAGCTTTGATGATTTTTCTTTTCACCCAAACACACATCTTAATCCTTAATTGCACTTTTCCATTTGTTATTGTTTTTGTACAGAGATAAAAGGTGAGCTTGAATTTGATGTAGAAGTTCATTGCTTGCAAGATGAAGAGACGTTACTCAGCAGAGGAACTCTGGAGCTAGTGTTGCCCCTGACAGTGAGCACACAGGTGCATTAGAAGCTAAGGATGAAAGAAACCAGCTTTTAAAGTGTTAAAATTCTGAAAATGAATGAATGTTTGGTAATTATGAATAGAAGAGATACTGCTAATAATAATAATAATAAAACAGTCAGTGAAATTGGAAAAAAAAATATATTAATATATAACATTTCCATGACATGGACCTTTTTGTCCATTATTAAGCTAAGTGTTAGTTTTTTTGACACTACATAAAAAAAAAAAAAAAATGCCTCAAAATTAATGTTGTTGTTATTCATTGACACACCCAAGAATCTAATATGGAAAAAAAAAAAAAATCTGCTTAGCATTTAGTATATGGAAATTAACTACTATTTTTCATTTTTTCATAAAAAAAAAACCTGTGGCATTATGTAAACAAACCAGCATTTAAAGGGTTACAATTCTGAAAATTAATGAATGTTTGGTATCTATGGATAGAACAGATGCTGGTTAAAAAATCAACATCAGTGAAAGTGGAAAAAAATGACCATATAAAACTAGTGTTAAAAATATATTTTAAGACTTAATGTTTATTCATGTTATTTTAATGTGAAGTATTTTAAAGTAAAAAGTATGAATAACTCAGGGCCGTTTTCTTCCGAGGAGGCAAGAGAGAATCTCCTCAAAATATTGAATGCAAAAAAAAAAAAAAAAATCATAGTACAAAAATAATTTGTGAATCAGTCTTGGAAAGACTGATGAATGATGGCCTTGGAAAGCAGGAGTTTCTTAGTGAGTAATCTGCTTGAAATTTTGGTAAATATTTACCAAGCTTTGATCACTGATGATCTGAAAAATTAAAAAATTATGCTTTTAATGTCATATTTTGATTAAATTTCATTCTTTTTTAAATTTCTGTCTTATGTTCAGTTATTTAGAAATGTATTTATTTATCTTACAAGTTATGTTTGTTACACTTTTTGTAATTTAGGCAATTTTGCAGTGAACCATAGCTCAGCTGCAAGTTAAATTTATCAGTAGGCCTATTTTTTTGTGGGTGGATATGGAAATCACTTTCAAAAAATGTTTCAATTTAATAGTCTCTTTATTTATTTATCAAAACTCTCCCAAAAGTGGAAAAACAACCTTAATGATATCAGAAATTTGTGATCTTTTTTTAAAACTAATTTCTCATATGAAGCCTTGAGTGGCTGGTAATTTGTAGGATACGCACGTAAATGGGGTGTGTAGGCGCATCCATGTGAGCGTGTGTTCGCTCCCACTGGAATATATCTGATGAGATCGTGTGAGATTAAATTGTCTGAAGCCTCTGCACCTGAAACTAAAGTGATTCACACTACATGGCAGAGAGCCCGAGAGACAGTTAGATTTATATGACAATAACACAAAAAGCAAGCACTCCACTCTTCTTGCATAAACACAAGATGGAAAAAAGGAAGACGGAAATGCGAGGATGCATTTATCATGGGCTACAAAACCTGCAGGGTCACTTATATTTCAGAGAACTACTAATTAGATATGCTGAATGAAGGATGAATTCCTAGTGGTCTTTAAAAACTCTGCGAAGCCATTATCTATTCATCCATATGATTTTGCAAGGCCACTGTTTGTTTATTTGATTAATTCAGTCCTAAAGAGTTCGCAAAAGTGTATTTTGACATCCTAAACACCTTCGATTACTTGCGATAAATGTGACTATTTTATTTCCGTACTATTACATTTTTTCAGACACACAAGTATCACAGTGAGTTATGTATTCAATTAAACTCAGCTGGACCTGAAAACCTTGAATATTTCATGCATTTGTTAGATACACGTCCGTTACGGTGACAGAATACGCAGTAGGCCATTGTATAAACCATTTGATGGTTAGCTTCCTTTGACATTAGCTTGTATTATGCAAGAGCGCTCTTTATTAAACATTCATGCTTACACATCAATCTCAAAGGTGGAGAGAAACCCTTTTATTTTGTGTGAGCAGGAAAGGAAACACATTAAATAAATTGCCAACGGAAACATCCAAGCACCAAAGAAACCGTTTGACATTATAGCAGATGAAAACCGGCAGAGTAAAAATGCTGACATCGAACGAAAGGACCTAAAAAGCGAAGCTGACCCCTGCTAAGGCCACCGCTGAATTAAATTTCTCAACAGGGAGAGCTTTGAGTGGCAGATAAATTAAACGAAATGACATGTGTTACCCAACCGCAGTCACATTTTATGCGTGCAAACGCAAACTACGTTTGCCTCAGGTTAGATATCAGAGCGTGATTATTTCAAAGTATTTAGAAAGCCTGTTTCTAAACTTCAGCTTGAATACTTTGTTGGCTATGTTTGCAGAAGTGTTCAATCCGTCTGGTATTTTGATATCTGAGTCAAAGCTGGTGAGGTAAAGAATGCTATTTTTGCATAATTGTATCTATTGAGTGGCCAGCGTGCTGTAATACACAGCTGATGAAGGGGGTGAGAACCAGCTGCCAGCTGTGGCGTAATAAAACCCTTTTATGCCTCATGCTGATTGCTGCGCTATGGAGGTAGAGTTTATGACCACCGAGCTGATTTCCGCCACCGGAATAGACTTTTTCACTGAGATCTAAGCTGTGTTTGAATGCTGAGAACGTACTGATTCAGATTCAGTGTTTGTGTAACATGTTGTCCAAGATGCCTTATAGTTGAACTATACTTGGCTTCAACCGACAGGACAAGTAAAGAGGCACTTTCTGCTTCCTGTAGAGACGTAAACAGTCTCAATTATCAAGCCGTTTTGATTTTCCGTTTTTGATATCATACTGCTCAGGCCCCGCCCACGACTGCTGACAGACTGTACCATATTAGCATATTTCTGCCCTCAGCCAGTTGTACGCTGTTCCACCATTTTCTCCACGCTCGAGCAGCTGTAGCGACAACAGTGTCTTTTAAGCAGTGCAGGTGTTTTGTATTTGGATGTAAAAGTGAACATAATAGTCTTAATTTTCTTCCAACAACAGAGCCAATGAAGACCCAGTGGATTCGTTTTTATTTTTGATGGCAATGTGCCACTGAATACACAAAAAAACTGTAGAAAGGGGTGGGGTTAGCAGTAGCTCATTATTAAGGTTGTTTTCCGATTCCAGTACTAGTATCGGAAATGCCACCGATACCACAAAAAATTCTAGCATTGATATCAGTGAGTACTTGAACCCACATACAGATCCAATATGGTTTTCTTGAACAAAACCTAGTTATGCCAGCTTTGCTTAACGCTGCAAATCGGAAATCAATTCTGCTTCACTGCTCAGAATGCAAACACAGGAAGTTGTGCGGTGTTGCCACTAACAACCACAGTTTAGAGCAGCGAAGAAGAAATACAAACGTGCTAGCAGTATGTCCGCTGTTTGGCAGTATTTCAGACTGGACCAACCAGCCAGTAAAACGGCGACATATCTCATATGTAGGACCCTATGATTTCCGCAATGTGAAAAATGCAGACTGGAATGTGGAATCCATTCATAAAAACAGAATTTACTTAAATATTAAGCCGTGAAACGACTATTTAAATATCAATTCTGCGTGTCTCTGTGTTAATGAATGGTGCAGATGCGCGGTTTTGTTTACTACTTGTACTGAAGTGCATGTGACACTTGTGGTAATATACAGTTGAAGACAAAATTATTAGCCCCCCTGCAAAATGTTAAATTTTTTTTAGAATATTTCCCAAGTGATGTTTAATAGAACAAGAGAATGTTTTCACATTATTTCCCTTTTTTTGTTCTAGAAAAAGTCTGATTTCTTATAGTTGCTTGAATAAAAGAATTAAATAAATAAATAAATAAAAAACTACCAAGGTCAATATTATTAGCCCCCCTAAGAAATTATTAGTTTGATTAGCTATAGAACAAACCACTGTTGTCCAATGACTTGCCAAATTAACCTAATTTGCCTGATTAACCTAATTAACCTAGATAAGCCTTTAAATTGCTCTTTAAGCTGAGGATTAGTATGTATTGTCATCATGGCAAAAATAAAATAAATTAGTTTGGTCTTGAGAGAAAGAATTGTTAATGCTCATAAAGTTGGAGAAGGATACACACGTTTATCAAAGCGTTCCCACAGTGAAACATGGTGGTGGGAGTATAATGCTGTGGGGATGTTTCAGTGCGTTTGGATCTGGGAATCTCGTCAGGGTTGAAGGAAACATGAAAAAGGAAGACTATAAGAACATTTTGAAAGACAACCTCAGACGCGCTCGTCTGCACTTGGTAACAAAGCATTTAAAGTTATTGTTAGTTGTTTAACTGTGTGATGGATTGGAAAAGAATCAACTGGTCTCATTTAAAAACTGCCTGTCAACTGTGATAAAACTTCCCGGTGTTATGACGCCATTTTTGATTCCATCTCTCTAGTTTCCTGAATGCGGTTTTGAGTGACCAGCTGTTCATTTGAGACCGGTTTCATGAAAATGTGTATAGTACGCCAAATAAAAACATTTTGCGTCCTGCGAAAAAATTCCCACAGGTACGTTTTAGTCGTGAGATCAGGTTGACCGTTTTAAACAAATCCCATGCCATTTTTGACCAATATCTTGGCAGAGATACTTACCATAGTACATTTTTAGGAACTCATCCTTGTGTGCAATGAAGTTGTAAATTGATGATCTTTCAAGTTATTTTCAAATGTCATTACACTGGATTTGTTTTCATAAATACTAGCTATAAACATGTTGATTTTAATACACTAAGCAAGTTCTTTTTAAAAACATCGCTACATTTAGACAGTATTTACCAAACTTACTTATTCCCATTATCATATCTCAAAAAAAAAGAGGATCAATTAGCCATGATTAGAGGCCTGAATGTTACCGTCACTTTATTGTCAAAGATGAACAGGGTGCTGCATGATACGTTTCTCTGAAAATACACTCGCTCTTACTCTAATGACGCTGATTACTCGCCAAACTTTTTTTGAAATGGGGGCACTAAGTACAGTCATGAATCTTGTTCTTTCTCCCAAATGAGAGCGACGTCAGGGGCAGCGCAGGATTAATGGTCACTCCTCCTGCCTTCTCCTTTTTCTTCAGGGCCGGGGTTTCTATTCACCCACGGGCTAATGCAAATTAATATCCACTCTCCCAGAAAATGAGTCCTGCGTAGCTGGGCTCTCTCGGCCCCGACAGATGCCGAAAAGGAGTTGCGGAGCACAAACACTTCATTAACTATTTCTTCCCGCATTAATGGAAATAAAAAGCCGTGGAACCTTGCCATAGACTGGATGGTGGTAATCAGTTTTCCGCTTCATTGTTTGTTTGCAGAAGAGGAAGTCAACCACCCATGGGTCCTCATTCGGTTAGTGCGGCGTGTATATATATTCAGAGGAATTTGAGGACAAATAGAAATCCTGTTCATAGTACAGTCGTCCTTGATAAGATTCGCTCTCACTTATTCATTCATTCAGGGTACCAGTGTGTAAAATGACAAATGACTAAGTTTCAGAGCACTTTTGACCCTGACAAGGTTAAACGTCTGCATTGATTGCTAGCTTAGAGGGCAACTTTCATCAATGTCATACTGCACATGTAAGTAAAGAGCCTTCAGAAGACTGTTTTTCATGCACAGCTTTTTAAGTCCAGATGCGACTCAATAAAGTGGAACGATTAAAGCTGTCTCGTCTATGTAAATTAGAATTTTTGTCCTAACCAGCTGCGAAAAGGACATTTTTGTTGACAGTTTGGTTGATTCATTTGTCACTCATAATATTTGGCTTGAAAAAGTAAAGAAGTAAAACAAGAGTATTTTGAGTATCAATGGTTTATTCAAGATGATTTTGATGGCAATGTCAAATTTAATTTAATTTAATTTAAAAATGTCTCTGATTTAAACTTTAGCTAATGTTTGATTCATTTTGGTTTATTTTATGTCCAAACTTTGCATACACCTTGCAGAATCTACAAAATTGTACTTATTTTACCAAAATAAGAGGGATCATACAAAATGCATCTTATTTTTTATTCAGTACTGACGTGAAAAAGATATTTCACATGAAAGATGTGTACAAATAGTCTACAAAAGAAAATAAGTTGAATTAAAAAAATTACCCTGTTCAAAAGTTTTCATACACTTGATTCTTAATACTGTGTTGTTACCTGAATGATCCACAGCTGTTTTTTGTTTGTTTGTTTGTTTGTTTGTTTGTTTAGTGATAGCTGTTCATGAGTCCCTTGTTTGTCCTGAACAGTTAAACTGCCTGCAGCTCTTCAGAAAAGTCCTTCAGGTTCCTTCTTTGGTTTTTAATATTTTTGTGTATTTGAACCTCTTCCAACAATGACTGTATGATTTTGAGAACCATCTTTTCACACTGAGGACAAATGAGGGACTCATATGCAACTAGTACAGAAGGGTCAAACGCTCAGTGATGCTTCAGAAGTAAATGCAATGCATTAAGAGCTGGGGGGTGAAAACATTTAAAATTTGAAAATCGGATTAACTTATTTTGTTTTAAGGGAAACATGTAGCTTCCGAAGGGCAGTACTAAATAATAAAAAAAGATATTTAGGCAAAATAAGAAAAAGGTACAAATCTTCATTCTGTTCAAAAGTTTTCACCCCCTGCTCGCAATGCATTGTGTTTCCTTCTGAAGCATCAGTGAGCATTTGAACCTTCTGTAATAATTACATATGAGTCCTTCAGTTGCCCTTAGTGTAAAAAGATGGATCTCAAAATCAGTCATTGTTAGAAAGTGTTCAAATGGTTTAACTGTTCAGGACAAACAAGGGACTCATGAACAACTATCACTAAACAAAACAAAAACAAAAACAAAAAAAAACAGCTGTGGATCATTCATAACAACAGTATTAAGAATCAAGTGTATGTAAACTTTTGAACGAAATGATTTTTTATAAATTCAACTATTATTTTCTCTTGTGAACAATATGTAAATGTTTTACGTGAAATGTCCTATTCAGATCAGTACTAAATAAAATATAACATTTATAAAATAAATAAAACAACATGCATTTTGTATGATCCCTCTTATTTTGGTCAGATAATTAACATTTTGCAGATTCTGCAAGGTGTATGTAAACTTTTGAGTTAATAAAAGGTCAAACAAAAAGTAGCATTTTTTGAAACTTATTTAATATTATTGATGTACTCAAGATGGTTTTGCTGGGAAAGTCAGATTTAAGCAACTAAAAAAGCAGAATTTCTGAAAACACATTAATCATGAACCAATATTTGAACAGTCTCTCTGATTGCAAATCTGATGAGTTTGTTTCATTTTGAATTCATTTTGATTATTTTTTAAATGATAGTTTATAAAATAAATACATATAAAAATAAAATAAAAAGTAGAATTTTTTAAAACATTGAATTTTGCTGTTTTGATGGCAGCGTCGAATTTAAGCAACTTAAAATAAGCATCATGTCTAAACCCATTTCATAAAATCTAAAACGAAAGTGTCTTTGATTTAAATTTCAGCAAAAAATGACAAGTTTGATTCATTTAGATTTTCTTTTAATGATGATGGTTCATAAAAAATTAAAAAGGTCAAATAAAAAGCATTTTTGAAACATGTTTATTATTGATATATTTTGATATATTGGCTGGCAAAGAGTCAGATTTAAGCAACTTTAAAAGAGAAGAATATCTGAAAACAAATTATTCATTAAAAATATTTTAATACTCGGTCTGATTTAAACTTAAGTAGCAAAAATGGCGAGCTTGTTTGATTTTTTTATTCATTTTGATTTTGTTTTAAATGTTGGCTTCTTAAATGAATACATATACTGTAAAAAAGTTAAATATGAATTGAAACATTGAATATTAATGGCATGTTAAGGATGATTTTGCTGGCAGTGTGATATTTAAGAAACCTCAAACGAGTAGGATGTCGGAAACTCATTATTTATAAAACTATCTTTTGATAGTGTCTCTGATTAAAATTAAGGGATAGTTCACCCCAAAAAAGTAAAATACTATCATTACTATGCGTCATGATACTCTCATGAACGTGCATCAAAGACTGACACAAGAGAACAAATTGTTAAATAACCTCATTATTTTTGTATTTTTTATGCACAAAATGTATTCTCAGAGCTTAATAACATTACGGTTTAACCACTGATGTCACATGGACTATTTTAACAGTTTCCTTACTACCTTTCTGGGCCTTGAATGTGTCAGTTGTGTTGCTGTCAAAATCAGAAAGCTCTCAAATTCAACAAAAATATCAATTTGTGTTTTGAAGATGAACAAAGGTATTACTGGTTTGAAACGACATAAGGGTGACTAATTAATGGCAGAATTTTCATTTTTGGATAAACTATGCCTTTAGTAGCAATCATTACTCAAACATTTTAGTTTAGTGTACATTTAACTCCCCATTATATCTCATTGCTCTAAAATATATGCCACTTGTTTATTCTGTCCATCATCCTGCTCTTTCCTCTTGATGGTTGTTAGTTGAAATTTCACTGTGCCAGGCTTCCTATGCTCACGGTTCTCATGAAATAGCACAGATGGAGACTCGCCTCGGGTGGATTTGTCACATTATCTGCAATTAGACATTCTGACCAACATGCCCTGCGGGCTCAGTCCAATGCCCATGATACAGTTTGTTAGCAGTAGTTTTGGGACAAGGAAGGTTTTGCACAATATGATGCATGTTTGACAAATTAAAAGTGCATTGTGCAGCCTGATTTCCATAAAAATCATTCTTCAGATGGCAGGAGACTGCAAAGGGAACTAAAACGTTCCAACCTCCCTGTGTGCATCCCTGTGTCTCAAGAGACTAAAAGATGTAAACACATCACCACACAACTTCACATCTGTCATTTCGTCACCTTGAACCACTTAGATGATCTCATGTGAGGTTTATAAATACAGTACTGTCTCTTAAAGCATCTCTATTTTAATGCTGCTTTCTGCAAACTCCACTGGACTTCCAAAGATATATTAAAAAAAAAAAAAATGGGGGGAGCAGGTTAAGATATGCCTTTTTTTTTTGTCCTCTAAGTGAAAAGAAATTAAACTTGGCTAATACTGCTAAATATAGAGCGGTCATGTCAAGGGTTAAGTTGAATCATTAGGGAATGTTTTAAAAATATATTTAAAAAAACAGTCATATTTAATGCACATCATGAATAAATAAGGCCATGAGTTTGCCAGTGGCTTGCTCTGTTGTTAAAATCATTATATTTATTTATTAGTACCTATTTTTTAATATACAATTATTTTCATATTAAATTATAAAACAAACAAAAAAAAATAATCAACAATAATCAGTGAAAATGAATTAAATTATAATAAAATGTTAAATAATGTACAAATGAAATGTAATTAAAAATTACATGAATGTACAAATATGAGAACAATTTGAAATAATACTTTTATATTTATTATTTTAATGGTTTAATACTTCAGTAATTTTTTAGCCAAGTAATTTACAGTAATGCACAGTAATGTCTTATTTCAAAGTCATATTTTATTTCATTTGTCATAAATAAATAAATGAGTTTGCTAGCAGCATATTCTACTGTTATAATTAATATATTAATTTATTATTATATTTATTTAATATATGATGGTTTATTTTAATGAACTGTAAATAATAATAATAATTAACATTTAATCTAAAAATATATAAAACAAGTCTAACAATAATATATAGAAATGAATTAAATTATAATAAAATGTAAAATAATGTTTCATATTTATTATTTTAATTTCATTTAATACAGATTTTTATTTGGTCTGCTGTTGTAATTTATATATTTATTTATTTATTATTATATTTGTTTAATAAATAATTATTTTTATATTCAATTGTAAATAACAATAGTAATAATTAACATCTAATATAAAAATATCTAAAAAAATTTACAAAAATGAAAAAATTGATTTTATTTGAATAAAATCTATAATAAATGTAAAAACAAAATGTAAAAAAAGTCAATAAAAATGAGAAAAATCTAATCTGAAATAAACACTTTCGCATTTATTTTTTTAATGTGATTTAATACTGATTTTTATTTTAATGATTTATTATCTTCAATAATTCCTTAGCCAAACTTTAGCCAAATAATGTACTGTCATATTTTATGTATTTTGCCATGAATAAAAAATAAATAAATACCCAGTTTGCTAGCAGCATGCTCTACTGTTATAATCAATATATTTATTTATTATTATATTTGTTTAATATATAATTATATATATATTCAATTATAAATAACAATAGTAATAATTAACATCTAATATAAAAATATCTAAAAAAAAAAAATAATAATAATTTTAATAAAATGTATAATAACGTAAAAACAAAATGTAAAAAAGTCAATAAAAATGAGAAAAATCAAATCTGAAATAAACACTTTCGCATTTATTATTTTACTTTGATTTAATACTGATTTGTATTTTAATGATTTATTATTTTCAATAATTCTTTCGCCAAATATTTTTTCAGCAATTTACAATCTCATTCCAAAGTTATATTTATAAGTAAATTATGTTTTCATTTAATAATTAATATATAATAATATAAAAGGTTAATAAAAATGTATTAAATATCAGTACAATTTTAAATAATTAAAACGTTTATCGGAATAGTACAAATAGTGCATTTAGTAAACTAGAACATTTTATTCAATACTACTTTTTTATTTTAATGACTATTTTAATAACTTCAATAATAAATAACTAATCTCTAGCCTTCATTTGCATGATATATATTTTTAGAACTGGATACATTTACATTGACATTTAGTCTCTTTTCAGCTTGTTTTATCATGCGATTTCACATTGGCACGATATATCAAGCATATGACACTGTGGCATATTCGCTTCTCATTTTAATGACCCCTTTCCTCTTGTCAAACAGGAACGATAGAGGCAGCGGCACAATTTCCTGTTGTGAGGGGCTAAAAATACCTCCGACTTGCTGATCTAGACAGATTCAGTCAAAAAAAGGAGCTCAGCTCAAAAGGACAAGGCTAATAGCCGGTGAGCATGCGTTTGTATGAATAACTTCATACGCATACATGTGTGTTCGCACGAGGATGTGCGTATGAATGCATCTGTCTCTCTTCACAGGTGTGAATGTAATGCAAAAGACCCAGGGAGTCGATGGAGAGCCTGTTCTAATGAAAACACTCTGTTAAAGCCCAGTGCCGAATGGAGTTCTAGGAGAGCTGTTTGTTAGACCACTTCTCCCAGCTTTTCTCATTTGGTGAGCTTCAAATTAGATTCAGTCTGTTACTGCCATCAGTTTTCAGCAGTCTGTCTACCTTCTTTACTCTCTGCATTCTAATTTGATTCTCTTTCATTCGCCATTCATTTTCCTCCCCCTCTCTCTCTTATTCACTCACTCTCTCTTAAACTCCTCGACATCTCTGTCTTAGCAGTCCAATTTCATTCCAATCAGCCTTGTACTGTCCAGAAAAAAAGGGGAGAAAAAATGAGCCAAACAGAACAATAGAAGGCATTGTTAATCCAAGCAAGCCAGTGATATTGGATACCACATTAAAGCTGAAATACCTGCTTTAGAAACTTAAGTAAACAGATTGCACTTGCTTTTCCTAATGCTGTTGCACTTGGGCTGAAATATTTCCAAATTAAACATTAATTGCAGCGAGGGAGTAAGACACTAACAAGCCAGCATTGGCCATATCGCTTCATTTACTTGTAAATAAGCGCTGCTTCTTGCTAGGCCTGGATGATATATTGAATATTAATGGTGTATTCAGAATGTTTTTGCTTGATATCCAATTTAGTTTTCTAAAAATCATTTCCACTTGCAAATATGCATACTTCACTGATATGCACTATGAAAATGTCATGAAAAAAGCCATATGTTAT
Source organism: Cirrhinus molitorella (assembly GCA_033026305.1). Taxonomy (NCBI): domain Eukaryota; kingdom Metazoa; phylum Chordata; class Actinopteri; order Cypriniformes; family Cyprinidae; genus Cirrhinus; species Cirrhinus molitorella. The sequence goes on along the minus strand of CM065141.1, from coordinate 9,898,954 downwards.
ATAAAAAAGAAGAAGTGTGAAGGAGCACTGCTCATGAACTGCTTTTAAAATACTAAAACAATAATTCATATATAAAATAAGAAAAAAAAGGTAACTATACTCAATAAAAAGAATTAAATAATTAAAATAATTAACAATTTACTTAAAAATAATACAATCAAATTAAAACTTAGAATGCACAACGTTTCATTCTATTTATTATTATTATTATTATTATTTAATTTTTATTTAAATGTTTTATTACGTTTAATTTAAACTTCAGTAGCAAAATGCTGTTAGAGAAAGTTTGTTTATATAAATACAATTATTTATTGTATTTAATGTATTTATTTATTGTAACTGTGTAATTATTTATACACAGCCCTTGTAACTCTAAAATACATATTTTATTGAAAAAAAAATTTTTTTTGGTCAAATAACATTTTTAAATAAATAAAATTAAAACAATTATTTTTGAATGAGTAAAAAAAATAAGTCAAACTATTGCAACTAAATAAAAAATAATAAAATAAAATGTAAAAAAAAGAAATAATAATACATATAATTATTTCATTTTTGAAAAAAATTAAGTTTAATTAAAAATAATCAAATCAATTTTTTAAAATAGGATTTAATAGGATCTCTACTTTAAACTTAAGTATCAAAAATGCTGTTAGAGAAAATTTGATTAATTTTATGAATCAATTCATTTAAAAAAATCTAATTATTTATAAACAGCCCTTGTAACAACTAATTTTACTAATTTTAGTTAAAAAAAATAAATAAAAAAAAAAATATATATATATATATATACAAATAATGAATAAAAATATTGTAAAAAATGAGTAAAAAAATTGCAACCAAATGAAATGAAAATAATTAATAAAATAAAATAAAAATGTAAAAATTATATAATTAAATAATAAAGTTTTATTTCATTTATTATTTTTTTATAGTTTTAATGGGATCTCTATTTAACTTCAGTAGCAAAAATGCTGTAAAACAAAACAAAAAATCATAATAATACATAAAATTCTTCTAATTATTCATGTTTATATATATATTTATATATATATGAAAAAGTCCAACCATTTGTTTCAGTGAATCAAAACTCTGATTCAATGATCCATCTGAATCACCACTCAAAAATGGTGATTTGAAATGATGGTTCATAAAATACAAAACAGCATTTTTGCAAGTTTGATTCATTTTGAGTCAGTGCAGATTCAGATTTAAAATGAACTATTTTGATTCTGATTCAAAACTGTCACTTTTCAGTGTAGAGTTTCATGTATTGATTATTAAAAAAAATACATTTTCGTGAATCAGCTCAGTTCAATTACTCAGTGATTTATTTGAATCATCATTAAAATAATGATTTGAAATGAATTTAGCAAGTCTGATTCATTTTGAATCAATGCAGATTCAGATTTAAAATCAAAATTATGATTCTGATTCAACACTGTCCTTTTCAGTTTATGGTTTTGCGTATTGATTATTGAAAAACCTTTCAAACAGTTTGTTTTAGTGAATCAAAACTCTGAAGTAAATTATTTGAATCATTTAAAAATTGGATTCTTTTAGCAAATTTGATTCTTTTTGAATCAGTGCAGGTTCAGAAAGATTCAGTTATGATTCTGATTCAAATCTGTCTTTTTCAGTGTATTGATTTAAAACAGAAATCAGAATCAGAGATTTGTTGTGTAATCACTCAAAACTTCCTGATTGGTCTAATTTAATAAACACTTTCAAACCTTTTCAGATGAAATACACAAGTATTGAGATATCGAATATCCCTATTTTATACTAAGCCCTATTATATCTAACTAAGCTGAGGTTTTCTGAAAGCAAGAGAGGAAGAGAGTGATTTCAAAGTGTATCGGTGACTCATTTGCATATAGAGGAGGTTGCACAATCGTGACCACTGCGAAATGAGTTTGGTCACTGATGAGAAAATAAACAGTATTTGTTTGCTCCTCTATACACTCAAATGCACTTTCTGCACAGAGTATATTTCAAAAAATAAATATAATAAACATCTTACACTGCACTTTACAAATCTTTTGAAGGTCATCCTGTGAATAGTTGCATGGAAACTGGAAATATAATTGAAAGGACATCCAGTAGCGGATAACAATAAGAACAAATTAATCGAAGTGTGTTTCTATCCCATTTACAACTTATCTGTGCTGATAGCAGGCAGTTGGGAAATGGGAAAACTCTTATCTTCAACTTCATTAGCTGGGTTATCTAAATTACAGCCCTTATCAGTTTTAATTATTAATTTAAGTTTTAAATGACTTCTGCATCTGTACTGTTCAAATACAGTGTGGGTGAAAGAGTTATGATGAAAAATTGAAGAGGATTTCAATTACTAGACTGAAACTACTAGGATTTTTTATGCCCTAGAACTATGAAATTTATATGAGGTTCCCATCTGCTTGTCGTCTTATTCTAAGTCATCCGACAGACCCGAAAAAAGAGGGAAAAGTTCGATTTGAACCTGAAATCCACATGGTGCACTGGCGTTTCATTTACGAGCCCAGCAGCTCCAGACTGCAGTCAGATTTCAGCACCATGGAGAGCTCACAAAGCAAGCGCCGCGCAGCTGAGCGCTCCCCTTTCAACTAGGGAATTTCTCTCTGTGAGTATGTGTGTTTTAGGTCTGTTTTTGGAAAGTGGCATGAAATGTAATTTCCTACCTTACTGGATGAGTTCTGTCATATTGTTGCCCTATTTTCCCTTTTCCCAAATTTAAATAAAGGCGCATTTGAGGACACTCAATGTGTGTCTACTAAATCACATGCCACTAAATCTTTGATTGCCTAATTATTTGTGGTAATTGTGCAGCCTTACAAACTCTAAAATATTTGTTAGTCGTCCTGTCCACTTTTGTGGCTTTACATGCATAAATATATATATATATCTAAAATAAATAAAAAAATAAATATAGTATATACACATTTATATACAGATAACATTATTTTATTGATTATATAAAAATAATAAATACAATTATCTATACACTGCCTTTGTAACTTCAAAATGCATGTGTTATAATGAAAAATTAAAGCCATTTTTTTTTTTTTTTGTTCAAATAATATAAACTTTATTTAAAAAAATATATATATTTTTTTTTTTTATGAGTAAAAAATAAAACAAACTAAAACTGAATAAATGAAATAAAATGTCAAATTAATTCATTCATTAATTTACTTTCTTAACTATTTAAAAATAATAAACATTTATTTACACACAGCCCTTGTAGCTCCAAAATGCGTATTGGAGTAAAAAAGACAGCCCATCCCATATTTACAATTAATAAAATTAATTTTTAAAGGTCAAATATCATGTGAGTGTAAAAACTGTAACCACATAAAACAAGCAAAAATAAAATAAAATAAAGTATTTTACTAATTATATAAAAATAATAAATACAATTGTTTACAATTAATACAATTATTTTTTAAAGGTAAAATGTGTGAGTCAAAAAAGTGTAACCAAATAAAACAAAACAAAAATGGAAAAATATATATTTTATTAATTATATATTTTAAAAAATACAATTATTTATACACAGCCCTTGTAACTCTAAAATGTAAATTTTAGTATATATATATATATAATATTTTTATTAATTATTATTAATGGATATTAATAATATTATTATATCATTATGAATTATATTAAAATTTTATTAATTATAGAAAAATAATACATACAATTTTATACAATTCATAAAAGTCTTTTTTAACGGTCAAAAAATTGCAAGCCCATCCTTTTTTTTTTGTCAAATTATTTATATATAATAAAAAAAATTATTAGTCAAAAAAACGTATGATTTACAAAAATTGCAACCAAATAAAACAACACACAAAAGTAAAATAAATACAAATAATAATAAATAAATAAATAAAATTATTTTATTAATTATATAAAAAATAATAAATACAATTATTTACAATTCATAAATTTCTTTTTTAAAGGTCAAAAAATTGCAACAAAATAAAACAAACCAAAAAAAAGTTTTAAAAAAATTAATTATTTTATTAAAAATAAATACAGTTATCTATACCACCGCCCTTGTAACTCTAAAATGTATATTTTAGTAAAAAAAAAAAAAGACAGCCCATCCAATAAAAAAAAAATATATATATATATATATATTTAAATATATTTTTAGAAATTGTCAAAAAATTGCAACCAAATAAAACAAATACACAAACATAAAATAAAATAAAAAAAATAACTTAATAACTAAAATTATAATAATATAATAAAATAATAAATACAAGCCCTTCAAAAAAAAAAAATAACACAGAATGATTATATAAAAATGATTATATAAAAAATAATAAAATTATTTTATTTTTCATGTTTCATCTATAATTTATATATATATAAACATATTTACAATATACAATTTTATACATTTTATTTCATTTTTGACATTTCATCCATTATTTATATGTATATGTAAATCAATATAGATAATGTTAAATCATCAACATAAAAAGCAATTTGTCATTTAGCAGACTTAAAAAGGTACCTCAAATGAAAAGTGTGCATTTAATGTGGTATAAAGTTAACTGTGTTATGCTTCCATTCTCCCTCTTTACTTCTCCTTTTTAGTCTGTCCTTGATGCTTTTTCACTCAACCCAAGCCGAAAAAAGCTTCACGCCACTATTTTAGCAACACAATGGCTTTTTTCATCCAGCGCCACAACCTTTTGGCACATTATCCACGGGGCCCATGAGGTCATTCAAACAAGACTGTAAAGAACAGCAGTTCTTTCGAGTGCTATACTAACACGTCTTCGGATTTACACCGTTTGGTTTCGCGCATCTGCATATGAATGTACATTTCTAATAAAAACGCATTGACGAGCGCAGACCTTTATTACCATGCTGCGAAACACCTCCGCCGCGGTTTAATTAGTCCCATTACCCAGCATTCTCTCTGGCTGAACATTGATAATACGAAGTGAGCGTCGGAGACACATTAAAAACGAGGCGGCGCACACACACCCGACTCTCACAAACACTCCACTTGCTAATCTCCTGCCTGAGTTAGCACTTGTTATGTTGAGGGGAGAGTCAAATAGTATGGCCCACTGCCTCACAGACAAATGTGCCACATTAGCATTTGAATATGTATTGTATTCTAATCTCCTTTCACTCAAGCATATTTGAATATAAACCAATTTCCTTCCTGCCCATTCAGATTAGTCACTTTGCGTTGCTTTGAAAGGACATGTTTAATATTCACTATCAGATTTTCATATCTTGTAGGTTCATTGTGTGATATTGATATTTTATGCTATAATGCCTTTTTTAGCGACTTCGGCGATGTGGGTTTTATACTTACAGGCCTTTTTTTTTTCTTTTTCTCTGATATGAACCTGTCTTTGAAGCTGTCAGAAACTTTCAAAGGATGTTGAGCAAAGTTTTAGTGTGCTATATTTAATCAGAGCTTTGAAGGCAGGTGTTAGCTGGCTTCTTCTTAGCGAGCCTCAAAAGGCCAGATCTGACATGTTTTTGACATTAGATTTATTACAGAAGTATTATTAGCAGGCCTTGCTGTACAAAACACCTAACCTTGAGTGTTAAACGTAGCCTCGTAATTGACAGGTAACAAAACGGCTAAAATCCCACAGAAACTGAGCACACAACTTTCTGCTGGCTTGTGTGTGCGAGCTGCACTCGAAACCATACAGCGTGAGCGGTGTAGTCTAATTTGCAAACAAATGACTCATATGAACCGATTCTTTTTAGTGATTCAGTTGTTTCAGTGATTCAGAAATAACCAATGTAATCAGATTCATAATGAATCATTAAAAAAGGAATGATCAGTTGAATCACTCTAATGAATAATGATGGACTTACTGAATCAGTCAGAGTAGCTATTGAATCAACACTCAGTTGAATCACTCTAATGAATAACCAGACAGCATGACCAGTGTAGTCTGATTTGCAAACAAATGACTCATATGAACCAATACTTATTAGTGATTCAGAAATAACCAGTGTAATCAGATTTGCAGACTTATAATGAATCATTAAAAAAGGAATGATCAGTTGAAACACTCTGCTGAATAATGATGGACTTACTGAATCAGAGTAGTTATTGAATCAACATTCAGTTGAATCACTCTAATGAATAACCAGACAGCATGACCAGTGTGATTCGCAAACAAATGAAACTTGAAATGAAAAACATATGAACTAGTTCTTTTTAGTGATTCAGAAATAACCAATGTAATCAGACTTTAGTTCTTTAATGAGTCATTCAAAAAGGAATGGTCAACTTAATCACTCTAATGAATATTGAATGGGCTTACTGAATCAGTCAGAGAATGTAATCAGATTCGTAGTCTATTAAAGAATCATTCAAAAGGCTCAAGGTGTCAGGAATGATCAATTGAATCACTCTAATGAATAACCAGACAGCATGAGCGGTGTAGTCTAATTTGCAAACAAATGACTCATATGAACTAATTCTTTTTAGTGATTCGGAAATAACCACTGTTATCAGATTCACAGACTTACAATGAATCATTAAAAAAGGAATGACCAGTTGAAACACTAATGAATATTGATGGACTTACTAAATCAGTCAGAGTAGTTAGTGAATCAAAACTCAGTTGAATCACTCTAATGAATAACCAGACAGCATGACCAGTGTAATCTGATTTACAAACAAATGACTCATATGAACAATTCTTTTTTTAGTGATTTAGAAATAATTCAGAATCAATAAAAGTAATTCCTGAATTAACACTGAATTATTATAAATTCCAGTAATAAAATGTATAATAAATTATATGAATATTATATGAATATTTCATATTTTATTAATTTAAACCATACTAATACTAATAACAGGCTTATTACTTGCTAGTTATGCTACAAGCATGCTAACAACATGCAAATCATGTTAAAAACGTACAAGTTGCATGCTAGTCATGTTAAAACTTGGTAACATGTTAATAATGCTTAAACATGCTAGCAACGTGGTAATCATGCTAATAACATGCTAATAACTTGTTAGTTATGCTACATGCTAACAATATGCTATTCGTATTAAAAACTTACAAGTTAAATGATAGTCATGCTAAAATCTTGCTAACAACACATTAATGATGATAAAACATGCTAGCAACATACTAATCATATAAAAAACATGCTAACAACATGCTAATTGTGTTAAAACATGATAGCAACATGTTAATAATGCTCAGACATGCTAGCAACATGGTAACATGCTAATTATGTTGCCACGGGTTGTTTTTGGTGTCCGCTGGTTGAATCCACCCCAATAATGCCATATTTAGCCCCTGAAATGTGAATTTACCAGGGGAACCCGACAAAAAACGTGTATTTCATCCCTGAGAACAAGATTTTTAACGGGGACCCCCCCTCGAAAGGCCATTGGGCTAGTTTTGGGGTACTTTTGAGTAGCAATTGGACGAGTTTAGTTGTGAAAGCAACCCTGGAGATGATAGACAAGATGTTATAGAATAATAATTTAATGAAAACCTATTTTTCGAATTTCCTGAAAATGTCCCAGCACGACATCCGACGGGTTTTCCCAGATCGCATCAAATTTATGCAAATATGCTAGTGCTGTGTATAAATAAATCCACATGCATACAGTACATATTTAGAAAATATTTACATGTATTCATAATCCAAACGATTAATCACAATTAATTGCATCTAAAATAAAAAAAAGTGTTTACATAATATGTCTACTGCGTATATTTATTGTGTATAAATAAATCCACATACATACAGTACATATTTTGAAAATATTTACATGTATTCATAATCTAAACAATTAATCGCGATTAATTGCATCTAAAATAAAAAAAATTTGTTTACATAATATATGTGTACTGTGTATATTTATTGTGTATAAATAAATCCACATGCATACAGTACATATTTAGAAAATATTTACATGTATTCATAATCCAAACGATTAATCGCGATTAATTGCATCTAAAATAAAAAAAATTTGTTTACATAATATATGTGTACTGTGTATATTTATTGTGTATAAATAAATCCACATGCATACAGTACATATTTAGAAAATATTTACATGTATTCATAATCCAAACGATTAATCACAATTAATTGCATCTAAAATAAAAAAAAGTGTTTACATAATATGTCTACTGCGTATATTTATTGTGTATAAATAAATCCACATACATACAGTACATATTTTGAAAATATTTACATGTATTCATAATCTAAACAATTAATCGCGATTAATCGCATCCAAAATAAAAAAATTGTTTACATACTATATGTATGTGTACTGTGTATATTTATTGTGTATAAATAAATCCACATGCATACAGTATATTTTGAAAATATTTACATGTATTCATAATCCAAACGATTAATCACGATTAATTGCATCTAAAATAAAAAAAATTTGTTTACATAATATATGTGTACTGTGTATATTTATTGTGTATAAATAAATCCACATGCATACAGTACATATTTAGAAAATATTTACATGTATTCATAATCCAAACGATTAATCGCGATTAATTGCATCTAAAATAAAAAAAAAATTGTTTACATAATATATGTGTACTGTGCATATTTATTGTGTATAAATAAGTCCACATGCATACAGTACATATTTAGAAAATATTTACATGTATTCATAATCTAAACGATTAATCGCAATTAATCGCATCCAAAATAAAAAAAATGTTTACATAATATATGTATGTGTACTGTGTATATGTATTGTGTATAAATAAATCCACATGCATACAGTACAAATTTTGAAAATATTTACATGTATTCACATGTATATATTTATATACATATAATTTATACTATATATAAATATATTTAATATTTAAACATAACATATTTTTCTTAAATATATACATGCATGTATGTGTATTTATATATACATAATAAATATACATAGTACAAACACATATTATCTAAACAGAAACTTTTATTTTGGATGTGATTAATCATTTGACAGCTCTAAAATATACATATATTAGTTTCTGCATAATTTACAGCTACAGCTGAAAGAGAATGTCTTCCATTCAAGCTAAATTCTAACCAGTTATATCCCAAGTAAACTGAATGAATCAAACCAAATTGCAATTGAAACGAATCGACAGTTTGTTAATCTGAATCGAATCTGAAAATGTGTTCCGACACCCACTTGAAGCTGCATAAAAACTGAAAGCGAGTCTTTCATTAGCAAGTCACGCTCAAAATTTGCTAGCATCTCTAGCCACCCTAAACGTCTGGTGTGTGCTACATGAAAGCCCTTTGTGAATAACAGGCTTCTATAATTAGAGCTTTGTCAATCAAATTTTGAATTTCTGGACTTGTTTTATTAGAGGACAGTATTCCAAAGAAAAAAGAGCAGCCTGTCTCATCAGTGTCGTTCTTTATAGCAAAGGACCCAAGCAGGTGGTGATCATTAGTCTCGGGGTTTTGATGTTGCTTCTGGGAAGCGTCTACGTCATTGTGTCTTATCAAAGAGAAATACACCGAGAGGCCACGGCTTCAGATGACCACAGAGGTGCTATTGTGAATCTGTTCACCTCTAACATAATTAGAGGTTAAGAGCTTTTAAAATGGCCCTTGACTCATTTGCTTCACCAGAGCTATCATTAAAGGATTGGAGTTCTGCAGGGAGAGCCTAATAACTCTCTGTTTCTCACTAAGTGTGAAATCGTGAGATTGCGGTCTCGTACTTCACATTAAAAGACTTTGCCGGCATTAGCTTACTGGAGCTTCAGGAGTCTAGAGGCGAAAATATGATGCTGGCTGAGATGTTGTTTAACATGATGTACACATATAGAACATGTTCCTAGATCAACATCCTTTGTTTTACCTGAAGCAATGTTTGTGTTAACCAATCACTGATAGGGAAACTACAATCGAGATTGGCTGATTGAAATGATGCTTCAGGAAAAACAAAGGATATAACATCAGGAACATGTGTTGTTTGTGTAAATCATGCTGTGCTTGAGTTATTTGTTCTCCTGTGTCATGATCATAAATGCATATGAGTGATTCTTGTGAGCAACCCAGTGAAAACTATTAGATTACACTTTATTTTAAGGTATTCTTATAAAAAAAAGGCTATTTTAGGGCCCGAGCACCGATGATGTGAGGACCCTATTGGAATTGCTCCATTTCTTATATAAGATTATTATTTTATTTTTCATTATTTTTACATTGTTTTTAATGACAGTGAAGCACATTTAAACTCACAATGGTTAGTAATGCTAACTAAAATAAAATAAAATATTATTATTATTATTGGTTATACATAATAACAATAATTGTCAAATTGTATCTATTTACAATGGTTTGTAATGCTAAATAAAATCAAATAAAATACAGATATTTTATTATTATTATTATTATTATTGGTTATGAATCATATGAATATTGATTGATATTAATAATGTCAAATTGTGTATAATTAAATATTATAATTAATATCATTATTGCATTAGATATGTAATTTTATTTTTTTTAAAAAGCCTATTTTTAATATGATTATTTTTATTTTATACTCTTTTTTTACATTATTTTCATGATAGTGAAGCATATTTAAACTCCCATTTCACAATGCTAAATAAAATAAAATAAAAATTATTATTATTATTGGTTATTAATAATTCTACTAATAATAATTGTCGGTTGTATATAATTAAATATTAAAATTAATATCATTATTACATTAGATATGTGCAAACATACATTAATAAATAATTTTGCATCTAGAAAACAAAGCCTATTTTAAGGTATTCTTATTTTTAAAAAATAAAGCCCATTTTTAAAATAAAATAAAATTGTATTTACATTATTTTCATGACAGCAAAGCATATTTAAACTCCCATCTCCCAACGGTTAGTAATGCTAAATGAAATAAAACAAAATAATATAAAATACAATAAATAAAATATATTATTATTATTATTGGTTATGAATAATAATAATAATAATAATAATAACTGTATATAATTAAATATTATAATTAATATCATTATTACATTAGTTATGTGCAAACATATGTTAATAAATAATTTTGCATCAAGAAAATAAAGCTTATTTAAGTATTCATATTTTTATTTTATTTATTTTTTTATTAAAAAATTATTTTGTAAAATATTATTTTATTTGTATTATTTTTACATTATTTTCATGAAAGTGAAGCAAATTTAAACTCCTATCTCCCAACGGAGAGATTATTAATGTTAAATAAAATAATCAAATAAAATTTACTAGCAAAAAGCAAATAAAATAATAATAATAATAATAATAATAATAATATTTACATGATTACATTAGATATTGAGTTAATAAATAATTAGGCATCAAGAAAATAAAGCCTATTTTTATGAAAATGTAATCATTTAATTATTTTAAGGTATTCTTATATTTAAAAAAATCAAAAAGCCTTTTATTATTATTATTATTATTATTATTATTATTATTATTTTATTAGTATTATTTTTGCATTATTTTCATGAAAGTGAAGCATATTTAAACTCCCATCTCCCAACGGTTAGTAATGCTAAATAAAATAATCAAATAAAATTTAATAGCAAAAATAAATTAATCAAATCAAATAATAATAATTATTATTATTGGTTCTGAATAATGATAAAATAATAATTGTAAATAAGAAAATTACACCTATTTAAACATCCATCCCTCAACTGCACTAAATAAATAAGTAAATAAATAATAGTAGTAATAGTAGTAGTGTTATTGTTATTTATTACAGTTGTGAATAATAGTAATAGTAGGTATTATAATAATTATCTACATTAGATATGTCAAGAATTGTAAATGAACTATAAATACATAAATATAGCAATTAACATATAAGTAAATAAGTATATTTAGCTGGAAGAAAATGAAGCCCATTTAAGACTTATTATTTGAATAGTATTCTTTTTTAATGACAGTTACGTGTATTTAAATAATACTAATAATAATAATAATAATTATTATTATTATTATTATTGTTATAAGTGTATTTAAACCTCCATACCCCATCTGTGAGCAAATACAATACATAATTCAGTGAGAAAGCAAACAATAAGAGAATGTGCTTGTCATGAAAATGACTTTGTTATGAAAGTAATAATAATAATCTTTGTTTATTTCAGGCTGAAAAACGACCCAGCCATTTCTTTGTAAGATTTACCCTCAGCACTTTGCACTGACCTCAAAGCTGAGCTTTGCATTCAGCTCCACAAGTGAGGCAAGCGCCTGCAGTCAGCTGCGAGCAGCAGCCCATGACAAGTTACGTCCATGATTTGACGAAGCGCATCTTCTGAATGAATGGTGTCAGGTCATTACAATGACATATTCTGTGGGTGGATTATCCTTTGTTTGTTTGATAGGTGGCGAACAAAACAAACAGATCCTTATACATATTAAACAGTTTTATAATGTTGTGTCTGGGACAGCGGGGACATCTAATTGCTGCGTTTGTTGTGATGTTGAGGCCTGTGCAAATCTGCCTCGCGCAAAAGGACAGATATCAAAGTGAACATGTGTCCAATGGCATGTGTGAGGGTGATTGTATCGATGTAAACCCCACGCGCTGAATTTCAAAGAGGGATGCGTTGAACCTGACTCCAGTCGCGGCGGGCCGACAGTGAAATGCCTCGGATTGAGAGTGGATACAATGTCAACATTCATTAGACAAGGCCCTAAATGAAATGGAGAGCTAATGGACTAGAAACTAAATGAAACTCTGGTCTGTGTGTGTGGAAAGCAAGACAAATTCGTTCGCTCGTCCACTTTTAGCTGCTTTTTTTTACCTTGGCTGAACAAACTTTGGATTAAATATTAAAACAAGATTATACGTAATGAAATTTTAAAGCTAATGACATCAAAATAGCATATTATAATAGCTCCTCTTTCAATTTCAAGAACAGCAAAGCGGTTTCTTTGAATCTTAATTAATAATAAGCACTGTATCTACACCGCTTTGAATTCTGAACACAGAATGTTTCTATAGGAGCTGTGGTTTCTCTCTTCTTGAGAGAAGATCTTGTACTTCTGTGGATGAGGCGAAATGAGCTTTTATAGATGAAATACCTGGAGTTGGAGAAGAATTAAAGCTCATTGGAACAAAGAAAGTCATAGTTTTCAAACAATTAGCCAGGCGGAGTTGGCATAATGGCTACAATAGTCTGAGCTGTCGTTCAGAAACGTGGAAACAGAAAGATCTTTTACAAGCAGAGACTCTTGTGAAAGCTATTTAAATCAGGTTTCATTTAAAAGTAATACAATGGGTACTAATTCAACATATATGCTCAATTCAGGATCACATTTTTTAATTCTAAAGTGAAATCTAAACCTGTAAGTTCATCTGCTGAACACAAATTAAGATATTTTTGATGAAATCCAAAAGCTTTCTGACCCTACATAGACAGCAACACAACTCGTTCAAGGCAGAGAAAGGTAGTAAGGTCCGGTGTTGGGGGTAACGCATTACAAGTTACACAATCAGATTACTTTTTTTCAAGTAACTAGTAATGTAACGCATTACTTTTTCATTTACAAGAAGATATCTGAGTTACTTTTTCCTTTATGTATTTAATCCCATTATATTAACCAATGACTTTAACCATACTAATAAGCAAAACTTACTTTAGATTAACTAACATTTGTGCTTTATTTTTCCAATTGCTGAAGAGTTTTGGACTTCCTTCTCCTACAGTTCTACTGTACAGATGTGAATTTACTTTTTCTTCAGCCTCAGGCTTATTTATTTAAAAAAAAAATGTTTGGTCTGTAAGGGCTTTTACATTTGCTAAAAATCAAACTTTTTATATTAAAAACAAGAAAGCCCTGCCCAGATTTTAAAAACAATGCAAAAGTAATGTAACGCATTACTTTCCATAAAAAGTAACAAAGTAACGTAGTTTTTAGGGAGTAACACAATACTGTAATGCATTAGTTTTAAAAGTAACTTTCCCCAACACTGGTAAGGACATCATTAAAATAGTCCATGTGACATCAGTGGTTCAACCGTAATTTTATGAAGCTACGAGAATACTTTTGTGTGCAAAGACAACAAAACTAACAACTTAATTCAACAGTTTCTTCTCTTCCATGTTAGTCTTCGACACACATTCATAACAGTACCGCAAAGCATATTTGTGACATTGGACCACAAAACCATAAGGTTCACTTTTTTTATACATCATCTCAAAGCTTTTAGCATAGGACAATATTTGGGGATACAACTGTGCAAAAAATCTAAATAATGAGAAAATCTGCTTTAAAGTTGTCTAAATGACATTCTTAGCAATGCATATTACTAATCAAAAATAAATTTATGATATATTTAGGGTAGGAAATTTACAAAATATCTTCATGGAGCATGATCTTTACTTAATATCCTTATGATTTTTGGCATAAAACAAAAATCGATCATTTTGACCCATACAGTGTATATTTGGCTATTGCTACAAATATACCTGTGCTACTTAAGACACATTTCTTCTATATAGCTTTTGAATACTTTTCTATAAAAATTTGTAGCAAATCTAAAAATGCATTATTCTTTTGATAGTGAAAATGTTGGCAGGGCAATTAGAATCAGAAATCTTTAAAGGAACACTCCACTTTAAAAAAAAAAAAAAAAAGACTTCAACTCCCCTAGAGTTAAAAAGATGAGTTTTTAGCATAGCTTAATCATTGAATCTGATTAGACCGTTAATATTTTTCCTATTTAAAACTGGAGTCTTCTGTAGTTACATCATGTACTAAGACCGACAGAAAACGAAAAGTTGTGATTTTCTAGGCTGATATGAATAGGAACTATACTCTCATTCTGGCGTAATAATCAAGGAACTTTGCTGCGTACCATGGGTGATATTGATGATATTACACAGGACCTGAAAATAGTTCCCAGCTAGGTAACTTCCAACGTGACTGGCACTAAGCCACTAAGCTAATAGTAAAATAGCTGGTGACTATATTCAGGCGTTGCGTAATATCACTGCGCCTGCTGCACCCAAGTACGGTAGCAAAGTTCCTTGATTATTATGCTGGAAAGAGAGTATAGTTCCTATCCATATCAGCCTAAAAAATCACAACTTTTCATTTTCTGTTGGTCTTAGTACACAATAACTACAGAAGAGTCAAGTTTTAAATAGGAAAAGTGTTAATGTCAGACCCGGAGATCGACTGAATGGATTTGAAAACTGTAAAACTCATCTGTTTAACTCTAGGGGAGTTAGAAAATGAGCCTATTTTCAAAAAAAAAAAAAAATGGAGTGCTCCTTTAATGTTGAGCCCTGAAGTTATATCTGTTTATTCAGACAGTAATGCCAACAACATGCGCACACACACACACACACACACACTCATTGATTTTAGATGGTGGTGGATGCAAGTCTGTAGATGCAGTATTTGTATTCTGAATGCTTTGGTCCAGTTGAATGAGCTCATGTTTTGTAATGATGATCGTAATAAGAGGCTGTGTGTTTTCATAAAGATATCCCATGAGCCCCATTACGGACATCAGACAGCTGCCGCCGCCACCTCTGTCCACCGGTTCCAGCATCTGCTATACACACACACACACACATGGATGCCAATAGACACTATTCACTCACTTACAAAGGCAGACTTCCTGAGGAGCCAATAGGGGCCTCAAGTTTCACTTCTCACCTTTAAAAGGTGAAACAAACCCATTCGGCCACTGGGACGTTGTAGTTTTGTGCCAATAACAGTGCCAAATGGGGTTGATTTACATTTTTTCTCATTAAACGATTAGTTCGCTTCCAGAATAAAAAATTTAGTCACCCCTATGTCCTCCAAGATGTACATGTCTTTCTTTCTTCAGTCGAAAATAAATGAGGTTTTTGAGGAAAACATTTCAGGGTTTTTCTCCATATAGTGGACTTCAATGGGGATCAATGGGTTTAAGGTCCAAATTGTAGTTTCAATGCAGCTTTAAATAGCTCACATGCAATCCCAGCCAAGAAATTAGGGTTTTATTTAGCAAATCGATCAGTCATCTTCTCAGTAAAATAAACAGTTATATACTTTTTAACCAGAAATGCTTGGAAATGTCTTTTA
This sequence comes from Cirrhinus molitorella, assembly GCA_033026305.1. Classification (NCBI taxonomy): domain Eukaryota; kingdom Metazoa; phylum Chordata; class Actinopteri; order Cypriniformes; family Cyprinidae; genus Cirrhinus; species Cirrhinus molitorella. The sequence goes on along the minus strand of CM065141.1, from coordinate 9,882,847 downwards.
CTAGCTTGACTTCAAGCAATACGTAGTCATGTTGGAAAGGTCACGCATGACGTATAGGCGGAAGTACAGACCCAGTAATTTACAAAGTGAACGTGCAAAAAAAGTCAAACGCTCTTTACAAAAAAGATAAAACAGATGAAGAACTAACCATGTGTGCTTTTCAACATGATTGTGTAATGTGTGAAATCTTGGACGCACATTGCAGAACTAGTGCAAGATGAGCATATGTGGTTAAAAAGTGTATAATTTTTTTATAAAATTACTAATCTTTTTACTAGATAAGACCCTTATTCCTGGTCTGGGATTGTGTAGAGCCATTTAAAGCCGCATTAAAACTGCAATTTGGACCTTCAACCCATTAATCCCCATTGAAGTCCACTATATTGAGAAAAATCCTGAAATGATTTCCTTAAAAACCTTAATTTCTTTTCGACTGAAGAAAGAAAGACATGAACTTCTTGGATGACATTGGGGTGAGTAAATTATCAGGAAATTTTTATTCTGGAAGCCAACTAATCCTTTAAAGTGTTAGGTCACATGAATTAAAATTCTGTCATCATTTATTCGCCCTACTGTTGTCTAGAAGTGTATCAATCAATCAGTCTTCTTCTACGTTCTACAGAAGAACGAAAGACATATAGGTTTAAAACAACATTAGGTTTAAAAAAAATGATGACTGAATTTTCTTATTTGGGATGAACTATTCCTTTAATAATCATATTTCTTGTGAAATTCACCTTAAAAATGCATTAATGTTTAATTTAAATGCACATCAAATAGCATGCTGATGTGTTTATTTCACAATTTTCTTTCTTAAAATTGCTTACTTATCATCTAATTCTATAGCGAAATGTATTTTAGGAAATCAGCTATCGTGTATTTTGCCATTATCTATCATTTTCTATCTGATTGCTTTCATAAAATACAATCAACAGTTGTCTATTGAAATTGGTAAAACTTGCCTAAAACAAAGAAATACAGCAAGGATTCAGTCATAAGTTAAAAGGACTTCAAAAAAAGAGTTAATTTTACCTTTTTTTACTTATTTAATAGTCTATTCCTTAATGAAATCTGTTATCATGTAAATTCACCTTTAAACTCATGCCAGCAAGTTATATTTTGTATCATTTTCTACCAGTTTGCTTTTATAAAATGGCTTACTCATTGTCTGTTACTTAGAAATAAATGCATCCAATTTCTTTTAGAATTCATTCCAAAGTTTTCTTCACAAAGAAATGATTCAAATGGGCATAAAGCAAAGAAATACAGCAAGGAAACAGTCATCCTTTAAAAGCACCTCAAAAATAATATTGACAGTGTTTATTTTACAGTTTAACCCAATTTTCTTTTCTAACTCATAATCTATTCCTTAATAAAATATGTCCATAAATTTGTTATCATGTAAATTCACCTTTAAACTCATGCTAGCAAGTTATATTTTGCCATTTTGTATCATTTTCTACCAGTTTGTTTTTATAAAATGGCTTACTCATTGTCTATTAATTATAAATTAATGCATCCGATTTCTTTTAGAATTCATTGAAAAAGTTTTCTTCACAAAGAAATTATTCAAATCGGCATTAAAAGCAAATAAATACAGCAAGGAATCAGTCATACTTTAAAAGGACCTCAAAAATAATGCTGACAGGGTTTTACACTCGTTTTTTTTTTCCTAAATTGCTTACTCATAGTCTATTCCTTAATTAAATATATCCATAAATCTGTTATCATGTAAATTCACCTTTAAACTCATGCCAGCAAGTTATATTTTGCCATTTTGTATTATTAGTATCCGTTATTAAAATTGGCCTAAAATGAAGAAATACAGCAAGGAATCAGTCATCCTTTAAAAGCACCTCAAAAATAATGTTGACAGGGTTTATTTTAAAGTTTAACCCCATTTTCTTTTCTAAAATTGCTTACTCATAATCTATTCCTTAAAAAAATATGTCCAGAAATTTGTTATCATGTAAATTCACCTTTAAACTCATGCCAGCAATTTTTTTATCTAATTGCTTTTATAAAATGGCTTACTCATTGTCTATTACTAATAAATAAATGCATTCAGTTTCTCTCAGAATTCACTGCAAAAAGTTTTCTTCACAAACAAATTGTTCAAATTGGCCTAAAAATATTTTTTATATTTTGCCATTTTCTATCATTTTCTACCAGATTTCTGTTATAAAATGGCTTTCTTGTTGTCTACTACTTATAAATGAATGCATCTGATTTCTTTTGAAAATTCACTATAAAACAAAGAAATACAGCAAGGAACCAGTCATCCTTTAAAAGGACCTCAAAAATAATGCTGACAGGGATTATTTTACAGTTTAACCCAATTTATGTTCCTAAAATTGCTTATTCATAGTTTATTCCTTAATGAAATGTATCTGTTCCCTTCAAAACCCATTCCAGCAAGTTATATTTTGCCATTTTTTTAGCAGATTTCTGTTATGAAATGGCTTACTTATTGTCTACTACTTATAAATAAATGCATTCGATTTCTTTTGAAAAGTCACTATAAAAACAAAGAAATAAAGCATGGAATCAGTCATCCGGTAAAAGCACCTCAAAAATAATGCTGACAGGGTTTATTTTACATTTTAACTCAATTTTCTTTCCTAATATTGCTTAGTCATAGTCTATTCCATAATGAAATATGTCCAGAAATCTGTTATCATGTAAATTCAACTTAAAACTGATGCCAACAAGTTATATTTTGCCATTTTGTCAATTTTCCAGATTGCTTTGCTTACTCACGGTCGATTACTTATAATGAAATGCATTTTAAAAAGATATTAAATTTGTTATTTTGGTCCACAAGAGTAACATAACCACAGAGCCACAAAGTGATGTCAGCAAACCCCGCCAGACCTGATCCACAGCTGCCAAACATGTTAGCCGATAGCTTCATGTGTGCCAAACACCGGCAGAAATGGGAGGGAATGTTCTTCCACGTTCACCTAATCACGGGAAACCAAAATGACCCAAGCCTGACTTCACCGATCTGTCGTTTTTTTCCTTCCGAGGGCTCAAGATTAAGCCGAACAAATGGAGAGATTGTGCAAAAGAAACTCCATCTCCTTTCAAGCCAACTTTATTACATTGTGTTGTCATCCGATACCATGATTAGGACAATGACTCTCACTGTGAGACAGCGTATGGCTATACGAGACAGAAACGAATATCCTTCGTTTCCCACAAAAGCGGCCTTAAATGTTAGCAGACATCCAAACGCAGCAAGGGACATTTCTGTTTGCCTTTCTTTCCTGATTATTCAGAATAGATGGACCCCAACAATATGTCTGGCGTACAATGATCATCTCTAGTGCCCATTTAGCAAAGGAAAGAAAGAGCAGCTTGTTGATTAAAAAGCTTTTTACTTCAGACATGTCCTCCATTAATTCTATTCAAACGCTCACGTCAAATCGCCTTGTCTGGAGGCTAATCACTATGAATGATCTGCAAACTCAAGCAGCCCAAAGAGAAGCTATTCATAACCGTTAGCAGCCTCAATAATAAAGCCTTCTAATGCTTTAATGGCTTTAGCTGTTGTGTAGCGGGATTCATTTTCCCTTTTAAAAGCAATTACGTTCACATACTCAAACAAAGGTGTGCAGTCTCTCTCAGAGCTGTTTACTGCGACACCGAGCACAATAAACCTTCTTTTGGGTGGCGTATACTCATTTAAAAACAACAGATTGATTCATATGCAAGACTTTATAGCTTCCGCCAGCTCTCTGACGGATGCTAGCTCGACTTTAGCGCTGCATAATATGCTAAAACTAAGCCAAGCTAGCTCACGCACAAGCCTGGAAAGTTTCGCCAGTTGGCGCCGTGATTTTTAACGAGCGCAGGCTCTCATTACTGTCAAGAACTAAAGAACGGTCTTCTCTGACCTACAGGCGCTAATTTCGCAAACAGTGCATTTTTCAACAGTCAGGACCTCGTTCCTTTATCTTTTTCTGTGGCACGCAGCAGATTTGAATCCGCGCAGAAGCCGCCCCTAATTAAAGGATACGGGTAAGAAACTCGTCTCCTTGAAAACCTGCTTCCTCCCGCTAGCCAAATCAGCAAAGACGTACGGTTGATAGCTTAAGTAACACGTTGCAGCGGTAGCTAAAATTCACGAACGTTTGCAGACGGCACGTACTGTACAGCACCTCTAGACTCTATTTGTCTTTGGTTTCTGTTACTGTCATCACCTCGCTCCTCCAGACATCTCAAGGGGAAGCAGGCAGGTGCAGAGGGTCATTCATGGCAGTAATACGTTCTCATCCATTCTGACAGAGAAAAAGAGCTTTTCTGAGAAAGATCTAAAGAGCTGGTCTGCCCAGCAGCTAAAAGCAGTATTTCAGACTGAGAAAAAAACTTCAATGTTACGGAAATATTGTTAAATAAAAATGAAATGTATCATTTTTACTGTTATGTAATTTCCTATCATTATAAAATCTACTTTATAAATCTTACATTTACTCTTCTTACTTGACTTTCTTATATCGAACTCAAAAGTACTTTAGCAAATTATGACAAAATAATTTTGTTGGGTAAAATATTCTTTTTTTATTTAGACCTACTTGCTAAAATATTATAATTGTGTAATTTATATATATATATAGTTGCAATCAAAATCATTCAGCCCCCTTGAACTGCAAAGCATTTTGCTGCAGAGAACAACATTTTGTGAAAACTATTCAACAAAGGCATCAGTGCAATATTAGTCTTGCTCTAAATGTTAATGTTCAAAATTATTCAACCCCCAAAAGAAAATTTTGCTGCAGAATCTTTTATTCTTTAAAACCACCAATAAATGCTGCCTGTAAGTGCTTAGAAGCTTCTGTCACTTCTTAACTGCAGTCTTGGCCCATTCCTGTCACTGATAATCTTTGGTTTTCACTTTGCCACTGCTTTCTTCAAATTCAACCAAATATTTTCAATGAGAATTAAATCTGCAGATTGAACAGGACACTCAAGAACATTCTGTGACTGATCTCTGAACATAGTAGATTTAGATGTATATTTTGGGATGGTTGTCCTGCAGGAAAGTCCTGTGATCATTAGCATTTCCTACAGTCATGATTTCTACTTCCTGCAACAGTAAAACTGCAACACACCCATAACATGACTGACCCACCTCCAAGTTTGATGATGTACCAGACATACCACTGATACAAGGGTCCAAAAAGTCCCAGTTCTGTCACATCACTCCATAAAACATTCTTCCAGAACTCCACAGGTATGGCCTTTTTGTTCTTCTTAGTCAAGAGTGGTATTCAGCAAGATGCCTCTACTTGAAGGCCATACTTGTTTAGTGTTCATCTTATACTCTGCATTGAAATGTTTTTCCTCTTTTCGTCAGGTCATCTTGCAAGTCTTTGGCTGTACATTTTATAATATTGTGCTTTAGAGTTTCTAAAGTAATACAATTATTTCTTCTCTATAGCTTTTGTGAAAGCTCCGTTGACTTTGCCATATTAGCTACTCAAACTTCATCACATGCATTGGCTATGTACAGGTGCATCTCAATAAATTAGAATGTCATGGAAAGTTCATTTATTTCAGTAATTCAACTCAAATTGTAAAACTCGAGTATTAAATAAATTCAGTGCACGCAGACTGAAGTAGTTTAAGTCTTTGCTTCTTTTAATTGTGATAATTTTGGCTCACCTTTAAGAAAAATCCACTCATCTCAACAAATTAGAATATGGTGACATGCTAATCTGCTAATCAACACAAAACACAACTGCTGATCTGACAGTTGTCCAGAAGACAATCATTGACACCCTTCACAAGGAGGGTAAGCCACAAACATTCATTACCAAAGAAGCTGGCTGTTCACAGAGTGCTGCATCCAAGCATGTTAACAGAAAGTTGAGTGGAAGGAAAAAGTGTGGAAGAAAAAGATGCACAACCAACTGAGAGAATCGCAGCCTTGAGAGGCTTGTCAAGCTAAATCGATTCAAGAATTTGGGTGAACTTCACAAGGAATGGACTGAGGCTGGGGTCAAGGCATCAAGAGCCAGCACACACAGATGTGTCAAGGAATTTGGCTACAGTTGTCGTATTCCTCTTGTTAAGCCACTCCTGAACCACAGACAACGTAAGAGGCGTCTTACCTGGGCTAAGGAGAAGAAGAACTGAACTGTTGCCCAGTGGTCCAAAGTCCTCTTTTCAGATGAGAGCAAGTTTTGTATTTCATTTGGAAATTAAGATCCTAGAGTCTGGAGGAAGGGTGGAGAAGCTCATAGCCCAAGTTGCTTGAAGTCCAGTGTTAAGTTTCCACAGTCTGTGATGATTTGGGTTGCATTATTATCTGCTGGTGTTGGTCCACTGTGTTTTTTGCAAACCAAAGTCACTGCACCCGTTTACCAAGGAATTTTAGAGCACTTCATGCGTCCTTCTGCTGAACAGCTTTTTAAAGATGCTGATTTCATCTTCCAGCAGGATTTGGCACCTGCCCACCTGCCAAAAGCACCAAAAGTTGGTTAAATGACCATGGTGTTGGTGTGCGTGACTGGCCAGCAAACTCACCAGACCTAAACCTCATAGAAAATCTATAGGGTATTGTCAAGAGGAAAATGAGAAACAAGAGACCAAAAAATGCAGATGAGCTGTAAGTTTCACAATTTGAGTTGAATTACTGCAATAAATGAACTTTTCCACAACATTCTAATTTATTGAGATGCACCTGTATGTGTAACAGCTCAAGCTAATTCACAAGCATTTTCGGTTAAAGGTATATAATTTTTGATTTTTTTTAGAAAATGACGTTATAGATAAAACCCTTATTCCTCGGCTGGAATCGTGTAGAGCCCTTTAAAGCTGCATTGAAACTGCAATTTTTACCTTCAACCTGTTGATCCCCACTGAAGTCCACTATGTGGAGAAAAATCCTGGAATGTTTTCCTCAAAAACCTTAATTTCTTTTGGACTGAAGAAGGAAAGACATGAACATCTTGGATAACTTGGGGTTGTGTAAATTATCAGGACCTTTTCATTTTGAAAGTGAACTATTTCCTGTAATATTTTTAATTTATTTTTATTTATTTTTTTATTTTTCTTCTAGTATTTCATTGATTTCTTCGTTGTGTTTTCATTTTGATGAAGGGCTTCGAGACAGTTTATTCTCTGTGACATTAATGATTCAGACTGACCTAGCATGTTTGAGCCAAATAACAAGGCCGGCGCTTACAGATTGCAGAACGAGTGAGAGAGTGGCAAATTATCTAAACATCTGAATCCTGCTAGCAGGCCACCCGACTCGTCGTCTCCGGCGCGTTCATTTCAGTTGATGCCTGATGACATTTCTCAACAAGCGTACTTGTTCGAGGTAGATGGAGGATGAGTCACTGGAAGCGTTTTTAAGCTCATAAATGCACTCTGCTCATCATCTGCAACTGATGAAGACATAATTACAGAGCTCTCGCCGCACAGCCGCCAGATATCATTCAGCATCACCTCCGTCCTCAGATGTCTGACTAAGAATCGGGCCAATGGAAAGAGATGCTGCACAAGCACAGTTATGAATCCCTGTTCACAGATGGTCACAGCCTTCAAACACTTTGTGCAACATCAATCTTGTGGACGTGACATTTGGCCCCATCTCGGCGCCTTACACAAAGGTTGCTTTTGAAAGATTACTTCGGAGAGCGATTTCCAGGAGAACAGAACAACCTGATGTATTTCGGTCCTGGAAAAACCTCAAAAAGATTAAAAGCAGACTGCACCTGCACCTGCTATTGACATATTTTTGTACAGCATGATAAATGGATATCCTAGTTTTTCAGTTATTAACTGCATTAAACAGTTTCTGTAGTGCTGAGCAGAGATCTGGTAGCTGGTCATTAGTGGTGCTTGCTAAAGCAAAGCATTGCTATTACTTTTGCTCATACTTAGGGGATTTGAACAAATCTCTAACACCAAGCATTAAACTTTGCTGCATAAATTTTCCTGAATGCCTAAAATCAAGCAGCTTGTTCAGGCAATGTGCTATTGCGTTCGATTTTTATGCCTGGTGGACCATAAAACGGATGAAAACATCTTTAGACTTACACTGAAGAAGCGACCTGAGCCAAATCTAGAGACCAGAATATTTAGAGAGATCTGGGGATAAGTTTCTCTCTCTCTCTCTCTCTCTCTCTCTCTCTACTGTATTAACATTGGATTATATAAATACATACATTTGTTTAATATCAGAAATGTGTTTTATTAAAATCATTAAAGTAAAAAAAAAAAATAAGAAAATACCCAGCAGGCAAATAACGTCATAAGGCGTTGATATTTGGTTACATTTCGGTTCCGACGTCAGGTGACCAAAATTCAATGACACTTGAACATCTAATGTCAATGTTAAATTGATGTCCAATACAGATGTACACATTTTGTATAAGAATGTTTTAAATCTAAAAACTTGCACATTTTTAAAATGAAAAATAAATGTAATTGTATTTTAAAATTATTAAAAAAAAATAGAAATAGCACCGTATAGCAAGGCACATACACACACACACACATTGTTTTATTAACATTATTAAAGTATGAATTCATTATTAAAGGAAGATGAAAATTAATAAATAAGAAATAAAATAACACTGAAAATAAAAATAAACATCGTATTTCAATTATACACACACGCACACACATATATACAGAAGTGAGTACACCCCTCACATTTTTGTAAATATTTTATTATGTCTTTTCATGTGACAACACTGAAGAAATTGCACTTTGCTACAATGTAAAGTAGTGAGTGTACAGCTTGTATAACAGTGTAAATTTGCTGTCCCCTCAAAATAACTTGATACACAGCCATTAATGTATAAATTGCTGGCCACAAATATAAGGCCCAATTAGCCATTTACTCTCCCCAGTGTCATGTGACTTGTTAGTGTTACAAGGTCTTAGGTGTGAATGGGGAGCAGGTGTGTTAAATTTGGTGTTCACTCTTACTCTCTCATACTGGTCACTGGAAGTTCAGCATGGCACCTCATGGCAAATATCTGTCTGAGGATCTGAAAAAAATAATTGTTGCTCTACATAAAGATGGCGTCAGCTATAAGAAGATTGCCAAGACCCTGAAACTGAGCTGCAGCACGGTGGCCAAGCCCATACAGCGGTTTAACAGGACAGGTTTCACTCAGAACAGGCCTTGCCATGGTCAACCAAAGAAGTTGAGTGCACGTGCTCAGCGTCATATCCAAAGGTTGTGTTTTGGAAATAGACGTATGAGTGCTGCCAGCATTGCTGCAGAGGTTGAAGGGGTGGGGGGGTCAGCCTGTCAGTGCTCAGACCATACGCCGCACACTGCATCAAATTGGTCTGCATGGCTGTCATCCAAGAAGGAAGCCTCTTCTAAAGATGTTGCACAAGAAAGCCCACAAACAGTTTGCTGAAGACAAGCAGACTAAAGACATGGTTTACTGGAACCACGTCTTGTGGTCTGTTGAGACCAAGATAAACTTATTTGGTTCAGATGGTGTCAAGCGTGTGTGGCGGCAACCAGGTGAGGAGTACAAAGACTTGTCTTGGTCTAGGGCTGCAAGAGTGCTGCCGGCACTGGGGAGCTACAGTTCATTGAGGGAACCATGAATGCTAACATGCACTGTGACATACTGAAGCAGAGCATGATCCCCTCCCTTCTGAGACTGGGCCACATGGCAGTATTCCAACATGATAATGACCCCAAACACACCTCAAAGATGACCACCACCTTGCTAAAGAAGCTGAGCCATGGATGGACTGGCCAAGCATGTCTCCAGACCTAAACCCTATTGAGCATCTGTGGGGCATCCTCAAATGGAAGGTGGAGGAACGCAAGGTCTCTAACATCCACCAGCTCCGAAGAGGACTCCGGTGGCAACCTGTGAAGCTCTGGTGAACTCCATGCCCAAGAGGGTTAAGGCAGTGCTGGAAAATAATTGTGGCCACACAAAATATTGACACTTTGGGCCCAATTTGGACATTTACACTTAGGGGTGTACTCACTTTTGTGGCTAGCAGTTTAGACATTAATGGCTGTGTGTTGAGTTATTTTGAGGGGACAGCAAGTTTACACTGTTATACAAGCTGTACACTCATTACTTTACATTGTAGCAAAGTGTCATTTCTTCAGTGTTGTCACATGAAAAGATATAATAAAATATTGACAAAAATGTGAGGGGTGTACTCACTTCTGTGAGATACTGTATATATGTTTGCATCATATTAAATTTTATTATATATATAGATATATATATATATATATATATATATATATATATATATGTGTGTATGTATATATATATATATATATATATATACACACACACACACATAAATTTAACAACATTATTATACGTGTTTATTTTATCAGAAATGCGTATCTAAAAACATTTTGGTCGACTGCACATTTTTAAAATTAAAATGATATTGAAAGTAAAAGTAAATGTGTTTATTAAAATTATTAAAACATTTATATTTCACACACACATATATAAAATATGTATTTAAAAAAAAAATATTTTGTGTGTGTGTGTGTATATATATATATATATATATAAACAATATTTTGTGTATGTTTAAATTGTGTTATATAAATATATATATATATATATATATATATAAATAAATGCATACAAACTGCATGCACATTTTTACAATTCAAATGATAGTAAAAAATAAAAGTAACTATTTTAAAGTGATAAAAAAAGAAGAAACTCTACTGTATAGCAGCGCACATACACAAACACGCACACACATATAGAGAGAGAGAGAGAGAGAGAAATGTAAGGAGAAATATTTATTTACTCCCATTAGAATCTCGCACATTTTTAGAATGCAAATAATTTTGAAAATGAAATTCAAACATTTTATTCATCAATTTATTTATAGTCATTTAAAGGTAAATTCAGCAAGACAAGACTGCTTTGCTGTCTTCTCGCACCATGCCAGCTCTGTTAGACATCCAATAAATCACCCGTGCGTTAACTGGCATGGACACTCGTTCCTGGCAAGACATGAATTAAACCTAATACAGCATGGATCAGCACCACCTGTTCTCTCAGAACAACAAGCCTTAGACCCAAAACTTATCGGTTTTCATTTCAAGAACAACACTTTACATAAAAACACTCTTAAAGCACGATAAAAGGGCTCTTGGGGACTGACTTGGTTCGAGATGAATGATACCATTCACTTATAATGTCCGTATCAAATCTATTCTCTTTCTAATTAAGTCACATTCACGGATGTAACGTAGTGACCCTTGTTAGATCTACTAAACCCATTTATGAGTAAATTTGGAGATTAAATATTTCAAATCCTGTACAGCTGGTTAAAAGATAATGTGCAACCATCAAATATCTCTCAGCTATTGTAATGTCTGGTATAAAAATAAAATGACACTGTCTTAATCCTGTAAAATGCCAGCTTAGGAGTCGTCCACAGCAGGAAACTATTTCTAATGAAGTCTACTTTTAGATACAGCATTACTAAAAGAAATGAGAAGGTCATTGAAAAAGCAGGAACTTGTTAATCATTCATAATGTCTGAGACACATAAAAAAGCGAATGCTTTTCCTAAAGGCAGATTTCCTCAAATAATATGCTTTTTGCAGCGCTTGAATTTTACAAGGATGTACTTTATATTAAAATTTCTTCTATTGGTAGCAAGAGACAGCTTAAGGGTCAGCGCTATTGACGCGTTTTTTAAAAGCAGTCCGTTTTATTTGTCCTTGGCTGATTTTAGGCAATAAAAAGGGATCGTTCTAAGAGATATTTCTCTGATATCACTACATACACCAGGAGTTTTGAAGGCTTATTGCAGAGCAGGTTCCTGCTTGTCAGCGACTTTGCCTCTGCTTTGTCAGTGATTGAATTTAGAGCCTTTAACACCCAGAATTTTATCAGGCCATTCATAACAAATGTCTGGAATGTCCCCAAGTTCAATCTAGACTTACCATTATTGATCAAAACACATGGCACATCTGAAATTGGATTGGTCGTCTCGGAAAATTTATTTAAAAAAAAATAAGAGCGAGCCTCTGTTTAATGCACTCTGCTCAGTTTTCAAGTATGATAAGGTATTTAAACCATTCTTAAATCCATATCTTAATTTTTCATAGACAGAAGAAAGAATTTTGTTTATGTATATTGTATAATGTTATATGTAACATCATACAATAATAATTTTCTTAAGAAATTCATATTGGCATTGTAGATTAATAGAAAAATAAAGTGAGAGGATAGTTTAAAATGTAAACCTAAAGCGCCCTCTAGAGGCCAGTGCATTATTTATTTTAAAATTATATTTATGTTTTAATTCAAATATACATGTATATTTATTGTTTAAAAACGTGTAATATTTATACAACATATTTATTTATAGTATATTCGTATTATATATTTAATCAATTAAAAACAGAAATTATAATAGTATAAAAATATTTAAAAACTTAAAATACAAATTATGAAAAATATGATATATTAAAATCATTAAAATATTATATATTTATTTATTTTTTGAAAGTCAAAAACATTAAACATCAGGAACCAAGAATTTTTAATGAGAATTGCTTTACCTTTTATTAGCAATATTTTGTACACTGTGGGATGGTGGTTTCAACTGGTTGACCACTAGGGGGCCTCAGCAAACTTCCAAAGGGCCACAAGATGTCTGAAATAATAAACAATGTTATATTATGAATACATACTAGGTTAAAATGTGAACTCAATATACAGTGCAACAGAAAAAAAAAAAACTTTATAGGCAGATCCAAAATGTTTATGCTTACAAATTCTCACAGACATGTTTACTTATGTTTTCTGTAGGCTAGCAAAAGTGAAAGCTGTTATCTCAGGTGTAAGAAGGCAAAGAAGCATGATTTTGTTATCTACATTTTGACATTTTTTGAAGAGAAAAATGAGTGGCACTCGAACTTAAGCAACTTTATCTTTAATCTTTAAAGAGGTGGGTTTTTTTTCAGGTTTGGAGTACCTTGACCACTCTGTTTATCAGTTCATTGTGATGATTATGTATGTTGTGTGCGTTGGGATATTCAGATGAAAAGCACATTCTGCTCCATGATATGGCTTGTTTCAATCATAATTGAAACAATAAATGCTCTCTTTAGAGCCGGAGAGGAAGTGCAATGACAAAGCATGAAAAACAATGTCAACAAATCAGAGAAAATTAGATTCCTCATGAAATGACCCCTTAAAAACATCCATGTAAAACATTTTTCTTTCATTCTTGAAATAAATAAATAAATAAATAAAAGTAGCAACTTGTTTAAAATCTTGTGTAATGAATCTTCATATCTACAATTTTTTTTAAATAAATAAAATAATGCCATATCGATCTAAAACTGAAGCTGGAATGCTAAATTCTTCAATAAAAGTAAATGAGTGACAGCACAATGAAGAAATTAATTGAAATTAATTTAAAATGTGGTCTTACTAACAGTTTAACTGGTTTACTAAGCTGAACTTGAATCTAGATCATGTACAATGCTTGAGAATTTAAAAAGGATTTAAGACAAAACAAAGGTTCTTTATTGGCATCTCTGATTCCAGGAACCTTTAACATCTATGGAAACATTCAATTGCAAAAAAGGTTATTTTTAGTGGAAAAACCTTCTTTAGATTATTAAAATGTTCTTTACACTAAATAAATGTTCTTTATTGGCATCAATGGTTCCATGAAGAAGCTTGAAATCCATGGAACCTTTCAGATGCAGCAAAGGTTCTTTAAAGTCTCAAAAGGCTCTTTAGATTTTAAAAATGTTCTTCAAAATGGTTCTTTTAAGAACTGTTCACTGAAAAGTTCTTTGGGGAGCCAAAAATGGTTCTTCTATGGCATCGCTGCAAAAAAACACCCTTTGGGAACCTTTATTTTTAAGAGTGTAAGAAAAAGGTTTCTTTCAGAGATATACAAATAAAAATTCAGTCATCATTTATACACCCTCATTGTTAAGTTATTTTTAAGAATGTTGGTAACAAAACAGTTTCAGTTCTGCGAAAAAAGAAAGTCATACAGGCGACATGAGGTGGAATAATTGATGACAAAATTTTCAGTTTTAAAACTGCTCAACAAAAGGTATTACCATTGCAAAAACCTTTATTTAGCAATAAAAAGTGAAAAAAGTGGATTTTCTAGTGATTGTCTTTTTATTAGTTTAGAATTCAACAACAGCAAAAAATCTTTTTCACATAAATTGAGCCAAACATTTGTATTTAAACACTAAATACAAACCTATAGTGTACACACCAAAAAAAGAAAAAAATAATAAAAATAATAATTAAATGAAAACCTTTTGATTAAATAATAATTATATTCTTTTGCATTTTGACAAACTAATGTGTAAATAATATGTAATCATGTAATCCATTAAAAAGTAACTGTAGTCTGATTACAAGTATTTTAAAATGTAATTTAAGTAATCCTGATTATGTAATCCACAATATAAATGTAAAAAAATAGCTGTGCATGCACATGATTACCTTTGTTACAGAAAAGTTATGAAGGTTTTGTGCTTAGTGAGCGAGAGCGACATGTTTTTCAGCTCCTCAGGGGAGTTAACAGCTTTGTAGCCGAGCTTGTCTAAAATGTGCTTACAGACAGTTTGTGTGTAATTAACCATTTCATAAGACAATTTCAACCTCCAGCTCTCTGCATTGGCTGGCGAGTCCCTCATCATGCCGTACTTTAGCTTTGCTGACATGTCGTTATTGCCTCTCGTGTTGTTTTGTATCCAGTCCACCACACTTTTTTCCATAGAAAGACCAAGAAATGTATAAACCTCCTTGGTTTTTTGGAGTGGGTTCCTGGCCAGGTCCTCGTATCTCACCAGCATGTACCGTCCACGAAGCCACGGTAGTTGACTTAAGCCTGTGGACACCGAGTTCAGAAAGTCATCGCACATTGTCTTGAGTTTGATGAAATCCAGCTTGGGGGGTTTACGACCCTTGTCTCTCCAGATCCTCCATAGGTGGTATGTGTCCAGAAAGGTTTCTATCCTAGAAGATAATATCCCACGTGGATCCCTCACCACCTGGATAACTTTCAGATTAAGCCGAGGGTCCTCAATCAGTGCCTTGAGATCATTGACCTCTGGAATACGTACTGTTTTAATCGCCACATGGTGTTTTTTCTGACATGATTCGCTAGCGAAGATAAAGTTAAGAGAGCCACACTTTCGAACACAATCCCTCTCTTCTATATTGCTATCACTGGGGCTGAAAGCATCACAGACCGGCATAGAGCAGAGGGCTTTGCTGGCTCCTCTTCGAAACAGTTTATCCGTGGTATGGTTCGCCGGCTGCGGCTTGATGTAGCTCTCTAAGAAATACAAGTCGCAGTTGTACAAGCTTCTAAGAAGGTCACGACTGGCTCCCAGCATCACTCTGCGCTCAACAGCATATCTGCTGGGAGAAAGGTGAGGGATTAAGGTCGTTTGGACATGATAGAGCGGTTCAAAAAGATAGAACACATCTGAGTGCTGGTTGAATAACTGTCCAACGAAAGAGGAACCGCTGCGTGGGGTCGCCAAGATGAGGATGTTAGTCTTCCTGGAGGAATTGTAATTATCATACGGGTTCTCATCACACATCCGGTTGAAGGACTTCACATCATGTCCCAAGCCACAGTTCAAAAGGATAGGAGCCGGACATTTATGAACAAATAAATCTTTGAAAATCTTCATTGTTGAATAATAAATGGTTATGGACACCACTGCAAGCAGAATCATCTTCCTTGAACACAGCATGTCTGAGTAACTTAATTTAGATGATGCAGTCTGATGTAGTCCTGTCGACAAAGATATGCTGGAAAAAAGAAGAACTCCGCAAGCACTAACCAATTTCAATCTGGATATAAATGATCAAACTAAACTTCAGGACTCACTGACAGACCTACTCTGTGTTGAACTCCTGCAACTGAAAGGTTTCCTATGAGCTTTTGTTAAAATCTGAAGAATTTTAATCTTTTATCAGATCAGTAATCAACACCAACAACAAAACACATCAGTGTATGGAATGCAGACAGGCTAAAAAATTAATTCTTCTTTAGCCCCAAGTAGCCAAAAGCAAGGTCTCGGTTGTGACATCTGACATCTTCAAGTTTCACTGATGCCTGTACAGAGAAATGCATCACACACTGCTTTCATTTCCTTTTAGCTCTAACTTACTGTGTCTCATTATAACCTAATAACATTACAAGCTGGGATATCATTCAGTTTCTACTCTATTAATTGTTCTCAGAAAAGCAGATGTCAGGGTTATATTCTGTTTTAATTTATGCCAGGTTCACATTGCACAGTTTTAGCCCTGCTTGTCAACAGTTTTTTGGAAATTGCAAAAAAAAAACGGTGGCAAAACGGTGATAATTCACATGAGCGACAATCGTGTAGTATGTGTTATCCAAGACACGATCTGAAAGATATTGCAGATGCCCATGAGACATTTGGCATGCTAAATATCTGGACCTGTCGGCGACTCAGAGTCCCGCAGTGTGAAATGTGGTTTGACTAAAAATGATATCAGCGATGACCTGCAGCCAATGAAAGAGCACAACACAGGGCAAGGGCAGTTCAGTGGGAGGAGTCTGCAACAGAACATCATCAAGCAATCAGTCTCCCCTTCATATTCTTCCTTATTTTTTTATTTTTGCTCTGCAAATTATTGTACAGACAACTTGGACTGCAAGCTTTTTGAGGGCTGTGTAAAATGTGACCTCCGGTCGCCGATCCTTCCAGTTCCCAGACTCCATCAAGGCATGAGGATCCCCTGTCTCTGCCTTCAGCCTCCGAGCACCAGGCTTCATTTCAGCCCTCCAACCCTTCGGCTCTGCCTTAGCTCCTTGTTCTCTCGTTTTCACCATGGCCAGTTGTCCACCTGCCTCCTCTACGGGATTTCACTCCTGCGGCTTCGCCTCATCCCTCTAGCAGCCTTGGGCTCCTTCTTCCTTCTGTCTCTGCCTTTGTCGTCTGTCACTCCAGCTCAACCGTGGTCTTCTGGGTCCCCATCTCCACCTCAGTGGCATGAGCCATCAGCTCTACTTCAGCCCTCTAGACCTCTGTTGTCACCTCTAGCACTCTGAACCACCTCTGACCTTCCAGTCCCTAGCTCTGTCTAGGCATGAGGATCCCCTGTCTCCAGTCTCTTGATCCCAGACTCCACTTCAGCTCTCTGACCCATCGTCTCCGCCTTGTCTTCTTGCTCCCTCGTCTCCACTGTGGCCCATCATTCCATTGGCTCCACTAGGCTCCCTTTTCAGTTGTCAACCTGTCTCCACCACTGGATTCCACTCCTCTGGCTTCGCCTTGTTCCTCCATCTGACTCTGACTGCCTGGCTTCTCCATTTCTCTCCATTTCCTGTTTCTTGTCCTTTGCCTGCTCATTGTCTACCTCCAGAGCCCCCTTCCCTCTTCAGGAAGGGGGGGCTAATGTCAGGGTTATATTTTGCTTTGATTTAGTTTTCACAGTGTTCCTGTTTGTCTATGTTCCTCATCCTTGTTTGCATAGTTACCCATTAAGTTCCCACACCTGTTCCACTTTCTCCTTGATTACTCTCCTCAGTTTAAGCCCAGTTTCTCCCTCTGTTAATTGTCCAGTATTGCTTATGTTTCTGTGATTGTGTCATCTGCATTTCTGCATTTGCTCCTGATATTTCCAGTGTATTCCTGTTAAATGTATTATTATAGACCGATTGCTTGGATTCTCCTGTTTAGTGCACTTCATCCTGCACAAGTGTTAATCATTTTTAAACATCCAACCAGATGTGTAAACTAGAGGTTGACCGATGTATCAGTTTTGCAGATTGATTGGCACAATAGTTTATTGGCCGAACTACCGGTTATCGGCAAAAATCCATGCGGATAGTTTTTCCAGGTTAGGTTCGTTGCTAGAGTGCCTGAGAAGGTCCTCATTATACAGCAAAGTCCCTACAGTCTTTGTTATACAGCACGAGAGCAGCCTGTAGTGGCGGAAGTCACTGTTTATCTTCTAAAACTGCCTCTAGTGTAAACTTTATCTATAAACTTTATGCTATTTCAAGAAATGCACCAATTTAATTTGTAAAACTCGTTTGTTTTGTTATGGGTCAGATGTAACCTGTAATATACTTTTTGAAACTCCCAAACCGTTTTTCTATTCTCTGATTTATTTTCTCTTTTCTGTACTTTTTTAAATAGGTAAACTATATAATATATAATGAGCAATAATGATTATAATGATGCAAAATCTCAGTGTGTATTGGAGCTTGTGCTCAGCTATGTCATTTTTAGACAATATTTGTGCAGATATCTAAAACGAAATACTTTTTACTACTAAGTGCAAATTACTGATTTGCTGCTGTTTAGAGTTGGTGAATGAATTTTAAGTCAGCTGGACATTTCAGCTCAACTTTTCTAAATCAATACAGTGTGTTATTTCTATCTAAAAAACAAATGTGTAATGAGCTGACTGACTGTGTCACATGATAGACTAATACCATTATATTATTATTAAGCAGAAAAGAAAAGAAACTTGATTTTTACTCACAACAGTTACAGTATGTATTGCTTGCTTGGATGGTTTTTGAAAGACCCTGTTCTGCAATGAATGTTTTCCATCCATTTACTAAGGGCCACTGATTACATAGATTACTGCCATCCTTTTCTTCTCTCTTTTTTCATCCATATGCTGGCATAATTTAAGAAGTCATGTGAACACTTAAAAGGCATTCCTACAAAAATCCAAGAACTGTTACTGCCATCTAGAGGCAAAAAAAAAAAAAAAAAAAAAAAAAATGTTGCCCTTAACATATTTGGTTTGATTCTTAGAAATTTTTCACATTGATTGAAATACAGTTGTGTCAACAGACTCATTAGACAGCCAAAAAAAAAAAAGTGCATTTACCAATTATTAATAATAATAGTACATTTACAGCTGTGTCATTTCCGCTATTACATCTGACATATGTCTAATATAAATATAATAACTCACATGATGATGATAACTACGTCATTTATATAATTTTAATAGATGTTTTAGTGTATATATATATATATATATATATATATATAGATAGATAATTATATAAGAATGACATACACATATTATTATTGTCATGAATTTACATTATTTGGTGGATATTGTAATACACATTATAAATTAATATATTAATTATACAATAATATGACTACTACTAATAATAATAACAACAATAGTAATAGTAATGTGTTATATTAGAGTGTAGATTACATTGTATTGATATACAATCTTATACGTTATATATTATTTACATAAATATATTAATAATTGCTTAACAATAGTATTACAATTAGTATTACTAACAACAACAAAAAAATAAATAAATACAAATAATAATAATAATAATAATAACAATTATCATTATTATTATTATTATTATTATTATACTGACTCCAGGCTTTTGAATGGTATAGTGTACAAAAGCTTTTAATTTCAGATAAATGCTGATCTTTGGATCTTTCTCTTCATCAAAGAATCCTGAAAAAAATATATATACTCAACTGTTTTAAATATTGATAATAATAATAATAAATGTTTCTTTAACAGCAAATCAGCATATTAGATTATTAGATTTATAAAGGATCATGTGACACTGAAGACTGGAGTAATGATGCTGAAAATTCAGCTTTAAACATCACAGGAATAGATTACATTTTAAAATATATTGAAATATAAAACGGTTATTTTAAATAGTAAAAATATTTCCAAATTTGACTGTTTTTGTTGTACTATGGACAGTACATCCTATTGTTCAAAAACTTTTGACTGGTAGTGTATATTACAACAACAACAACAACAACATTATATTACATTACAGTATAGATTACATATAGTCACTACTGATGTACACTAATATACATTTTTAATAAATATGAATTATATGGTATAATGATTAGTACTACTAACTACAACAAAAACAACAGTAATAATGTATTAAATTACAACAGTAATAACGTATTATACTACAGTATAGATTACACGTGACAGTTTGACGTGTCAGTAACAATGCCCTTAAAAGTTCACTGACCATAATCTGAACCTTGTTTTATCTGAACATGAACTACCACGAGGGGGCGCAAAACACCACTTAATTGCAAGCACGTTAATGCAAGTGCGTTTATGCTTATGAAACACGTAAACCCACTCAACAGGTATCCACAACTGGGACACCTGTGTATATGATACATATGATAGCTACATTTTCCATTACCGTCATGTCCTCTCGTGTTATGCTCAGTGCATAAGCCTATATATAACAACACCTGCCGTCTTTATCTCTGAGCACTTCACCAAGTGCCTTACGTGTTTTACTAGTTGCATGAACTGATGTCATAATTAGACGATTATTTCCCACGAACATAGCGAACAACACACCAGAGAAACGTGACGGGGCGGGGTTTTCACCGAGGGGCAGAACCAATAGCCGCTCCGAAGCCCGAGTCACTCATGCTGGTAATCCGTACACGTGTCATTGCTCTGCCCAATGGAAGAGACGAGAGGCGGAAAAATCATCGAGTCTACTGTGACTGCTTCTCATCTCAAACTTCACACAGAAGCATAATGGGGCTCCTGGACGTCTGAAATCGGGGATTGTTTACGCTTCTGGACTACCATCGACTACACTCAACCTCTAGGATGGAATAAAGTGCAACTATGGTGGTGAATTCTGTGCATTGGTTTCGCAAAGGGCTGCGGCTTCATGATAATCCGGCTTTGCAGGAAGCTCTCAATGGCGCGGATACTGTACGGTGTGTTTATATTTTGGACCCGTGGTTTGCAGGCTCGGTCAACGTGGGAGTTAACCGATGGAGGTTCGTGCCTTTGGTTTTTAGTGTTTATTTTTTAGTCATAAACATACATGTGTTGGGAAGTTTAGCGTTAATGTGAAGGGTAGATATGGTGGCGCGTAACTACGCAGCTCTTTTGCACAGCCGCTGTTATGTTTTGGCCCTGACATGCGCGGACTCAGTGTGCAGTTTCTAGTTCTACGTCATTTTAAAGCAATATTTGTGCAGATATCTTATTTAAGCATTAAAATTAAATATTAACTTTTTACTACCCACATTTGTTGTAAAAATCGCAATGACTCGTGCAAGGGGCCCTGCTGCTGTTTATAGCAGGTGAACGAACTTTACAAGTCTGCTGAACACTTTAGTTCAACTTCTCTAAATCCAACGTAGTGTGTTATTTGTTTTAAAAATCCGTGCTGAATTAATTCAGCTTTAATTGCATGAAATGTATATAATTGTGCTGGTGCCGTGACAGCGTTCGGACCATTACGTTAAGCTTTATAAAAGCTAACAGCTAGTCGTTTTGCTCACGCCCACTTTGGTTTTATATAACAGCTAAAATTACTAATTTCGTTATTGCGTCATTGGAAGTGTCCGTCGGTGGAGTCAAACGCACGCAGTTTAGAGAGCAAAATTATAAAAACGTGCTTGTAAAAAAAAAAAAAAAAAGTCGGAATTCAATAGCGCGAGTCACGTGACAGAACGGTCCAGTTTTCACGTGTTTTGTCTTATCACGCACGCTGTAAGATGAATTGTATGAATGAATGAATAACCAAGCATTAAAAAAAGGAACAATGGAATGTATATCAGAGCATTGACGTGAAAATGCATTTTATTGAGGACAGTTTGTAAACGTATTTCTGTTTATGTAATTATAAAACAAACGTACATACGTTTATTAATATAAAGTGGTGCTTGCTGAATCGGACAGTAAGAGTTTTATGAAATATTTGTGACCCTGGAACACACAAGTAGTAGCGTTAGCACGGTTATATTTGTAATAATAGCCAACAATACATTGTATGGATCAAAACGACACATTTTTCTTTTATGCCCTAAATCATTAAGATATTTTGTAAATTCCCTTTCGTAAATATATCAAAACTGATTAGTAATATGCATTGCATTTGGACAATTTTAAAAGCCATTTTCTCAATATTTTACACACTCTTATTCTAGATTTTGAAATGGTTGTATCTCGGCCGATTATTCTTAACAAAAAGAAATTTAAAACAACAACAACAGCAAAAATACCCTAACAAACGACCAGTGTTGTATAAACAAGTCATTTGAATCGTTCACTTAACATTTTCATTAAAAACACTAAATCGTTTGTGTCCGAAACGGGTCGTACAGAGCTTTTTTAATAAAAATATTAATCTTAATTAATCATTGTGTTTCAGTAATCCACTTGAATATTTTTACACTTTTGTATATCATTTGCTACTTTTTTTCTGTCAGAGCATTCAGTAGATCATTGTTCAGAAAAATGCTTCAAAAGGAGGAAAACAAGCAAGAACAATTCATTCTCTTGAAAGATTAGTTAAAAACACGGTTTTTATTAACAGCTACCTATTTTTAAAAAATTAGAATATCCTGAAAAAGTTCTTTTTTTTTATTGTAACATAAAAAAAAGAAACTTTCGTATGTTCTAGATTGATTACATGTAAAGTAAAACATTTCAAAAGAGTTTTTTTTTTTTTTGATGATTAGAGTGCACAGCTCATGAAAGTCAAAAATCCAGTATCTCAGAATATTACATTTCATTAAATGAACATCCCTACAGTATAAATTCTGGGTATCTCTTGTTCTTTGAAACCACACCAGACTGCTGACTTGGCAGTGGTCCAGGAGCCAATCATTGACACCCTCCACAAAGAGAGTAAGTCACAGAAGGGTCATTACTGAAAGGGGTGGCTGTTTACAGGGTGATGTATCAAAGCATATTAAATGCAAAGTTGACTGGAAGGAAGAAATTGGGTAGGCAAAGGAGCACAAGCAACAGGGATGACCGCAATCTTGAGAATACTGTCAAGTAAAACAGATTCCAACACTTGGGAGAGCTTCACAAGGAGTAGAATGAAGCCAGAGTCAGCACATCAAGAGTTACCACACTCAGACGTCTTCAGGAAAAGGACTACCAAGCCACTTCTGAAACTGAAATGACGTCAGAAGCATCTTGAAATCATGGTCCCAGAGTCTGAAGGAAGACTGGAGAAGCACAGAATCCAAGCTGCTTGAAGTCCAATGTGAAGTTTCTGAAGTCAGTAATGATTTGGTGTGCCATGACGTCTGCTGGTGATGGTCCATTGTGTTTTTGTCCATTGTGTGAGATACTGATTTCATTTTCCAGCAGGACTTTAGCACCTGCCCACAGTGCAACAACTACTTGCAAGTGGTTTGCTGACCATGATATTACTGTGCTTTATTGGCCAGCCAACATGTCTGACCTGAATCTATGGGATATAAGATGAGATGAGAGAAAGATGAGAAACAGTCGATTCAACAATATACAGATGATCTGAAGGCTCAATAGTGCCTCAGCAGTGCCATAGGCTGATCACTTCCATGCCACATTTCACTGATGCTGTAATTTGTGCTAGGAGCAAGTCATTTGCTGTAATATATGCTGCCGACCAAGTATTGAGTGCATAAATGAACATACTTTAAAGAACTTGAACGTTTCTGTTTTGCAAATCCGTTTTTTGATTGATCTTAGGAAATATTCTAATATTTTGAGATACTGGATTTTTGACTTTCATGAGCTGTAAGCTCTAATCATCAAAATTAAACCAAAAAGCTTTTGAAATATTTTACTTTACATGTAATAATCTAGAATTTATGGAAGTTTGAGTTTTTTAAAATGAGTTACAATAAAAAAACACAGTATTCTATTTTTTTGAGCTGCACCTAAATTTAGCACTGCTTACTTTAAAAGCACAAGACATATTCATATGAACTTTTGTAAATATTAGAATATTTCTCATTTTCTCCCTGGCAGATTTTTACTGGAATCATTAGAGGACTTGGACACAAGTTTAAGGAAACTGAATTCAAGGCTTTTTGTGGTGCGAGGACAGCCAACAGATGTCTTCCCAAGACTCTTCAAGGTCTGTATTCGTCTTAGGATTTTTGTCTTTTGTCTTTTAGTCTCACTTTGGCTTTTACAGTCGAAATGGTTGTGTCTGATAACTTCAATCATGAAAAGTTTCCACCAGGTTTGAGGATATACTGATGCATAATAAAGCGATGCCGAGTTTTTCAGTTTGTCCAAGTGCGTACTATGGTTAGTGGATCTGACATAGAAATGTGACCCTGGACCACAAAACCTAAAGTCTTAAGTAGCACAGGTATATTTGTAGCAAAAGCCAACAATACATTGTATGGGTCAAAATTACAGATTTCTTTTTATGCCAAAAATCATTAGGATATTAAGTAAAGATCATGTTCCATGAAGATAGGAAAATTATCCAAACTTAATTCTTTATTAGTAATATGCATTTCTAAGAACGTCATTTGGACAACTTTAAAGGCGATTTTTCTCACTATTTAGTTGTTCTTTTTTTGTACCCTCAGATTCCAGACTTCCAAATAGTTGTATCTCAGTCAAATATTGTCTCATCATAAACCATACAGCTTATTCAGCTTTCAGATGGATAATGACCCATATGACTCATACAGTGATGTTAATGGCCAGTTATCACTAGTTGGTTTATTTGCTTCTTGTTACCGAAGATGTTTTTCAAAAACTTTTAAGAAATTACAAACTGCTGTGATTTTTTTGGAAGCCAGTTTAGTACCCGATAACAAGCCTGAACGCTGATTTAAAACATATTGCAAAGTATCAACCTCTGGCTAATTAGTTTAGCAAACATTAGCTCTTGTCTGGTTGCTATGGATCCATAATATACACAGTGCTGTGTAGTCTGCTGGAAAGAGCATAGAGGAAGCAGTGGGTGTTGTGATCGTTGCTCCTCCACTAAAACAACGTAAGAATCATCCTCAAGGTAGAGCATTCATCAAAAAAAAAATTATTTTCCAACGTTGCACGTTCAGTACAGGACATGATGGAATGATGCAATGTGACAAGGATGGTGTTATTGTTCTATGGAGATAAGACTAATAAAATCACAATGTTGGGAAATAGTCTCCATGGAGGATGATGAACATTGTGTTGCTTTTGTCTTGGAGACATTTCTGATGTGTTTTAGGTTGTCACTGAGTTGCATCATTTTCACTGCATCATACAGTGTCTTTTTTATATTACAAGTACACAGCCATTCAAAATGTGGTGTAACGATACACAACAGTAATGCTAACAACCATAAAATGATATTTATGTCATTAAAACAGCGACACCTGTTGACGGACAACGTGCTGCGTTGTCACGGGAACATGCCAGCTGAAGAAACGTCTACATAACGGCACGCACGTGCCCTGCTCACTCCAAAGTCTAAACTCCAAGCTCCAAGGGCTCTGTCCTTCGAAGGGAGTAGGGCATAGGAATGATCACTTCCATTTGGAATTAACCCGTGAACCGTTTGATACGAATTTGCGTATCGTTACACCCCAAGTAATAGTGGGTTTTGACACATGATTCACGATTGTTCACGATTCGATTTGATTCAGATTCACAACCTTGTGATTTGATTCACAATTCATTTCTATGTTGTAAAATATAAAATGTAGTAATAAAGGTTAAAATTAACTGTAATTAAATTACACTCAATGAAGTTTTTATAATAATAAAGTTACAATTACATCATTATTTTTCTACTCAATTCGATTTTTGAAATATAGATTATTTGTGGGTGTCAAAAGTTTGACAGATTTATTCAAACATAAATTAAACATTAAAGAACAGTAGAAATTATAATGAAAGTTATGTTATGTGCTGCATATATTTAGCAAAATGCTTCTCTCTAGAGTTCATTTTTCTTGCTAAGTTTATGGTCACCGGATATGTGTTGTATTGTGTTTTTTTTTTTTTTTTTTTTTTTTTTTTTTTTTTTTTTTAAATGTGACGTCATGTGACATTTTGAAACCCTAACTGAGCAATTGCATTAGACGGGATATAGATATTTGTGGGGTTGTAATGTTACTACTCTTTCTTTTAACATACCTTCAGATGTTTGCTCATGCTCACGTGCCACTTTTCGAACTGAGGAGCTACAACGACTCCACATTAAAAAGTGCCAAAATGCCATTTATTGTTTAAATACTCAGCAAAATGGACAGAATTTGAAATCTGAGTCTTTGTTTCATATCAAAAGTAACGAAGCACAAAGCTTATTACGATTTATCGGATGGAAGATGTGCTAATTTTCAGTTCAATAGACAATAACTGAAAATAGACTAGACACACAAATTCTTGGAATTTAAGAATCAATATAATATATATTTAAAATCAAGAAATCAATATAATTTACCCAACCCTATTGTGAAATATTAGAAATATTCAGTGTCTAATGATCCTTCAGAAATCATTCTAATATGCTGGTTAGGTGTTCGAGAAACGTTTCTTTACTATTATCATCGTTGTAAATGGCTGTTGCTTAGTATTTTTGGGAAAACAGTTAAAAAAAATCAGTATATGACATCACGACTCTTCCATGACTTAAGATTTCATTCATTTCCAAGACATTTTCCGTAAAATTGGATTTTAACATTGCTTTGATTTATATAGGTTGAAAGTTAGGGTATCATTTTCTGAGATACCTTGTTACTGAATGAGAAATTAATAAATCAATTAAACACTTTCAAGAATAATTCAAACACTTTCAAGAATAATTCAAGAATGATGTATACAGATTATTATAATAAATTTACAAATTTGGGGTCAAATTTTTTTTTTTACTTCATTTTATTCAGCAAGATGCATTAAATCGATCAGTGTGATGGTAAAAGACAAAATATTTCTATTTGAGATAAATGCAATTCTTTCGAACGTTTTATTGCACCAAAGTATCCTGAAACAAAATTCAGTTGGCGGGAAACCGCTCATTGCGTGTGCAATCTCTATAAATTTATTTTTCAAATCCTAGACCTCATTTTCCTTATTCAGTAATCATGAGCAACTCATTGCTCGAACGGTGTGGGAACCCTGAGTAATATAAATGTTTATTAGCTAAGCTTGCTAATGCAATCATCTCTTTACTATTGTGCATCCTTGGGTTTAGGGGACTATTCAGATCCCTAACCAGAAGTAATAAACTTCAATGCATCCTACAGCTCTTAAATTTCTCATTTAGATGCTAAAGTAATTCCGTATTCAGCTCAACATCTGAGTCCTGATTGATTTACACCAGCATTTTAAAGTAGTTTGTTATGAAAGATCTCATTTTCATGCAGTCGGAGCAGTCTTCGAGAGAGAGAGCACAGTAGTGCAACAGTCAAGTGGCTTGTTCAAACCCATTGACGGGTTAATAGTGCTGTTTATGTAAAGGAGGTGAGGGTACCAGCACATCAGCTCTTCAAAGTGCACTTGTATAACCAAGAAGTCACAGAATTAGCTACAGTACACTTCTTCTGAACAGCTGAGTAGTTTGTGATGATTACCTGAGCAATGTGTAAAAGGATATTAAAATGACGAGTAATGGTTTTCCTTTTCAGGCCTTTTTTTATAGTAATAATAACACTGAATTATTATATCACCGGATGTACTTGCTGTCAAAAGCAGTTTGTCAATGATGTTAACTCCCAAGAATTTTGGCCTCAGTTTTATATAACAACTTTTTTAAATGGAGTTGAACCAAAATGCATTCAGACACCTTCAGCATTTCTCACATTATCACAGTTTATTAACAAATTCAGCATTTTTGGTCTCAGATTTTTATTCATTTTACTGGTAGTCCACTGTATGAAGAATTTTTTGGGTATGATATGTCACAGTTCACTTTATTTTGCTATCCTCACTTACATACATGAACTATAGTGTCCTGCACCCACTAGTGGAAAAAAATGTCAAAATATATCTGGTGTCGGATTCATTTTTGGTTTGATTTTAGAAATAATAGAGATAATGTGTAAAGATAGAACAGCTTGATGTTGTTCTAGTTACTTTTAATATTTGAATCATTCTTTAACATATAAATCTGATCTCTCTTGGTCTCTCTTCTCAGGAGTGGAATGTCACACGTCTCACGTTTGAATATGACTCTGAGCCTTATGGCAAAGAAAGAGATGCAGCCATCATTAAAATGGCGCAGGAATACGGTGTGGATACCGTGGTACGAAACACTCACACGCTCTACAATCCAGACAGGTGGGTAATGAACTCCACTCACACACATTCCTCATGGAAAACTGACATGCAGTCACAGATGCAAATAAAGTCTTAAGGTTTTGTGAAGAAATTTATTTATAGCTGCAATTTATTTGTCTATAAATGTCTGTATTAAGTTCACTTAAGCATGTCAGTATTTGACAGGTAGTGTATTATTAACAGTATTTTTTTATTGAGCTTGGTTTACTAGTGACGTCCATTTATAAGTATTTTAAGAGGTTTTATGATTGTTCACTACTGTTTAAAAGTTTGGGATCAGTATGATTTTAAATATTTTCGAAAGAAGTCTCTAAAGCTCACCAAGGCAGTAAAAATGTTAATATTGTGATATACACTACCAGTCAAAAGTTTTTTTTAAAAAGTCTTTCAAAAAGTCTCTTTTGCTCGCCAAGCCTGCATTTATTTGATCCAAATATCAAAAATATTTTTATTCCTGTGATCAAAACTAAATTTTCAGCGTCATTACTCCAGTCTTCAGTGTAGGGCTGTCAAACGATTAATCACGATTAATCGCATCCAAAATAAAAGTTTTATGTTTACATACTGTATGTGTGTGTTTACTCTGTATACAATTTAGATTATAAATAAATATAAACATTTCAGATATAAATCTAAAATATGTTTCCTTAATATATACATGCATGTGTGTGTATTTATATGTACGTAATAAATATACAGAGTAAACGCATATAGTATGTAAACATAAACTTTTATTTTGGATGCGATTATTAGTTTGACAGCCCTACTTCAGTGTCACACGATCCTTCAGAAATCATTCTTATATGCTGATTTGCTGTTCAAGAAACATTTATATTATTATTATCAGTGTTTAAAACAGTTGAGTTTTGTTTTTTTTTTTTTTTTTTTTTTTTTTAAGATTCTTTGATGAATAGAAAGATCCAAAGATTTTTGGGAAGAGGAAAGATTAGGATAGAAATGAATACTTTTATTTAGTAAGGATGCTTTAAATTGATCAAAAGACATTTATAATGTTACAAAAGTTTTCCGTTTCAGAACTTTCTATTCATCAAATAAACCTAAAAAAGTCTACTCCGCTGTTTTCAGCATAAATGTTTTTTTCAGTAGCAAATCAGAATGTTTGAAAGATTTCTGTAGGATCATGTGACTGAAGTAATGATCCTAAAAATTCAGCTTTGCAAATCACAGGAATTAATTAGATTTTAAAATATATTCAAATAGAAAACAGTCTTTTTAAATAGTAAACATTTTCAAAATATTACTGTTGTTGCTGTATTTGGATCAAATAAATGCAGGCTTGGTGAGCAGAAGAGACTTATTTAAAAACAAAAAAAAACATTAAAAAGCTTACTGTTCAAAAACTTTTGACTGGTAGTGTATTATTGCAAATTAAACTGTTTTCTTACATATTTTAAAATATATTACTGTGATGTTAAAGCTGAATTTTCATCATCAATACTCCATTCTTAGTCTCAGTCTCCAGTCTCAGTGTCACATGATTCTTGAGAAATCATTCTGAAATGCTGATTAGAAAACAGCATTTTGTATTATTAATGTTAAAAACGGAAGTGCTGGTTAATATAATTGTGAAAGGCGTAATAGATTTTGTTCAGGGTTATTAGATGAATAGAAAGTTCAAAAGCACATAATTTATTTCAAATATAAATCTTTGGTAACATTCTTTAGTCACTTTTGATCAATTGCTTAAATGTTAATTTCCTCAAAAAAAAACACTTACTTGACCTTATGATTTTGAGCAGTAGTTTACATGAGTCAGGAATCAGCCATGGGGTGAGTTAACATTTATCTCCATGTCACAAAACATATGCAGTCATTTTACAGTTACTTATTTAGTTATTTGGTGAATAATTCTATTCTTAAAGCATTCTGAGTTTAGACAAATGAAAACAAAATTTGAGCATATAGCTTACAGACTTTATAAGCGTGAGAGTACAGTATTATAACGTCAAATATTGCACTATTTGCATATTCCGATTTTCAGAAATGTGGCCCTCACAAGTGTAGCTAAATGAGTGCTCTCATCCAACAGCATTGAGAGGCACTCTATCATTTGACGCAGTGCTCCAAACTCACTCAGGTCTCAATCACCATCATGGAGAATCTGTTTTACATTCTTTGGTTTTGACACAGCGCCTACGTTTCTCATTTTCTCCAACATTTGCATGTCATTTTAGACTGTTAATGACCAGCCGTTATATAACAGTTATTGGAGAAACTAATCTAAAATTCATTACCACTTCCTGATCGGGCAGTTATTATTTGATATTACATAATTGTAGAAATTCATCTTTTGTTCATTACTCATGCACCTTTCACCCGTCAGACTAGGTAGGCAACGTGCTGTTGGCTCTTTTTTTCTGCATTGAGGTTTTTACTGAAATATGCATGAATCTCATTTGACTTGATAAAGTGAGTAGAAAACAAATAGATCATTGGTTTGATTTACATCTATACTTGTGAGGTTTTTAATAAGAGTTTAAGTAATTCATTAGTATAAATTGTTTGTTTTTTTTTTCAATTTCATAACTTGTATGACGTTACATAGTATTTCCAGGTATTATTTAGTGTAAATATATAGTATTATTTATTATTAGAATTATAAAATAATTCAAATATGTGACCTTGGACCACAAAACCAATGTTAAGTAGTACAGGTATGTTTGTAGCAAAAAATACATTGTATGAGTCAAAATGATCAATTTTTCTTTTATGCCAAAAATCATGAGGATATTAGGTAAGGATCATATTCCATGAAGATATTTTGTAAATTTCCTTTCGTAAAAATCTCTCAACTTATTTTTTTGATTAGTAATATGCATTGCTAAGGACTTCATGCGGACAAAATTGATTGAAATTGGTTTTCTCAATATTTAGATTTTTTTGCACCCTCAGTTTCCAGATTTTCAAATAGTTGTATCTCAGCTAAATACAAACCATCAATGGAAAGCTTATTATTCAGCTTTCAGATAAAGTCTCAATTTCAAAAAAATGTACCCTTATGACTGGTTTGTGGTCTAGGGTCACATATATTATAAATTTTATAAAATTTGTAATGGCTGGAAATGACAACTGTAAATGTAATATGAACTATTAATACAATACCAAATTTTAAATGCCTATTTTTCAGCTATTACAAGTAGTATTTATTTATGATAAATATATTTATGTATGTTTTTTTTTTTTTTTTGGTAAATGGTATAAAAAAATGTTTTCTAACACTGATGAAAAATAGAAAGCGATACAACATGCTATTTTAAAGTTGAAATAAAAAAATGCATTAGGGACAGTGAAACTGTTGTCAATAGGACAGGTACAAATCCAAACTACTGGGCCCACTACTAGTGCACGTCATAGGGCAACATTCTATAATCATTGACCAGATTCTTTAGTAAACTTTGCCAGCACTTTTAGCGTAATGTGATATAACAAAGAGCTATGTGCTACTGTGACCCTGGCCTGCACTTGTTTTTATGTGGAAGTCATATTCTCTCTCTCATGCCTTTCCTGAGAGCATTACCAAACAGGAGAGAATGACTCTCCCCTTCTCAGATCATTGTGCAGATACCACTACTCCTGACGTGTAATGTAAAACAAGTGGCCTTTTGCGTAGGTTATATAAATGGGATGGATGTTGGTAACACGCCCAGACTCTACGTCTCATTGAGAAGAGAAGAGAATGAGCCTGCATGCATAAGCGTGTGCGAATGCATGTGCGGGTGTGCATATGACGTCTGTCGCTCTCCTGGAAGATATTAGACTCGCTGCTGCCATCTGTGGGTGGAAAGCGGCCCTGGCGGTCACACTGTGAAACATGTGCTGTAGGTGGGAGGGTGAAATAGCTCAGCATGCAAGTCACCACTGCAAACATGTGCGAGCCGAACGCTGAGCTTTTCCTAACAAGCACGCGGGTGCCCCCTGATTCCGCACCGTGCTGAGAAAACCGGCCAATGGCAGGGGCTCCACCCCTGACGGATATAGGCAGGAGTTGTATAAGATCAGAACTATAAATAAAAGGACAGGCTGTTAATGTGTTAAGGCTGTTGTTGTTCTCTTAGAGGAGCCACTGAGACTATTAGCTCCCCTCTTAGGGCCAGACAGGGATATGCGCTTGCATGTGGAGAATGTGGGGAAGTGTGTTACATTCGGACACGCTGCCATACAGATCAAATATGACTCTTAATAACGTTGTTTCCTTGAGAATAAAATTGGGCTTTTTGCCAGGCTGCCTCAGGGTATTTGAAACGGATCAGTGTAACAGAATGTTCTAGAAGTGGCATGTCCTATAATCAAACAAGGTTGTATTCAGTAGTTCAGATTTGTACTGGGGCTCACCACAGTATTTTATTTTGAATAATTTAATTAGATAATGATTATTTAATTTACCATTTAACAGTTATTTTTGGTTTTTAGGAAGGAATGTTTTTCAAACAAGTTTTTATAATCAACACAGCTGATTTAAAAAATGCTGCAATGTTGTGAAATATTACTGCAATTTGAAATAAATGTTTTCTATTTTAATATTTTAAAATGTAATTAGTAATCAATACCGTAACTAATGTTACCAAACACAACTTGTGATTTTAATAATGCATTAGTAAATGTTGAAATTAGCATGAACTAAGATTCATTCTTAGTTCATGTTAACTAATGAACCTTACTGTAAAGTGTTACCAGTGTTTCTAATATTAAATGTGTCCTTGCTTAATAAATGAACTCCTCAAAAAAAAAAAAATACCGACCGTATTTACAGTAGTGTAATGTGCAACGTATGTTCATGATTGTTTAAATCAAATAATTACACTTTCCAATAGATGCATTTATTTAAATAAAAACAGGCCCAGTATCGAGCCTTGGGGGACACCACAAAAATAGTGATAAATATAGGTATATAAGGTTCTTAATTTTCTTTAAAGGTCCTTTTGATATAAAGGTTGATGTTGAAATGCTTGAAAGTAGTTGTGGAAGATAAATATATAGTGTCTAAATTTAAATTTATTTGCAAAACTAATTAAAATTGATAAGTTGGTCCAGATAGTGATGCAAAAGCATAAATGGGAACTTCAATACTCATAAACAGTATGATGGGTGGATACTTTATGTAGTTAGTTTTGTAGAAGATGAATACAATGTGGCAGTAATAATATAGTATGGGAAATTAATTACTGTGTGTACTGTGGAATATGCATGTATGGTTATATAAGATGTTCCAGTCCACTCCTCTCGCTCTTAAAAGAACAGCATTTTTAATATTAAATGTGTTCTTACTCAATAAATGTACTTTTTTCCAATAAATAAAAATAAAAAACTTACGTTGTGCAACATATGTTCATGGAAGTTTAAATAAAATAATTACACTTGCCAATAGATGCATTGAAGTTGAATAATAGAGGGTCCCAGAATGGAGCCTTGGGGGACACCACAAAAAAAAGTTATAATATACTCTACTTGCACACTTGACTGAAATGAACTAAATAAATGTACTCCTTTCCAAAAAACGTATGTTCATGCCCTTGAAGAAAATGCATTTATTTTTTTTGTAAATTGTTGTTTTGTTCACAAAGGTAAAACACATTGGGTCTCTGAAAGCCCTATCAGTTGTCTCAAACTTGTACTAGAAATGAACTCACTGATGCCTTTGAAAATAACTTTTTATCTACACTCTTTAAACAATCACTCAACAAGATTAAATCCAAACCGGTTCAAAACAAAGACATTTCTTCTTCTGAGTTCTATTAATATTCAACCTTGGAGTGAAAATAGCTGCTTTTAAGGTAGTGAAATCTGAGACATGTTTTTGCTTTTCTTTCAGGATCATAGAAATGAACAACCACAGCCCCCCTCTCACTTTCAAGAGATTTCAAGCCATTGTGAATCGACTCGAACTTCCCAGGAAACCGTTGCCGACCATCACTCAAGAGCAGATGGCCAGGTGTCACACACAGATTTCGGACAATCACGATGATCGTTATGGTGTACCCTCTCTCGAAGAGCTGGGTTTTAGGACTCAGGGTGACAGCTCACATGTATGGAAAGGTGGCGAGACAGAAGCCCTGGAAAGATTAAACAAACACTTAGACAGAAAGGTGAGACAGTGATACTTCATAAAGAATACATTTTTAAAATGACTGTTGACTACTTGATTATTAGCAAGAAATGCAGTTACGTATTTTTACACTTTTTCCTTTTTTTAATATTTGATGTAATCACTTTATTTTGATGCAGGCCTGGGTAGCAAATTTCGAGAGGCCTAGAATAACCGCTCAATCACTGTTCGCAAGCCCAACTGGACTTAGTCCTTACCTACGATTCGGCTGTCTGTCATGTCGCGTGTTTTACTACAATCTGCGGGAACTTTATATGAAGGTAAGTTTTGTTATTTTAAGCTATTGTTGGTAGTCTAGAGAAGTGAAAGTTTAGTAGTTTAATATTTAGCAGTAGCTGGTATGAAATGATGTAAGCATACAGTTGAGGTCAAAAGTTTACATACACCTTGCAGAATCTACAAAATGTGAATTATTTTACCAAAATAAGAGGGATTATACAAAATGCATGTTATTTTTTTTTTTAGTAATTGCCTGAATAAGATATTTCACATAAAAGATGTTTACATATAGTCCACAAGAGAAAATATTAGTTTAATTCAAAAGAATGACCCTGTTTAAAAGTTTACATACACTTGATTCTTAATACTGTGTTGTTGCCTGAATGATCCACAGCTCACAGATCCAAGAGTCCCTTGTTTATCCTGAACAGTTAAACTGCTTGCTGTTCTTCAGAACAATCCTTCAGGTCCCACAAATTCTTTGGTTTTTCAGCATTTTTGTGTATTTGAACCCTTTCCAACAATGACTGTATGAATTTTGACAGCCATCTTTTCACACTGAGGACAACTGAGGGATTCATGCAACTATTACAGAAGGTTCAAACACTAACTGATGCATTAAGAGCCTGAGGGTGTGAACTTCTGAACAGAATGAAGATTTTTCTTATTTTGCCTAAATATCATTTTCATTTAATACTGCCCTTCAGAAGCTACAGAAGATATTTACACATTGCCCAGAAGAGAAAATAATTCCAAAAGTTTTCACCCCCTGGTTCTTTGAGTTTCCTTCTAAAGCATCAGTGAGCATTTGAACCTTCTGTAATAATTGCATATCAGTTGTCATCAGTGTGAAAAGATGGATCTCAAAATCATACGTTCATTGTTGGAAAAGGTTCAAATACACAAAAATGCTAAAAAATGCCAAAATATTTGCTGAACCTATAGGATTTTTCTGAAGAAAAGTGGGCAGTTTAACTGTTCAGGACAAACAAGGGACTCATGAACTATCACTAAACAAAAACACAGCGGTGGATCATTCAGGTAACAGTAATAAAAATCAACTGTATGTAAACTTTTAAAATGGGTCAACAATTTTTTTTTCTTATGGACTTTTATGTGAAATATCTTATTCTGGTCAGTACTAAATAAGCAATAACATGCATTTTGTATGATCCATCTTATTTTGCTAAAATAATGAACATTTTGCAGATTCTGCAAGGTGTATGTAAGTTGAATAATAAAGGGTCCCAGACTCAAGCCTTGGGGGACACCACGAAGATATAATAATATAGTATGAGAAAGAATTTATCTGTGTGTCCTGTGGAATATGTGTGTATGGTTATAAAAAACATACTGTAGAACTGCCACATAATAGTAAAAAGAATATTTTGTAACAATTTTCACAACCTCTTGCACTTGTCCAGTTGCGGAGACGCTCCAGTCCACCCCTCTCGCTCTTCGGCCAGCTGCTGTGGCGAGAGTTTTTCTACACGGCGGGCACCAACAACCCCAACTTTGACCGTATGGAGGGAAACCCCATCTGCGTACAGATCCCCTGGGATCACAATCCCGAAGCGCTGGCTAAATGGGCAGAAGGACGGACAGGGTTCCCTTGGATCGATGCCATCATGACCCAGCTAAGACAAGAAGGCTGGATCCACCACCTGGCCAGACATGCCGTAGCCTGTTTCCTCACTCGCGGAGACTTGTGGATCAGCTGGGAAAGTGGAATGAAAGTAAATGAGACGGCAAAACTACTACTACTACTACTTTTCCTTTTCTCCAATTCCCTTTCTTAATCTCTCTTTCTTTCTCTCAGGTGTTTGAGGAGCTGTTGTTGGATGCGGACTGGAGCGTGAATGCGGGCAGCTGGATGTGGCTGTCCTGCAGTGCGTTCTTTCAGCAGTTCTTCCACTGTTACTGTCCTGTGGGCTTTGGCCGCAGGACAGATCCCAGCGGAGACTACATCAGGTACACAAACCAGCCCTGAACCACACCTAAGCACAGCTTACGTCACTGGCTGGTGTTATATATTTTCAGAGTTTCGTAGATTTGTGTTGCATAAAGGCTTATGTAAACCGCCACCGGTTTAGGCCTTTCCACTGTGCATATTCAAAAGAGCTGCTGTGACATTGTGGAGACTTCTAAATTAAAAACGACAGAAGAATACCTTGGAAAATAACACACTGAGTCAGGTTGTGGTGCACACAAGATGCCATATCTATTAAGCTGTTATGATATTTGTAGCAATAGCCAACAAATACTTTGTATGTGTCAAATTTATCGATTTTTCTTTTATGCCAAAAATCATTAGGATATTAAGTAAAGTTCATTTTCCATTAAGTTATTTAGTAAATTTCCTACTGAAAATATATATCAAAACTTAATTTTTGATTAGTAATGTGCATCGCTAAGAACTTCATTTGGACATCTTTTAAATTTTCTCAATATTTAGATTTTTCAAATTCCAGGTTTTCACATAGGATGATATTTGACCGAGATACAACTATCTTAAAACATACATCAATGAAAAGCTTATTTATTTAGTTTTAAAAAATTGACCATTATGACTGGTTTTGTGGTCCAGGGTCACATTTCATCTATTTTGCAATTATTTGTATCTGTTATAAAACTGTCTTACATTCTCACTTACAGGAGGTATATCCCGAAGTTGAAAGACTACCCTAACCGCTACATCTACGAGCCATGGAACGCTCCAGAATCGGTGCAGAAAGCAGCCAACTGCATTGTGGGTGTGGACTATCCTAAACCTATGATCAACCATGCCGAGAGCAGCCGGCTAAACATTGAACGAATGAAGCAAGTTTACCAGCAGCTGTCGCACTACAGAGGCCTTAGTGAGTAACACAATGCGAACCTATCAATCATGACATAAGGTTTATTACATCCCTCTTATGGAGGGAATAGGAAATTACAGCATTTTGTCACCAACTAAAATATAATTCTAATGATATCGAGTGCTTGTGTAAGGGGTTATTTAAGCTGTTGCAGTAATTTACTGTAATTTCTCATTCAATCTCTTTGACCCAATAGCTCTAAGCACTGCAATTATGCAGTTTGTTTTTGACCCGATGGAGTTTGAAGTCAGACAGTGTTAATTTTGATTTAGTCTTAGTCATAGTCTTTTGACTAAAATGTCATTTAATTTTTATAATTTGTTATATTTTAGTCATCTGAATTTTTAGTTTTAGACAAGATTTTAGTCGACTAAATCTACAGTAGATTAAGTTAGCTAAAATCTATTGGGTTTAGTTACAGTGTAAAGTATTTATTAAGCATTTCTCTAAAATATCTCATTGTATAGGTTTGATATTAGGATTTTATCATGATAGACACAGATTTAACTGTTGTGACATGCAACATGTCTTTATATTAAAACTAAATGAAACCACTTCTTATAAAGAAACAAGACATGGTCGTCTTCTCAATGAAATACTAATGGTTATATCTGGTAATTATGCATTCTTTATAACTACTTGTTTACCACATTCTTTATTCTTTCAGGCAGACATATTTATTTATATAAATTAATAAGGATGATTCATTATTAGGGCTGCTAAAGTCATTGTCAATAGCAGTATTTCTTTTGTTGCTTGATTAACATTAATTCCACAGATGATAGCAACTAAATTAGACTGCTGTCCCTTTAAAACTGGATACACGGATGCAGTGTACTCATACATGTCCAATATTTTTTCAAACCGTTAACGTTCACGTAAGACGTAACAGTGTGTTTACGTGAATACCCATCAAAATGGACAATTCAACATCGTTTTGTGTGTATTTCTCCGTTCATGAGATGCGAAAGCGCTGCTTCGCTGTGTGCGCTCAGAAAACCAGACTGAATTGAGTTCTCTTTTGCGTCGTCAAATTGATCCATATGTCTGCTCTTCTCTTACTCCCAGATATTGTCATTTTTTTTTTTTTTTTTACGTTTTGAGACGTGCAGCAAATGTATGCTAGCTTATGTCCCTTCGGATGATTAATAGGCTATGATACAGTTCAAATGTATGCATCTAACCTTCTAACCATGCAGCAGATTCATTCAGAACGAATCTCTTCCCAAATCGTTCCTCCCTAACATTTTCATCTTCTTTATATTCCTTGACAAATGTCTAAAAGTCTAGACCCTGAATATAAGACAAATATGTTTTTTCAGATGTATTTCCAAGAAAAAAACCTTGTCTTATATTCAGGTAAATACAGTAAATACCATTGCAAAAGAAAAACCCAGGCTGAGAATATTGATTAAGACTAAGGGTGCTTTCACAAAGGAAGGGAAAGGAGGAAAGGATGTGACGTGTGGCCAAGTATGGTGACCCATACTTGAAATTTGTGCTCTGCATTTAACCCATACAAGTGCACATACACACACACCATTAACACGCATAAATAGAGAATGTCAGTAAATTGACAGCGTAGTCCATCAAAAAGACACAATTTCAATAAAGCCTCTTTCTCTCTTTTCTCATCAGGTTTGCTCGCCTCAGTTCCTACAATCCAGGAAGAAGCAGAGCCTCCCATGTCAGATGACTCTCAGGCCAGCAGCAGCACTACTGGTAAGACACAGCAGTCATCCATCATTTATCATATTAACAGGATTCCCTGATCTTCCTGAGTGTTACAATGCCAAAGCAAATAAATGCATAAAGCAGACTTCACCCTTTAAAGGGATAGTTCACCCAAAAATGAAAATTCTGACATGAATTACTCAGCGTTTCAGAGCTGTAAGACCTTCGTTCATATTATTTTTGATGAAATCCGACAGTTTTCTGACCCTGCATAGACAGCAACGCAACTGACATGATCAAGGCCCAGAAAGGTAGTAAGAACGTTGTTAAAATGGCGCCTCGGATTTCATCAAAAATTGAACAAAGGTTAAAATAGTAGTTCTTGTCAGGATAGTACTTTTGCTGAACACAGTCATGTTTTCTGCAGGTCAACCCTCCTCTCCCACCCCTACAGGATCAACCCCACCCAACTCGGAGCCCTCCACCCCAAACACAAGCCCGACAGATGGTGCCCCTGGGGCCCACGCTCAGAGGAAGAGGGTCCGACCCTCTGGGTTCCCAAGCAAACAGAAGTCAAAAGTGAAGCACACCATCGAAGCCAAAGGAGTCGAGCAGAAGACTGACGAGAAGCAGTGACCACAGGTACCAGCCACAGTTGCAAAACTTGCAATGTTTTTAGTGATTCCTGTAATAATAAAAATATTAATAATAATTACATTGAATCATTTAGGAGATGCTTTTATCCAAAGAGACTTACAATTGATGATGATGATGATGATGATGATAATAATAATAATAATAATAATAATAATAATAATAATATAATTGTATGTTTATTATGTAATCCAAATAACAATGTTATTGTAAATATTAATTATTAGTTATTTTTATTCATGTTTTTTAAAATAATTGTTATACTTATAATTGTATTTAAATGTACATTAAAATATGTAAATAAACCTACAATGTTTTAGTCATTCCTATAATAGTAATAATAATAATAATAATAATAATAACAATAATTACATTTTATTCATTGCATTTACATTTTTTCCATTTAGCAGATGCTTTTGTCCAAAGAGACTTTTTTTAAAAATAATTATTATACTTATAATTGTATTTAAATGTACATTAAAATATGTAAATAAACCTACAATGTTTTAGTCATTCCTATAATAGTAATAATAACAATAATTACATTTTATTCATTGCATTTACATTTTTTCCATTTAGCAGATGCTTTTGTCCAAAGAGACTTACAATTTATGATGATGATGATGATATAATAATAATAATATACTTGTATTTTATTATGTAATCAGAATCGAACAATATTATTATTGTAATTATTGATAGTATTAACGATTAGTTGTTTTGTTCATTTTTTTCAAAATAAAAATAATTAAAATAAAATAAAAATAATTATTATAATTTTATTTATATATACATACAATTATTATATTTTGACACAATTCTAATTTTAATTATTATTTTTTTTAATTTTAGAATTAAAAAGCATGTATTTAAAGTGGAGAAAATCCAGTTTATAAGCATAAAATAATTAATAATAATAATAATAGTAATTTAGATATTTGATAATTGATGATAATTTTATTCTAATATTTTATATCCAGATGTTATATAATTTTATATATAAAATTACATTTAATATATACACATACATATAAGTAATTTTTTTTATCTTAAAATTAAAAAGCACATATAAAATAGAGAATCTCCACACATTTAATATATGCATATATAATCTTCATTTATAATTATCAACAAATTAATAAGCATAATTTAAAACAAAACAAAAAAACGTATGCATTGAACAAGTCCAGTTTTTAAGGTTTAAACTTGCTTTTTTTTACGTAATTTTAATTTTAGCTAGCAGCTTTGCACTAATAGCCAGATATATACTGATTTAATCAGTGTTTTTCATAAACTCTTTATTTCTTTCTCAATTTATATAGCTGAATCCAAAAACAAATTTCTTAAGCATATTCAGCGAGGAGCAAAATGAACCAACCATTAGTGATGATGAGTATTATATTTGTGCCCTCTTCAGGTTGAGACTGCGTTTGCGGTCCCACATCCAAGGAAGTCGGAGGCGTCCACCTCCCTGAACCATCAGACAGACAGAAACGGCAGGAGAAAAGGGTGAAATGGCGCCACCTTTCGCAGAAGAACAGAAACAGCAACAACAAAAAGCATTAACGCTGCAGTTCCGTCAAGGCGTGCTACAAAATACAGAACTTGTCAAGCATCCATAATAATAAAAAAAAAAAGCTGCTTTTGTTCCAGTTTTGACCTGCTAAAATAAACATGATTGTATGAAGATACAGATCTGTATCAGATGACAGAAATCTAACGGATATTGCCGTCAAAAGCTTAGGGTAACGAGCGATTCACAGATACAAGTATTCATGGAGTCTAGCCAAATTTTATGGTTTGATAATAGAGATGATGAGGGAGCAGTTGGAGATACGGCCTACAGTGTTCTGACCACGTGAATTTGACAACTGTAATTTTTGTATGAAATCTGATGTAGATGAACTCTATTATTGCTTGCAAGCTACAAGCAACTAGTTCACACAAGCAATGAAGAATTTGACTTCTTATCCTTATAAATATCTGCTTTGTGTATGCAAACATTTCATTGCCACTGGCTGCACTAAAGTTTTCCATATTTAACAGTATCAAGCCTCAGTTTCTAACTCAATAAGCTTGATTTATTTACCAAGTGATTTGTTTGAATATTTTCTAACAGCCGACGAGGATTAATTGTACATTCCACTAATGTGTGCGTTCATGATAATTTAACAGTTTAAGGTGTTGTTCTCTGGCAATGTGGAACAGCTTTATTTATTTTTCGTCCCTTTTCCTTTTCTTTTTTGTATTGTATAAAAGAGTTTATTTTCATTAAAAGGCTGACGGGATTGTTAAGCTGTTCTGTTTGTAGGCAGTAATTTATTTAAGCCTTTTCACTGCATGCTTCTGTCGGCGACAAACGAAGTTTTCTGCGATATATTGCAACTACGATGTTTCAATGTAGATTACAATATATCAAATAAATTTCTTGAACCTATTTGAAACACATTTGTGATTTGTTTTTCTTTATTATGACAACTGCATCATGTCATTCATTCAACACCCTTTGTTTCCAGATGTGCATGAATGAATTCTCATGCAGCTTGTTGAAGAAAGGTGTGCTTTTACTTTTTTCTTTCTTTTTTTTTTAAGTGATGAGATAAATCCCATAGATCTACAGTGAGGGAGAAACCAGAGCCATATCCAGGTATCACATGGTCAGGGTGTGGGCTCTTTTGACTTAACCACACAGAAACGCCTAGTAACTGTTTAATAATTCCCTATCAAGCAATCAACACCCTAGCATGGTGATGGAAAATCCTGCACATTCAAGTTTTAGTTTTAAGAAACACTGACTTCAGTCACCACTAGAGGGCGTCATATAGCTCTAATAATTTGTTTTAATAAACATGAAAATGCTAAAGGGATGATCATTTGCATTAAGTGATTAAAATCGATTATATTTATGGTCAAAGTCATAAATTGTTAATTTATAAATCTTTCCAAATGTTCAGATGTCTCTTTTTATGACTGCCCTCTCTCTCATCTCTCTCTATATTATATATGAATGTGTAAAATATATATATATTAGTGTGTGTGTGTGTGTGTGTGTGTGTGTGTATTAGTATATAATATATGCATAGTATTGTGTAATTTATTTCTGCAATCTTCTTTCTTTTTTCTTTCTATTAAATTGTTTTATGATATATTTTTTGTCTGTTAATGATTTTGTTGTGTTTTGGGTGCTTGTATATGTACGTACATGCATACAAATGTGTGTGTGTGTGTGTGTGTGTGTGTGTGTTTTTAATTTGAGGTGTTTTTTCCATTTTTATTTAAGTCTTTAGCGTTTTTATGGTAATACTGTTTTAATGTCAATATTAGCATTTTGTACAGTAGTTAGCCTTTTTTATTTCTATTTAATTTATTGCATTTTAGTTTTTTTTATTTTATGTAATTATTTATTTATAGTGTGCATTTCATTTCTGCATTTTTTCTTTTTTATTTCTGTTAAATTTATATAACAAAACCATTATTTTTTTATTATGTATTTATTTATATTGTATATTTCATTTCTGCATTTTAACATTTTCTTTTTTATTTCTATTAAAATTTTTATTTCCATTTATGTTAATTTTTGTTGTGTTTTGTGTGTGTGTTTCATTTTTTAAATGTTTATTTTACTCTAGTACTGTTTTATTGTGAATAGTATTGTTTTATTTACTAGTTAGTTTTATTTTAGAATTTTTTGCCTTTATTTTTGATTACTATTTAATTTATTGTATTTTTGTGTGTATTTTATTTTATGTATGTACGTATGTGTGTATTTATTATATTGTGTATTTTATTTCTGCACTTTTTTTATTTTCCTTTTTTTAATTTCTGTTATATATGTATTTTTTTGTTTGTTTTGCCAGTTTTTGTTGTGTTTTGGGTGTTTGTAAACGTACATACATACAAGTAAGTGTGTGTGTGTGTGTGTGTGTGTGTGTGTGTGTGTGTGTGTGTGTGATTTTTATTTTATTTATTTTTTTATTTAAATCTTTAGTGTTTTTTTTATTGTAGTACTGTTTTATTGTTTATTTATTTAGAAGTTTGTTTTATTTTAGCCATTTTAGCTCAATTTTGCCATTATTTTTTATTTCTATTTATTGT
The DNA here is from genome assembly GCA_033026305.1 of Cirrhinus molitorella. Lineage (NCBI taxonomy): Eukaryota > Metazoa > Chordata > Actinopteri > Cypriniformes > Cyprinidae > Cirrhinus > Cirrhinus molitorella. The sequence continues at coordinate 9,839,162 of CM065141.1, read as the reverse complement.
GTTTTTTTTTTTTTTGTTTTTTTTTTTACTTGATGTAGTTATGTAATTTAATTGTGAATATTATCATTTTGTTTAGTAGTTTGTTTTATTTTATCATTTTTGCCTTTATTTTTTATTTCCATTTAATTTATTGTATTTTTATTATTATTATTTCCTGTTTTGTTTTTGATTGATATTGTTCTTTTTTTGTGGTCTTGTGTTTTGAGTATTTGTTCTGTTTTTTCTTTTCCATTTGTTTTTCTATCTTTCTCTCTTTTATCTCTTTTTGTTGTGCTTTGGACTTCTTGTTGTCTTTTGTTTCATTTTTGTTCTGTTTCGGTGTGCCTTTTATTTATTTGTTTTGTTTGTTTTCTGTCTGTTTTTTTCCCCTCTCTCTTTTGTTTTTCTACATTCTATGTTATGTTCCTTATGTTGTTTATTTTTTATTTTTATGAGTGAATGATTAAATGTATGATTTTCTCATTTGTATTAAACCAGTGTGCCATCAGTGCACATTCAGCATCCAGCAGTGTGCTGCTGTTTATCTCAGACTGGCATTGTAAGTAATGCAATAGAGCTGCTGTATGCAAGGCTGATGCGAACGGCGTCCTGTGGGAGCTGCGCTAATGAGGGAAGAGCTCTCAGCTCCTGTCCAGGTCAGCTAATGTCTGCTCTTATAGAGCATAATGACCATGGAGAGACTCTTATCTCTGCCTCTTTGCCCGTTCCTCTCTCTTCGTCCTCCATCTTCTGCAGAGCCCCGCAATGAAACGGATCTCCACCAAGTCAATAACGCGTTATCTGCAATCGCCCCACCGCACAATACAAAATAAGATGACGCACGTATGATCCATCAATAACATCCTTGTTTTTCCATTAATGAAATGCAAGAAGATCTGAATCTAATTAACAGGGTTAGGGTGGAGCTCCTAATGAACTTTAATGATACAATATATATCACAGACAGCCTTCCAGATATTTTCATCTGTTATCAATGCCATCGATTCCCAGCAGGTATCTCTTCGCCCGAACCGGCCTGCACTCGTGTGGAGGTGGCAACTTGAGCCGCATCGATCCGGACCATCAATCACTGGGGTGGCAGACCCTTTTAGTGGAGACTACGCCTCTCTCTCTCTTTCTCTCTCTCTCTCTCTCTCTCCCTCTCTCTCTCTCTCCCTCAGTCATCCGCCGCTGACTTTAATGGCTCCATTGAAGGACACACGCAGAGCAGAGCAAGGAGTGTCAGGGGTGTACAGTAGGATGCTTTCCAGGGGAAGTGAGGACATCCACTACAGCTTCCCGTGGCTGATGTAACCCCCCCTGAGGACCCTCGTGGAGGACGTTTCTGTGTGGAGTGCCGGACGGGTGCTTGAGAAAGAAAGTGGCATAATTGTCGGCTCCATCGATTTCCCCCTCAAGAAGGGTCCAGTGGCATCCCGCCCTGCCCCGCAGATGGTGCTCAGCCTGGCCATGGACTCCAGAGAGGATGGGGACAGCTGGATGGAGGAACAGTGGGAGAAATGGTACAGTGTCCCCTACACGGCCTTTTTGTGCTGCACTTAACTGACCTTGGATCAGCTTTTGTGTTCTGAAATAGGCCAAAATGTTAGTTTATTTAATGTGTGTGTGTGTGTGTGTGTGTGTGTGTGTGTGTGTGTGTGTGAAGTGTCTCTAATATAAAATTAGGCTTGATTTGAGTCTTTTGCATGTTACAAAAACATAATCGAAAAATAAAATAATGACTGTGCAATGCAAAAAGGCGTTTATTGTTCTACTAAGTGCAGTCGCTTCACTGAATTTGTTGTTATCATGTTAAATTGTCTTGTTCATCTTGTTATCTGCCTAGAAATGTGGGCGTCTGCACAATTGCAGGTATATAAACAGGAAGTACTGTGAATTTATTATTTCTGAGTGCTTTTAAAAGCTTAGATTATCTGTAAACGCCTAGCCTGCAGATTTACGAACACTTAAAAACTACTTTCTTTCTAAATATTAGGTAGAATAAGAATAATGTTGTCATTATTTAATCAAGTTCATACAATGTATTAAAACATAAGCATTTAGCCTTTACATTTAAGGGAAATAATAGTAATTAATCGTAAGTAATGAAGTTTGTTTTTGCATAGGCTTTCTTGCTACAAATTTTTTTTGTGTAAATTGCAGGATTCAGGATACAACTTTTAGGTTAGTCTATATATTATTATTTTATATAACATTGTGTATGTACACAATAAATTATGTATATATACATAAAAAAAAATTTAAAAAATCAAATGACTAAAAAAAGTTTTTTTAGTCAAACAAAATAAAACACACACATATATATATATATATATATATATATATGTATATACACGTTCTTGTTTTATCTGCATTTAAAGACTAGTGAGTAATACGCCTCGAAGTTTACAGCATTGCAGTAGTCGTGAAGTTATCAGATGAGCAGGCGAGCCTTGCCTTCTCTCTGTATGATTGTCTTGCACTGGCCTCGTGGAGGATGACGTAGTGTGTGTCACTGTCTGCGTGGGTGTGTTTTCCAGGTTAACCCATGACATCAGTCTAAATGAATACGAGGATGATGACCTCTCAGAAGTGACAGAAATCACAGATGAGAACGGAATCACTCTCAGCCAGCTCGACCTCGACCTTAAAGTAAGTCGGTACCCTCATATAAACTTACTGTGTAGATTTTAGTGTTTGCATAGTTGGCATTTTGGGGCAAACATAGACATTTTCATACACTCTCAGGAAAAAAAGGTACAAAAGCTGCCACTGAGGTAGTACAGTTTCAAAAGGTGCAATTTTATACCTTGTTTACCCCTAAAGAGTGCATATTTGTAACTTAATGGTACATACACTACCAGTCAGGTTTTTGAACTGAATTTTTTTTTTGTTTTTTTAAAAGTACAGCAAAAACAGTAAGTTTTTTTTTAAATGTAACTTATTCCTGTGATTTCAAAGCTGAATTTTTAGCATCATTACTCCAGTCACATGATCCTTCAGAAATCATTCTAATATTCTGATAATTTTATGATGTTGAAAACAGCTGAGGCAGAATGTTTTCAGGTTTCTTTGATGAATAGAAAGTTCAAAAGAACAGCATTTATCTGGAATAGAAATCTTAGAATTATACATTTCTTTATCATCATTTTTTATTCATTTAAAGCATCCTTGCTAAATATAAGTGTTAATTTCTATGATTTCTTGTCCCAAAAAAAAAAAAAAAATATATATATATATATATATATATATATATATATATGTGTTTAGAAACACCCCTGTGAAAAAGACAGGCAAAGTGTGGTTTTAGAAGATATCAGCATAAATCCCTCCATTTTTCGGTGCAAATACATAAAGTAAATTGACATTATCATTGAAGACCATAATGTCTGTCATGGAATGGTCTCCCCAATCACCCGACCTCAACCCAGTTGAGCTACTATGGGAGGAACTGGACCGTGATGTCTGTAAGAAGTGTCCAACCAGTGTGAATCATCATTGAGCAATTCTTCAGGAGGCTTGGAGTAATATATCAAGCCAATGTTTGAATAACAGCTCGGATGGCGAGATTATGCAGAGCTGTAAGAGCTGCTAATAGTGGATATTCTGATGATTCAAAAATTTTAGTTTTTTCTATGTATAAACTGTTTATGTAATAAAATATGTTTTCATAGTTTGTGTTGTCCCCTGTCAGTGCAAAATCATCACAAATTAAAAAGGATTCATACCAATATTGTCTAAAACCCCACTTTTCTAGGGTGTTTCCAAACTTTTCTTTTGGAGGGCAGTGTATATATATACTTCTTTAAAAACCTTAAAAAACTTTTGACTGGTAGTGTATTAGTGGTTTAGAAAGTACATATTAGAAGTGTTGGGAAGATTACTTTGGAAATGCAGTAGATTACAGATTTATAGTTATAGATAGTTACCCTATTTAAAATGTAATAAGTAGTGTAACTATATCAATTACTTTAGTAAAGTAACATAACTGATTACTATTTGATTACGAACATTTTCAACTGTTAATCATTTTCAAGCATTTAAACCAGGCAGGGTTAACCTTACAGTAGTAATCAACACTGATTCATACTACTTTGAAAATAATTCATCAGTTGAATTAAGATGAGAAAACATAAAAGGTACAGTTCAAAATAAAATAAAAAATTTAAATTAAAATTTTATCATTAATTACTCACCTTCATGTCGTTCCAAATCCAAAAAAGACCTTCGTTCATCTTTGGAACACAAATTAAGATATTTCTGATAAAAATCCAAGAGCTTTTTGACCCTGCATAGACAAGCAACACAACTACCACATTCAAGTCCCAGAAAGGTATAAGGACATCGATAAAATAGTCCATTTGACATCAGTGGGTCCACTTTAATTTTATGAAGCTGCATGAAAACTTTTTGTGCCCAAAGAAAACAAAAACAATTACTTTATTCAACAATTTCTTTTTATCCGCGTCAGTATCTGCCACGCGTTCATGAGATACACTATCAAATACAAATACACTGTCTATGCAGGGTCAGAAAGCTCTCGGGATTTCATCAAAAATGTCTTAATTTGGAACGACATGAGTAATTAATGACTTTTCATTTTCACTTTTGGGTAAACTATCCCTTTAATTTTAAAGCACAGCACTGCAATGCATTTTTAGCACTCGCCATGTTCACAACTCATATATATATATATATATATATATATATATATATATATATATATATATATAAAACCAAATATATATTGTTGTGTCAGGGTTTACTCTGTTTTTGGGAGGTGTGCCAAAGCACCACCTGTACATGCCTACACAAGTTAATTTACATCTGCTCTAAAGCCTGTAGTTAATCTCCAGTGGGCTAAAATCCAGGTATGAACTTACGGCTCACTACATTCTACTAGTTCACGAGTCAAATGTTACACTTAAAGCTGACATATCATATCTGACTTTTTCCATGTTTAAGTGCTATAATCAGGTCCCCAGTATATCTAAAGCAAAGCAAAGCATGCTAACTGTTCTGTCGTTGGCTGCACAGATGAGCACAGAACACTACTTAGAGTCCCAGCCTCAGAGGAGACAACAGAGCAGTGGAGTTATTTACTTATTTACTGTATATTACGCTGCAGCTGCACAGATCTAATATAAACATGCGATTTCTTTCCCAGCTGTTTACCTTCACCGGCATAACTGATTGTTTTTATCAATCCTTTGTGTTTTTTAACATAAACTTGTGTGTATTTGACAGTTTAAGCACAATAAGACATGAAAGAGAGCTTAGTTTAGTACTCACATGCCGTGTGACGATCGCTTTCTATGTTCGTGCTTAAGATGTGTGCACTCAGAAAACCCTACATCAGAAGTATGTTTTAATTTTCTTCAAATGCATGATTTCAGCAACATGATCATCAAAAACAAACAGATGTTTTTTAGCAGAGAATCTGAGGTATAAGCTGCAAAGGCAGAGTCCTATTTTGGAAAAGGGGGCGGGGAGCATCAGCTCATTTGAATTTAAAGAGACATGCACAAAAACAGAAACAGTGTTTCTGTTTCCACTCAAAATAACATAAATAACATTCTGTAACATCTTCTTTTGCTTTTTCTGAACAAAACAAGTCATACAGCTTTAAAATGACACAAGGGTGAGTAAATAATGACCAAACATAGTGTTTATATGATCTATCTGTTCCATTTTTGACCTCCTTTTTGTTCTCCCTTAATTAAAATGTATTTAAAGAGGATGTTAACTGTTAGACTATAGTAATCACAGTTATTTTAATTCAAAAGCAGTAGCCGTCAACAGGCGTTGACAAAAGCAGTAGCCGTCAACAGGCACCACAAAGTAAAATGCGTATGTGTGGTTTATATATCTCTCCGCCCTAAAACCAAACAGTCACTTATCTTTCCATGAGACACACAGTCTGGAGCTGAATGAGGAATCATCTGACAGTGCAGAGCTCGGCGAGCTGTTTACCCCACAGCAAAAAATAGATTTCTAGGTCACTCATCAGTTTCCATGTATTGCAGTCTGAATATGTGTAGAGATGGAGAATTTCAGTATTCATATGAGTGAGTGAGGTCACAAGAGGCTGTTGTGTTCAGAGCCTATTAGCACAGCAGTCAATTAGCATTAGCATTAGACATGAACACTGAGGGAAGATGTCAAAGTCAATCACATCTATCTGTTTATCATCATTTAACCACTTAAAAATCCCTCATTTGGAATTTTACAACTTGATGTGATAATCTACATCATAACATAAGTGTTTATGCTGGGAAATAAGGCAGTTTAGCTTAAGGTAAAATTACAAAATACTCTGTGATAATGCCAACAGAGCGTTTTAACGACGCATCGTCAATCGGCCATATTACGGAACATAAACGATTCCACTGAACCGAACAAAACTCACAGATTTTAATTATTGCTGCAGAAAATGATCAATTATTGTAATATTTTGGGCTGTACCAATCAGTCAAACCAGGAAAAACATTTAGACTGCCAAAAGTTATAACAAATCAAGGAGAAGAGTGCAAAAAAACTGAGGAACAAAGGCATTTGTGGTTGGCCAAACTGAACCAGGATTTCCAGGGCAATAATCTTGACAACATTCATCTTTATTTTTATCATTTCCGGTGAGGAAAGTTGAAATGTTAGGCTAATTTCATAATTAACACTGCTTGTACGTATCTCGTACCACCTATTAACTTAAGTTTGTCAAAATATAATTATAAATATAATTTATGATCATCTGACGACTTAAAATGTCTTATGATATCAGAACCTTTTTAATGTGACAATTATAATTTTTAAAAAAGCTGTGTTTCAAGATAAGAAGGCATCATTATTATCATTTGACCACTTAAACAAAATACCCTTGTTTATGATTTCACCAGCCTTTTAGTGCATTGATTAGCATCATGATGCAAGTATTAATGCTAAGAAAATCCGTGTTGAAAGACAATAAGATTCAGCGTAATTGGCTTTGACTAGTGTTCTATCACATCTGACCATCCGACTTCATTTTTGATTTCTCAGCTTTTAAATGCAATAATTGGCATAGGGTAGAGTTGCGTTTAAAGACAACAAAGCAGTTTAGTGTAATTAAACGTGCTATAATCGCTCTCCATGTCATGTCTGGGTGTGTTTATTTTGCTTATGTCGTGTGACACGCCTCATTGTTCTCTGGGATTGAATTAGCTTTCCTTACAGCAGCCAGGAAGGGAGCCACAGGCTGATGTCATCAGCGCGCTCCGATTGGCTGGCTGCGTCTGACTGCAGCTCCTTTGCTCTCGCCTCTAAAGCTCTGCTGCCTGCTCTTCCCAGGATCACATGACTCAGCCAACCAATGGCACGCCGAGGAGCGGCCGGAGGAGGGGGGTGGTGGAGCTGCAGACGGAGATGCTCCACTTGGACCTGATTGATGCAGAGGGAGGAATCTTGGAGGAAGAGGAGGAAGAGGAGAACGCGAGGCGGCCGGTCGAGGCCGTCGATGACAACCACAAGGAAGAGCAGGGCGCAGGGCCGCCTGTCACTCAGCCTCAGCTAAAGGATTTCATCCCTGCTGTCGCCATGGATACATACCGGCCCAAGAGACCCACCACCCTGAATCTTTTCCCGCAAGTGCCAAGGACTCAGGTGAGACGGACAGTTTTGGCAGCAGCCTATGGTGTTTAAGAGATTACATCCAAGGCAGATGGACTGGGATTAGAAATTGTTTTACAGTAAAAGTGATCATTTCCATACTGCACAAACAGGATCTCGAGCACTAATGTTATTCCTCTGGGGGGGATGGCGTGTATTTTTGGTGTGTATGTAAATCGAAGGTACGTAGCAATCGGGTTTCTTTGATACTCCCGGCCAGCGATGCTGATGACGTTTCCTGTTTGTGAGCTCCCGCTCGGCCCACCTGCTATGAATCACTGCTGTCCGCCCTCCGTGTGTAATGCAATCCGACAAGAACGATGCGAGAGTGGATCGTTACTGTTGACCTGTGAGGGTCAAACAGCAGGGGGCGGCACTTTAATGGGCTGTTTTGAACAAAATATAACGAGGTGGGAGTGAAAACTCTGGGGTTTTTTTTGGATATGTGGTGTTGTTTTTGAAAGGGTTGTGGTTAGGCTAGGCTAGCTATTGTACTTGTTGATCTATGTATCATGTTAGAAGAGACCGGGGCATGTTGTCACAGTTTATACTCCTGGAAGTATTTGTTGGCTACATTACCGAGATGGACATTGTGTGACAACGTGCCCCAACAGAAATGTAGCATACTCTGACTTGACATTTATGAGTAGATTTTTTCTGTTCAGAAATATGATGATAATGGAAGTTTAGTTGTGACAACTAAGCCCTGATTTCTATTATGAATTCTGGAGCGCTAAAATTAAATGTTATATGACCGTTTTGAGGTTCTTGATTAATTACAATTTGCCTTAAAATTTGGTTGCCTTTGATATTAAACGCCCTAATTTATTACATTTTACAAAACACACAAGGGGTGATGATCACAGACAATATAAATGTATTAAAACATGTTACTGCTTTCCTACTACTGTGCATAATATTACCTAGTGTTGTTATTGTTAAATCAAAGTAAAAAATGGTAAGTTTAAATATTAAGACAAAATAAAATATTATATTTAAAAAAAAAATAAAATTTGAACTGTAGCCTAACCAAAATAAAGGGAGATAGAATACACATAAACAGTATATATTTTAAAAACATTTACATGTATATATTTATATTCATATAATTTATATTATATATAAATATAAGGACTGTCAAAAGATTAATCGCGATTAAATGCATCCAAATAAAATTTTGTGTTACTATATGTGTGTGTACTGTGTATATTTAGATATGTACACACACACACACACACACACACACACACACAGTGTATAGTATGTAAACATGACCTTTTATTTTGGATGCGATTAATTGCTTGAAAGCCCTAAAAATATATTTAATATATAAACAACATATTTTTCTTAAATGTATACGTGTGTGTGTGTGTGTGTGTGTGTGTGTATATTTATAGATACATAACAAATATACACAGTACACACTCATATATTTTGTAAACTTAACATATTTTGGATGCGATTATTTGTGATTAATCGATTCAAAGCACTAAAACATTTGGAATCATTAAGATGGAATCATACTTTTTTTTTTAAGTCTCTTATGTTTATTTGATCAATAACACAGGGCAAAAAACAGTAATACAGTTCAGTGTTATTACAATATAAAATAATGTTTTTTATTTTAAAATACATTCAATTTTTTTTTCTATGATGCAAAGCTAAATTTTCATCAGCCATTACTACAGTCTTCAGTGTCACATGATCATTCAGAAATTATTCTAATATGCTAATTAGAATTATCTATATTGGCACAGTTGTGCTACCAGATATTTTTTTTGGAACCTGTGATGCTTTTTTCAGGATTCTTCAATGTATAAAAAGTAACAAACGACAGCATTTATTCAAAATATAAATCTTTTTTAACAATATAAGTCTTTTAACACATCCTTTGCTGAATAAATAATTTATTTCAAAAAAAGAAAGAACAAAAATGTACTGACCCCAAACTTTTAAACAGTAGTGTATATTTTTAGAAAAGATTTCTATTTTACATAAATGCTGTTCTTTTAAACTTTTTATTCATAAAAGAATCCTGAAAAAAAAGCGTCACAGGTTCAAAAAAATAATAATATTAAGCAACACAACTTTTTCCAGCACTGATAATAAATCAGTATATTAGAATGATTTCTAAAGGATCATGTGACACTAAATACTGGAGTAATGATGTTAAAAATTCAGCTTTGATCACTGAAATAAATTATATTTTAATGTATATTAGAACATAAAAACGTTATTTTACATTGTATTAATATTTCACAATATTACATGATCAAATAAATGCAGCCTTAATGACCATTACAAACTTCTTTAAAATACATTAAAACTCTTACTGATCCCAAACTTTTGACCGGCAGTGTAAATATATAATTAACAAAAGCACATAAAATTACTATCAATAATATAAAAAGTATCAAATACTATCATAATATAGAAATACTATAACACTGATATTACTTCAGTCTTCTCTTTTTTTCAGAATCTTCTCTCTCTGAATTGTAAAGTGCATCATGGGTAATGAGGCTGAGGAAACTAAATGATTTAAGTAATGGCCCAACACTGATCTCCTGAAAAGACTTCCAATCCAGACTGTACTGAACTCAAAATGACCTTGCTGCTTATTTCCTATATTTCCATAAAAGATATTTATAATCATAACGATTCTAGAAATAATGATTTTATGTGTTGCGTATTTTCAACTCAATGCGGTTTAAATACATAAATGAATATTGTCATCAATATTGTCATATTACCCTAATGTAAATCCAAACTTCTATCTTTCATAGAACACAGAAAGTACTTTATTCCAGATCTTCTGAAAGTTTAGGTCAATAATACAGGTTTGGAATGATATGAGTATAAGTAAATGATGAAAGAGTGTTCATCTCTTTAACCTGTCCTGAGCTGAAAAAGGCACATTTAACAACAATGCCGTTCAAACAGGTTGTTCTGCTGTAATTGCATAACAATATTTACCACCTTATAGCATTAGTGCTGGCCAGTCCAGTGTCCTGAATTCCCAAATTCTAAGTCTTTATAATTAAGACTTGGTAAAGCCCACTTGTATTATATCTAATTACTTTGCCAACTGTTTATTACCAGGCTGACATGAAACCTCATAGTTGCTTGTGTACAAAAACAGCCTTTTGCTTGAATATATTTGATCACACTGATTCATATCCAGGTCAGCAGGCTGTTTTACGAGAAGAGAAGATGGTGGATGACTGTAAATGTGCTTCCCTGTCTTTAATCTCATAATCTTGGCTTGTCGAATCTCTCCGCGTCTGCAACATTGGCACAGCCGCTGGGCTCAAAGGGCATTTGAGGAATTAGCAAAGAGCTTTTCTACAGAAAGTGAACAGAGTTATTGGGTAATACAAGTAAACTGTGAGAAAATCTGCGCTAAAAATATCTATATTGTGACAAAAATATTTCAGCTAGCAAGCTAGAGATCTGGGTGTTGGCTGAAACTCTTAGAATCAATGTGTAGCACTACTGACAACCTATTTATATTACTTCCGTAATCTGACACATTTCTGAGAGAAATCATTCGAAATGACTTGATTTTATGAGGAAATAATAGAATTTGTCATGAAGTGGTCATTGCATCCCTAAATGGAATCATGCAATCATCATACTAGTTCATCTTCAGAAAACAAATTAAGATTTTTTTGATGAAATCCAAGAGCTTTCTGACCCTGCATAGACACCAATGCAATGCACACATTCAAGTAGTAAGGACATCATTAAAATAGTCCATGTGACATCAGTGGTTCAACCGTAATTTTATGAAGCTACGAAAATATTTTTTACGTGTGGTGGTATTGTTGTGAATGCGTGTCAAAGACTGACACAGAAGAGAAGAAATTGTTGAGTAAAGTCGTTATTTTTGTTTCTTTTGCGCGCAAAAAGTATTCTCATAGCTTTGCAAAAGACTATTTGCTGTCTATGCAGGGTCAGAAAGCTCTCTGATTTCATCTGAAATATTTTAATTTGTGTTCTCAAGATGAACGAAGGTCTTACAGGTTTGTAACGACATGAGGGTGAGTAATTGATGACAGGATTTTCATTTTTGGGTGAACTATTGCTTTAATACTAGTCTGATATTAGTAGACATACAGTAATAGACTGAGACAGGCTCTGATTAATAAGCTGGATAGTGATGAACTGTGGGGATAGAGTTTCTCCCATCTGGTTTCTTTCCTCATACCGTTTTTAGTGTAACTAAATAGGAGCATCATATCAGCCATCTGTGTCTTCCTTCTCCGTCACGATCACTACTGTGTTCCCATCTACCCCCACACTTACGCACACACCGACACGCTCTCGCGCATGCCAATTCCTGCATCATCGATGGGCACGTTGCTATGGCAACATAGGAGTGTCAGAGTTAAAGGTGCATTATAGCAGCGTGGTCAATTGGTGAGTCAGCGACAGGAAAGAGCGGTAAATCTATCGGTCAGATTGCTCTTCCTGTAACTCTTTCGTTTTATGGACTGTAGTTAAATATGTAACCCTGGACCACAAAACCAGTCATAATGCTGAATTTTTTGAAAGCTGAATAAATACGCTTTCCATTGATGAATGGTTTGTTAGGATAGGACAACATTTGGCCAAGATACAGCTATTTGAAAATCTGGAATCTGAGTGTGCTAAAAATCTAAATATTGAGAGAATCACCTTTAAAGTTGTCCAAATGAAGTTCTAAGCAATCCATATTACTAATCAAAAATTAAGTTTTGATATATTTGCAGTAGGAAATTTACAAAATATCTTTATGGAACATGATCTTTATGTTCCATAATAATAATTTTTGGCATAAAAGAAAAATCTATAATTTTGCCCCATATAATGTATTTTTGACTATTGCTACAAATATATCTGTGCTACTGAAGACTGGTTTTGTGGTTCAGGGTAACATATAGTTTCTGTTTTACTACATGATAGAAAAGCACCTAAAATGTGACTATTAGTAATGCTGACAAAATCATGTGATTTATCCAAGATGGAGGGATGTAAAGTCTGTTTTTTAGTGTGATATTTTTTACACTTTTACTTTCGTTTTTACATTTTATTTGAATTATGTCCTTAGTAAAAACAATTTAAAATGCAGTTCTATTCTTCTTTTTTTTTAAATGACTTATTTTTTAATTTTCCTTTTTATTCCTTTTAGAAATTTGAAAAAGCTATCAATAACTTGGTTTCATATTTTGTCTAATGCAATGACATTCAATATATATATATATATATATATATATATATATATATGTGTGTGTGTGTGTGTGTGTGTGTGTGTGACCCTGGACCTCAAAACCAGTCTTAAATAGCATATATTTGTAGCAATAGCCAAAAATACATTGTATGGGTCAAATTGATTTTTATTTTATGCCAAAAATCATTAGGATATTAAGTAAAGATCATGTTCCATGAATATATTTTGTAAATGTCCTACTGTAAATATATCAAAACTTAATTTCTGATTAGTAATATTCATTACTAAGAACTTCATTTGGACAACTTTAAAGGCAATTTTCTCAGTATTTGATATTTTTGCACCCTCAGATTCCAGATTTTCAAATAATTGTATCTCGGCCAAATATTGTCCTATCCTCACAAACCATACATTAATGGAAAGCTTATTTATTCAGATTGATTCTAGTTTTGTGGTCCAGGGTCCATATATGATTGTTTTATGACTCTTTTATTATACTTTGCTATTTGTTTGTTATTTTAAGGTTCTATAGAGAATACTAATGCATTGTCTTTATGGTTGTGTCCAAAAAATGTTATTATGTTTAGTTTTTTTATAAATTGTTAATCTCAAAAATATTGACTCTTTCAGCTTTTTGTATATTGAAAAACCTACCCCTTATTCTTTTTACTTTAATCGCAGGACACAATAAACAACAATTCCTTTGGTGAGAAAGAACGGAGGAAAGAAAAGAAAACCCATTCTTCATCACCACACATTAAGGGTGAGTAATGGCCACTCACACCACACAAATGAATATGTCTGAAGAACTGCTGAGACTAGAATTTTTCCAACAAGTAATTTTTTATAATCACTTCCATGCTTTAGAGGAATTACCATGAGATGAATGAAAGAAATTCAAGTTGCAGGTGTATTATTGTTCAAAACTGTAGGTGTTTTTGTAGTGGCCGCTTTCATGGAAGGAAAATGTGTTTACGTGCTGTAATTAACTTAATGGGATTTTCGTCAATCTACTTATCCAGAGAGTTCATCAGATGTCACTTGTGCGTGACTCTCCTAGTATGAAGAAAGGCTTCGATACGGTAAAGCTAATGTGTTTAATTATTGCTGAAATGTTCCAGCTTAATACACTGAGTGTAAAAACGATGGCTTTTTTCCAATTTGGATGGGTTTACTATATATTATAATTATATGCTTCACTGATGATAGGAAATTTGCATTTGGTATATATAAGCATTAGCACCTACTTAAACGTGTTACAATCTGTATTAAATAAAAATGCTAATTATTTTATAAACCTATGTTTTTGATGTTGTGAACAATACATGCATGTTTGATTTTTTTTTTTTCTTCTTTTTCTTTTTTCTTGAATGACCTTGCAATTCTTAATCAAAATGTCATAAATGGAATGGGTCTTCTGATAAAACAACAGACTTCAAAATTAATATCTGCCTCCCTCCAGTCTCTGCCCTACAATAGTTTCTTTTTCGATAATGTGTTTCACTTGAATGTACGTCAAAATATGGATTAAAGGATGGTCGCTACTTTCATTGCAATGCATTTTTAAAATTCATTACTGTTTTCACCCCCAAAAAATACTTACCCTCAAGTTGGTCCAAACCTGCAAGACCTTTGTTCTTCTTTGGAGCCAGTAGGTACTGAAAACATCCATTTAAAAACATCCATTTTCTGCTAAGATTTGAACTCTCAAGTGTTTTCTTAAACAGCACTGATTGGTTATTGTATTCACACGCTCAACAGATATGACTGTGATTGACTACAATGGTCATCACTTCACGGTCTTCACTCTTTGGCTCAAATCAGCAGGAAGTGGACATTTTTAAAATTTCAGTACTGACCGGTATCACAGTCTATACTTTTGACAACACTATTTGGAACACAAATTAAGATATTTTGGATGAAATTTGAGAGCTTTCTGACCCTGCATAGACAGCAACACACTGACACATTCAAGGCCCAGAAAGCTACTAAGGACATCAATAAAATTGTCCAATTGTGACATCAGTGGTTCAGAGGAAAGCACACGCATATGTCTTGGTACTCTTTTGAACATGCGTTGAAGACTGACACAGAAGTGAAGAAATTGCTGAATAAAGTTATTTTTGTTTTGTGCACAGAAAGTATTCTCATAGCTTCATAACATTACAGTTGAACCATCTCAAGGACTATTTTGAATGTGTCATTTGTGTTGGGGTCAAAAACTTCTCGGATTTCATCAAAAATATCTTAAATGGAGTTCCGAAGATGAACAAAAGTCTTACAGGTTTGGAACAACATGAGGGTGAGCTTTAGAAGGAAATGCTACATAGACTGAATAAAAAAAAAAAAAAAAAAAAACTTTTACTTTGCTTTCTATATTGGTTTGAAAGTCATCAGGGTTCATTACTTCCTGTGCGGAGTGAAACTTGGCATTTTGCGTGGCTTTAACTGTGGCATTAACTGACATTTTTACATAATCCTCTTCAGATGTTTTTCTCCATTAGGCTTATTGCCTAATGTATAAGCTTCTGTGTGTGTGAAACAGGAGATCCGGCGGCCAAACCTGAGCAGGTTAACCTGACCGACGGGGACAAAGTTCAGGCCAGGGCTGACACCAAGCCACGGGGACCTGCCTCTTCCACGAACAAAGCCTCAGCCTTTCACACCAAGAAGAAGGACAAGTTGTCCGAGTCTTTGAACAACCCCAATGCGGTGGTGCCCGTCACGCAGACAGTCATGAGGGAAAAATCCACAGAAGTGACCCTGATAGAGGGTGTCCTTGACATCCCAACTATTTGCAAGGAAAAAGCCCGATATCACACCGTCAACGGCTATCGGGAACAAGTGCAGTACCCAGCAGAGAATGAAGGAACGTGTGAGCAGTTGGTTGACAAAAATAAGGACTATCGCATTTCGGAAGGAAATGCAACAGAGGAGATCCACCTCACTCCAGTCAACGGTGAACAAGAGCGACCATTTCTGTCCCAGAGCAGCGACAGCAACCGCATGTCCATTAGTTCGGACACGGAGCTTCCTCCCCTTCACTACTACCCATCGGCAGGTTGTCCGAACCCCTCAATTAGCGAGGAGGATGAGGTGTACCCACCCACTCCCCCATGCCGGACTGTCAGCCTCAGTGAAGCAGGAGACGCTAGTCAGTGGGCTGAAACCCGCAAACCTAAAGTGGCAAAGGAGGACACAGGGAACTTAAAAGCGGTGGCGGTCAGCACGGATGCTTCGGGACTGACGTATGACTCAGTTAAGTACACCCTGGTGGTAGATGAGCATGCTAAGCTCGAGCTAGTGAGCATCAAAGACTGCTACAAAGGTTACGAAAGTGACAGTGACAATACCGTCTACGAGTCTGCCATCGACGAGGATGAGGAGGATCAGGAAGTAGATGAAGAAGAGGAAGAGTCGGGAGCAAGGGGCATGAGGAGAGACACTTCCGGTTTTTCTGCGGATTCCACCACAGACACCACCTCAGACATGCCCCGTTCCCGCAAGTTCATGAACGTCTTTGTGAATGGACGGTCACGTTTTTCTGGTGAGTAATTGGAGCTGATTTGAAAATTAGAAAATAATTAATTTTGTACAAAATAAATCGTCTTAACATAAGGGTTGTTGCAAATTTGGCCAGATCTTGAATATTGTAAGTACTCTAAAATCCGTTTAGCCATTTCTTGTGGTATTTCGGCTACTGTTTAAGTGAAATGCTTCCATTGTCCGAAGTTTATGAGTTTTTTTATATATATATATATATATATATATATATATCTGTTATCAGCAGAAAAGTATCTAAAATCAATTTAAAGTGGCAGTTGTTCAGCAGAAACTCTAAAGACCATGTGCTCCAAGTAGATAACGGCTTTTGTCTTATTATCGGGTTAAACGCAACAACCAGTCAAACCAAAAATTATTCAGACACCAAATATAATTGTTGATATATTTTTTACTAGTGGGTGCAGGACACTATAGTTAATTTATGTAAGTGAGGATAGCAACTGTGACATATTATACTTAAACATTCTACATACATTAGACTACCAGTAAAATTGATACAAATCTGGGACCAAAATTTATTCAGACGCTTTGACCTGACTTTTGGCTTAAGTAGTTTTTCTTCAATTGCTAAAGCAACCTTTTTACACCACAGACTGAACAAAATTGGGCATTGCTTGGTAATTGGTCAACAAAGTATTGATAGTTGTGTAAATATTGTCATATTAACAGTTATCAGATTTTTTGGTTGATTGTAATCCATTACATACCTTTCTATTAAAGTTATCTGACATTATCAAGATGAATTTGTTTTGAGTTCTATGAGTCATATTTTACTACCATTTTCTAAACTATAGCGAATAAATTGTGATAATGTCTGAATACATTTTGGTTTGACATTTTTGATTTGTCAGAAATGGCTCTTCATGTGAAGCTAAACATCCTAAACATCCTTATCCTTCTATATCCTGTGGATACCCCAAATGAAGGCAAGAGCAGCATGAGAGAGGCTCAGAAAGAATGGCAAAGGGCCAAGGATTGAACCTTGCGGCACCCCTTTAGTAATACATCTGCCAAGACTTCGCAAGAACTACAGATTTTCCTCATTTAATGGGTTTGCTAATATCAGATTCAGACCTACCTTTCACCAGCCAGGAGCAAGATGATGAAATCCAGCCAGCATTTCCTACCGAAATGTCTCTATAATTTGTGGTTCTTGTTGTGCCAATGAACGTTTGTTTTCCCACCCAGGTGCTGAGTTTGGATTCTTCTCCTGTGTTATTAATGGAGAGGAAAGAGAACAGAGCCACAGAGCAGTGTTCAGGTAAGGATTCGATCGAATTCTTGATGCACTGTTGAAAAAAACAAAGAGAGTAACCAAGTGATTTATCCACCTTTTTCTTCCTGTAAGAGTGGGTGCAGCCATTTGTAAATTTTATGGGTTTAGCTTCTGGTCTCATCCGCATCTAGCTTTTTTTACACCTCATTTTGCTGCTTGATATTGCAATTGGTATAATATTTTAATGTATTATCTTAATTATAGTGCCAACAGTTTTACCGTTTACTGCACGTTGTTATTCTTCTCCTAACCTTCTTATAGCAGATAATGAACCGGATATTTCACCCATAGGCTTACTTCTGTGTTAAAGAAAAAAGGTGGATAAGAGATACTGAAATATATCCCTGCCAACTCTACTTATGAGTGGTACCCTAAACTACTCTTTTGGAGATATGAACTGAGCATTCTTCATTTTGGATTTTTTACAGGTTTATTCCTCGCCACGACGACGAGTTGGAGTTGGAGGCGGATGACCCCTTACTTGTCGAGGTGCAAGCCGAGGATCTATGGTGCGAGGCCTACAACATGCGCACTGGATCCAAAGGCATCTTCCCTGCATTTTACGCTGTCAAGGTGACAAAGGATGAACTTGTCAAAGGTAAACCTTGGCTTTGCTGTAGTATTTTATGTACTGAAGACCCTGGACCACAAAACCAGTCATAAGGGCTACTTAAGGGCTACTGGTTTTGTGGTCCAGAGTCATATTTGACCTTTTGCATCTTGAGGAATAATTGCCTTCTCTGTCTGCTGTCATTTATTCAGAGATTAAAAGTGACTGGATGGACAAATTCTGGGTAAAATTCCTTGGTTCTGTTCAAGTGCCGTATCACAAAGGGAACGACGTGCTTTGTGCCGCCATGCACAAGGTACACTAATCCATTTCTGCATTATAATTCTGCCCTGGATTTCCACAATACATAATAATTACAATGACATGATGTTGTTCATTTGTAATCTGACGTTCATATGCAATCTGATTATGTCAACAGATAGCATCAAACAGACGAACAACAATGCAGTTCAGCCCCCCTTCGCCTTGTATTCTGGAAATCAACACAAGAGGAGTGAAAATCATTGTTCAGGATGACTGTCGGACATCTGGAAGGGTTTGTATACTGCAAGTTATTCAGTCAAGGCTTGAAGGTGGTTTTAACCTTTTCTAACATTATATTTGAAGTTATACGTATTTCTCTCTCATATGCAATTTTCAAATTTTTTTTAAAATTTTCATTCTTGAAATATTATGATACTAATTTAATGCTGTTATCAAAAATGTTGCCTTGGATTCATATTGTGGCTAGATGTTGCTTCCACTCAATGGTGCTCTGTGACGCAACATTTGCAGTCCCACACTTATGCAATGAAGCATCTTAAGACCGAATGGTAATCTGTAGCCATAATGTGGGGGGATCTCGCCCCCTAAGCCCCACTGAGCGAATTAGTGAGCGCGCTCAGTGATGTAAATCACAGGGTTCAGGAGTTAAGCGCACATACTGAGACGACCTCACACCACACTGAAATCATGTGCTTGCAGCTTACACTAATGTGTTTCAATCCCAGCTACTGATTAGACCACTCAGTCTTTCTTTCCATACTTTACAGGGCGAGAAGTGCTTTCACTTTTTTCAACTGAAAAACATCTCCTTCTGCGGGTGCCATCCGAAGAACAAGAAGTGAGTTTGGACATAAATGCATGGTTTCCCACAAAATGCTGTTATTGCATCCTTTCTGGCCATTTTGACTAGCTCTGAAGTGAAAAAAGGGTGAATTAGGGGTTAAATTAGTCCACTACCAGAACAAAAATGTACAGATAAAGAAATTATGTTTTTTGAGGCAAACATTTCAGGATTTCTCTTCATAAAATGGACTTCTATGGTGTCCCCAAGTTTGAATTTCCAAAATGCAGTTTAAATCCAGCTTCAAAGGGCTCTTAAAGATCCCAGCCGATGAAGTAGGGTCTTAGTCTAGTAATTTTTTACAATTTATATACTTTTTAACCTCAAATGCTGTTCTTGTCTCATCTCTGTGATGCGCATGCGTAGTCTGTGATCCGGGTCAATGCAGTTAGGGTATGTCAAAAACTCTAATCTCGTTTTCGTCTTCAACTTCAAAATCGTCCTACAATGCTGTTTTAGCATTTTTTTTTTTTGCAAAGGGCGTTTGATCTTTTTTGTATGTTCATTTTGTAAACACTGGGTTGGTACTTCTGCAGCGTTGTAGGAAGATTTTGAAGTTGGAGAAGAAAACGAGATGGGAGTTTTTCGACATATCCTAACTCTATTGACCCAGATCACACAGACTTTGTATGCGCATCGCAGAGAGGAGAGGAGACAAGACAAGACGTGCATTCAATGTTAAAAAGTATATAAATTGTCAATTTGTTTTGAAAATAACCTATTGTTTCGCAAGATAAGCCTGGGATCATTTAGAGCCGTTTGAAGCTGGATTTAAACTGCATTTTGGAAGTTCAAACTTGGGAGCACTATAGAAGTCCATTATACGGAGATAAATCCTAAAATGTTTTTCTTCAAAAAGTATAATTTCTTTATGACTGAAGAAAGAAAGACATGAACATGATGTCAAGGGGGTGAGTACATTATCTGTAATTTTTTGTTCTGAAAGTCCTTTAATTTATACTCAATTACTCAATAATTTTAACTAATGTTGAAACCAGTTGCGCTGCTTTATATTTTTGTAGACATCTTTTCAGGGCTGTAAATGAAAATAAATAAAAAGTTTAAAAGAACAGTGTTTATTTGAAATGGAAATCATTTGTAACATTAGAAATGTCTTTATTGTCATGTTTGAATAAAAAGAAAAACTGAATGGCAGTGTACATGCAGAGACTAATGTGAGATTCTTAATTTGGGACTGAGAGTTTAGTCACTTATATAAAACTGGAAATACAATAACCCAATTTTTACCCATCTACAACGCCCCCTACAGGGAAAAAGAGAACATACAATGACAATACAGTCACATTCTTGACAGTACATATTCCATCATTTGTTTTTTCAGGTATTTTGGAGTAATAACAAAACATCCAGCATACCAGAGATTTGCCTGTCATGTGTTCTTCTCAGAAGATACAACCTCAAAACTGGCTGAATCTATAGGGTGAGTTCACTTAAAGATACCACAGACACAATTATCTCACAATTATCTAAATTAACTCATATATTGTGTAACATATCCTACTCATTTAACATACTGCTTTTTACATATTGCTGTATACAGAAATACATATACACTCTTAAAAATAAAGCTTCTTCATTTGCATCAATGGTTCCATGAAGAACGTTGAACATCCACGGAACCTTTCAAATGCAGAAAAGGTTCTTTATAGTGGAAAAGGTTCTTTAGATTTTTTAAATGTTCTTCAAAATAGTTCTTTTAAGAACTGTTTATTGAAAGGTTCTTTGGGGAACTGAAAATGGTTCTTCTATGGTATCACTACAAATACAATCCTTTGGAGCCTTTATTTTTAAGAGTGTACTGTAGTATACATGATTTGATAGGTGATGTTGCGTTCTAGTAAGCATTTGATTGGACAAAAAATGTATAAAACTACTCTTTAATATATATATATTATTTTCTATTTTCTCAGAAAGATACATTTTTAATTGTTGTCAAAAGTCAACTTTTAGTTGTATGCTAACATACAGATTATTTTAGGGCTAATAGATATGAACTAAATCCACAAAATGTTTGTGAGAAGAGGGATTTTTGCCGATTGGATTTAAAAATTAGAATCTGTTTGTTGATTGGTCAAAAGGGAGAATAGAGTGCAACAGTGTTTGTCCAGTATTAATTTTTTCTATAGTGAAATGAACTAAACCAACTAGTTACAAGGTGAATCACAATGTTACAATCTTTGATCTAAAGCCAGGAAGTATTTGAAAACTGGTTGAAAAACAAAGGTACAAGTCTGTGTGGCTTTAGAGAGGGGAATGAATAACAATCCCATGAAGCATTACGAATGACAATCCAATTGAAAAAAACAATAGAAAAATATAAAACTACTTAATTAAAATGCTGACTTCATATTATAGTAGACAACATAAGAAGATTGTGTACTCATTTGGTGCAAATTGTCTGCTGTTAAACATGATTATTTTAAAAATAAGTTAGAATTATGCAGGCTTTAACAAAATAATTTAACAATGATTAAATGGGAATGAAAATTCTGTCATTAATTACTAACCCTCATGTCTTTCCAAACCCGTAAGACCTTTGTATATCTTCTGAACACAAATTAGGATTTTTTGGGGGGTTAAAAAAAAGACAGAAAGCTGTGAGCTTTCTGACTCTAGACAGCAACAGTATTACCATGTTCAAGGCCAAGAAAGGTAGTAAGGACATCTTTAAAATAGTCCATGTGACATCAGCAGTTCAACCATAATTTTATGAAGCTATGAGGTTACTTTTTGTGCACAAAGAAAACAAAAATAACAACTATTTGAAAGCTCTTTTATTTCATCAAAAATATCTTAATTTGTGTTCCGAAGATAAAGGTCTTACAAGTTTGGAACAACACATTAAAAATCAACTCTCCAGTGGAGAAAATGAATGAGATTTTTACTTTCAGAGCCTGTTGAACTCTTATGTTAAAACATGACACAACCCCACTTTTGAGGCAGAAATATGAATTTGGTTCATAAGTCCATTTTTATAAGCACAAATAAAGACAAAACCCATTGTAGTTCTAAAATTACATCTAGAACTTCCCAAAAAGTGCACATAATATGGATATGCATATAAAAAATTACTTTTGCTTTCACAGGAAAGCTTTTCAGCAGTTCTACAAAGAACACATGGAATATTCCTGTCCGACAGAAGACATCTTCCTCGAATGACCTTCAGTCAACTCGTATTTTTCCATTATCACATACTATATGAGGTGTCGCATGATGGTGGTTTTGAGCCTCTTTGTAATGTGTCATGTTGATGATATAATGTTGATGTCTATTTTAGACAAATGTTAAAATCGAAACAGATATCGGCTACAACGCAATTACTTTCACATCGTACAACTGGAGTATTACTGACTGGTGTAAAGCCTTACGTTTAATAACAAAAAAAAAAATGTTTGATGTGACTTGTAAAATATAATTTGTGCAAAGTTTGGTTTTGAATTCATTCGAAGCACAATGTCTGATGCATTAATGATGGATGAAACAACACAAAACAGAAATGATGAGATCCTAAAACAACTGTATGTAAGTTTTTTTTTTTACCTTGAAATATCAGCTTCAAACTCGTTCTCACATAATCTGAGGCGAATGGTTTCTGTTTCTTTCCCGCGCTCCTCTTTTAAACGCCTGTGAGCGCGCGAAAAGAACGGTTTCCTTTACTGCTGCAACAAATGCACGTCTACAGCTGTTTACTATAATTACCACACAGCGAATTCCACTCTTTTAACTGTAGGAGGCTCCAAAGTCGCAAAAATACACATACAGTTGCTTTAAAGCTAGACTGGATCCAAAATCAAAGTTTATCTGAAACCAAAGCTATACTCGGGCCACATCCTTCTTCACTCAGAATGGATGTGAACCGTGTAATTGAATTCAGCCCAGTCTGTCCATCTGATATCCCACTTTATGAAACCCCAGGTTAAAGACCACTTACCAAATGTTTCTCACATCTTTTTGAAAGGGTGGTTAGCACCGCTTTGAACCCAAGGTTATTAAACCATGATCCAGAGCATTGCTGTGCCACAGTTTCAAGTGTTGTATGTTAAATAGGGTAATTGCTGCCGTTTATCTTCAGTCAGTTGCGCACTATGAAGTCTCACCAATACAATACTGCATCCATGCTTATGTCTGTAAATGCTTTTTCTTTTTGGTTCTCGTATTAAATGTTTATATGTGCTTATATTCCCATATGTTGCTCTGTTAAACAGAGCGTAGTCTGGGCTTATTGGCATTCTGCTTCAATCTCAGTATCCCTGGCGTATGTAGCTGTGAAAACCAAATAATATTTTTTTTTTTACATATTATATTAAAAATCTTATTTATAATTATATTGAAATGGAAAGATCTTAAAATATATTATTCTGGCACTTGAAACATATATAAGGAGAGGATGCAACGCTACTGTCATCATGATAGAAATGGTGCTGGGGAATACGGCTGTCTGGTAATGATTTATTTATTATTTATTTTTCTCCCTAATACAAAAAGGTTTTAAAGCCAAGGCCTAAAATGAATCCATATTCACTGGTCTTTTCAAAATGGCACATCCTCACAGCATGCGCTTACCTAATATGCAATAGTCACTAAATGAGCAGTTTTCATTGAATAGATCAACAGGCCAAATGGTTTTCAAGTGGCCAAATGCTCGGTACGGCCATTTTGAAAGGTGGAATTCAGTTATTAAGATCATTTGTGTCTGCAAAAAATATCTGCGAACCAATCCTGCAAAATCACAAGTTGTGCCTATTTCATTTATCACTGTACATTTTTTTTGTTTGTTTTTTTGAATGATCATAACTGTTCTGTGGAACCCATAAAGTTAAATCCTATTTGTAAATGGTTTGTCCTGGTGTGTGATTATTAAAAGTGTGTGTGTGTGTGTACACAAAAAAAAAAGATTTTTATAAACAACTCCTCAAAGGTTTAGGGTCTTCTAGGCTTGCCAAGGCTAAATTTATTTGATCAAAATACAGTAAAACATTGTGAAATATTATTACAATTTAATAATATAAAATAAGTGTTTTGTATTTGAATATATTTTAAAATGTAATTTATTCCTGTGATGCAAAGCTGAATTTTCAGCATCATTACTCCAGTCTTCAGTGTCACATGATCCTTCAGAAATCATTCTAATATGCTAATTTGGTGCGCAAATGTTGAAAAATTCTAAATATTCTAAACTTTAAGTTTCAAACTTTTTAAAAGTTTAAAAGTCCATCACAGATCAATTACTCTACTAATTAGTGTTTCTTTTATGCAACAGTTCTATAAACAAAAAGTTAAAATAAAATATCTGTCATTTCAGACAATATGGCTGCTAATTTGTTCATTTATTTTTGCTTCAGCAATGGAAGTAGTTACAGAGAAGCCTACAGAATTGTAAAATAGTGAACACAGACATGCATCAGCACTGTTGAAACACCACTTTTCTAATCAAATTAGTGAACCGGCACTAACAGTTGTCTAAATAAAAAAAAATCATAAAGATGCTAAAAAGCAGGTCTGTGCGTGTTAATTCTCAGAAGAGTCTGTCTCCTCTGTGGAGCCGTCACTCTCCATTTCGATCCTCTTCCGTTGGTGCAGGGACTTGCGCGGTGAGGCCTTCTTGGACGTTTCCTTCTGTCCCAGAGCGCTGCTGCTGCTGTTGTTGGACGTCGGGCTGATAGCGACTTGAGCTATGCTGAAAGAATCACAGAAACAGCATCAAATGCTAGTACGTTAGCTTTAAAAAGAAAGTGTTAACATTAAATGATTGTTAGCAAGCGCTCCATCTTTTAATAACAGACGGTTTATAGTTAACCAGCAAGTGACTGTAATATACTCTTTGAAGCAAGTCCGTCTCTCTCACAGTCTCTCCAGCTCCTGGTCCATCTCTGGATCAATCAGCAGGTCCGATTTATTGGGAAGAGCACCTGATAAGTATATGACACAAGATTCAGTTTATATTTCTAGTTATTAAAAGTTACGAGTGTTCAGAAATACATGCGAACATCATCTAATGCTCACCGATGTCTTGGTTTACTCCCTCATGTTTGGCCAAGGCCATCAAGAAGCCATAGAAAGACACTCGTTGACTGCTCTCTAGCATCTCCTTAATGGCAACAGTGGAAGGAAACCTGGGAAAACATTAACTCACTATCATGTTCTAATAGTGAGAATGGCTATAGAGCGTCACATTATATTTAATGATAAAGAAGTTTCTATATCCACCTTTTTCTTCCCATATGGGTATATTTTATGGGTCTGGCTTCCTGTCTCATCCGCATCCAGCTATTACAGCAGCTGTACAAAACAGCTTGTTTTGCTGCTTGATATTGCAAATTGGTGTGTCTTACCATATTATTTTAATGTATTAAATAAATTATGAGCACACTGGTTTGTAGTGCAAACAGTTTTACCGTTTACTGCACGTTGTTATTCTTCTCGTTATTTCTCTAGCGACTAATAAAAAGTCTCTCCCATAAGCTTAAAGAAAAAGGTGGATAAGCTTACTATTATAATTATTTAAATATAGATGCAACAATTTTTTTGACTGATAAAAATCGGCAAAATGCTTTTATATATGGTTAAATGTATTAAGTGGCGCTAGTGTTAAAACTAAAAATAAAAATAATAGCAGAATAAAATATATAAAATAAAAGAAAGCATTATATAGTTTAAAAAGTTAACTTAAGCGAAAATGTAAAATATTGGCTTGGCAACTAATGGATATTAATTTGAAGGTTGAAGTTATGGATGTCACAATTTTACTACACGATTATCGTGCTAAAAAATATAGAAGATAAAGATATATCACAATACCTATATACATTTTGAAAAAAATATTTTCTACTTTCACTTTTCATTTTGAAATATCATGGTTGTTGTTAATTTTGCGATTTATCATGACACCCCTAATTAACACGATAACGATATTTCATTTTTTCATATCAGTATTGGTATATCGCAACACCCCTAGTTGAAGTACTAAAATAACTAAAGCTGTAACTGAAACAAAAATAAAGTCAAATAGAAATAAAACTGTCAGAAGCACATAACAAAATTTCTAAAACAAACTAAAAACATTTTTAAAATATTGAAATAAACTGAATTCAGAATATGAATAAGTACTATTATATGTGTTTTTGTTTTTTTGTTTAGTGATGGTTGTTCATGAGTTTCTTGTTTGTCCTGAACAGTTAAACTGCCTGCTGTTCTTCAGAAAAATCCTTCAGGCTCATATACAACTACTACAGGAGGTTCTAACATTCAAACTTTTTGAATTTGAAGATCAGGGTCAATTTAACATATTTTGTCTTCTTGGCAACATGTAAGTATCTTCTGTAGCTTCTGAAGGGCAGTACTAGATTTAAAAAGAAATGCTATTTAGGCAAAATAGGAAAAATGCACACATCTTTATTCTGTTCAAAAGTTTACATCCCCGGCTCTTATTGCATCATTTTTCCTTGTGAAGCATCTTCTGTAATAGTTGCATATGAGTCTCTCGGTTGTTCTCAGTGTGAAAAGACGGATCTCAAAATCATAGTCATTGTTGGAAAGGGTTCAAATACACTAAAATGCTGAAAACCCAAATAATTTGTGGACCTGAAGTTTTTTTTTTCTGAAGAACAGAGGGCAGTTTAGCTGTTCAGGACAAACAAGGGACTCATGAACAACTATCACTAAACAAACAAACAAAAAAACAGCTGTGGATCACTCAGGTAACAACACAGTATTAAGAATCAAGTGCAGTACTCAGGTCAGTACTAAATAAAAAATAACACGCATTTTGTTTGATTCCTCATATTTTGGTCAAATAATTAACATTTTGCAGATTCTGCAAGGTGCATGTAAACTTTTGACCTCAACTGTATATAAATAAGAAATGAATGATGGGTATTTTAAAAATGTCTTACTTGTGTTTGAACCTCTCACAAAGTCCCTCTATACATTCACAAAAGATGGAGGAGTCTACGCCTTCTTGAGGGTCCGGCTCCTTGTTGGCTGCGCTGGATAACTGCTCCACCGAGGTGGAAGTTGGGACTATGACTGTGTTTGGGTTCTTCCCTGACAGCAGGTCTTCGTAAATCACAGAGACACTCTCCACAAACTCTGTGAAAGTGAATGAGGATGAGATCATTCCGATGAAAGGCAGAGCCTCGGGTAACCATGGAAACGCTCTCAAATGGTAGTGATGATGTCACGCTGGCCTTTTGTTACAACCGCTGTTAAATGCTCAAGGTCAGAACGGCTTTTGTTGTAAGCAAGACCTTTAAATATCACCAGCGCTTTTGTGATTGGGTGTTTGACTAATAACACCTTTGATTTTTTAATATTAAGATTTTACTTTTCATTTTATACTGTACATTTTATACTGTACTATATAACTATATATTGTACACTACCAGTCAAAAGTTTTTGAACAGCAAGATTTTGAATGTTTTTTTAAAGAATTCTCTTTTGCTAACCGAGCCTGCATTCATTTGATCTAAAATACAGCAAAAGCAGTAATATTGTGAAATATATTTACTATTTAAAATAACTACTTTCTATTTGGATATATTTTAAAATCTATTTTATTTCATTATTCCGGTATTCAGCGTCACATGATCCTACAGAAATCATTATAATATGCTGATTTGCATATTTAAAACAGTTGAGTCAATTTGCTTCAGGATTCTTTGATGAAAGATCTAAAGATCAGCATTTATCTGAAATAAAAAGCTTATGTAACATTATACACTATACCATTCAAAATGGAATAGCTTGGAGTCAGTATAATTTTTTTTTCTGGGAAAAGTAATTAACACTTGAGTTAGCAAGGATGCATTCAATTGATCAAAAGTGATGATAAAGTGATGACATTTATAATGTTTCAAATGATTTCTATGTCAGATAAATGCTGTTCCTCTGAACTTTCTATTCATCAAAAAAACTGAAATCTACTCGGCTGTTTTTAACATAATAATAATAATAAAAATAATAAATGTTTTTGAGCAGCAAATTAGAATATTAAAAAGATTTCTGAAGGATATTCAAACAGAAAACAGTTATTTTAAATAGTAAATTGACTGGTAATGTGTTTTTCCGATTTTTAATCTGAATTCACTTTTGATTTGTGACTTAACTTAAAGAACCTCAATACTTACAAAGTAAATAATTAGCAAATTACCTTCATAATAGAACTGGATTTGGAATGAATAAATAAAATCTGAGAATGACATTAGACAGTCGGTGGCATCATCCATTAGGACAATCCTACAACAGAAAGAAAACATGAAAATTAATCAGTCAAATATCAATGTGAATGGAGTGAAAGGTCAAGGAAACATAAAAAAAAACAAAACAAATATGAATCTACCTGGCTGTGTTTTGTACCATCTCAGTAGGAAAGTCAGGACATAACAGCTGTAAAAGTGAACTGTATTCTGACATCGCCAACAGATCTGCAATAAGAAACAGCTGCATCTGTATTTATTCACTGCAAACACACCAATGCAAGAAACTAACATAAAGATTTCTGGCTTGACTTAAAAAATAAAAAAAATGCCACATTTGCCTCTACTTACCTCCATTCTTTCCAATCTGTCTGAAGCATTTCCAAAAGATATGGATGAAGGACTCTCTGTTATGAGGAGTCATCTTGATGTAACTGAATTCCCTGAAGAGCACATGATTCCCATTCTTCACACTGGTAAAACTGCAAAATGATGTTAGATTTTGGGACATGTAACATGGTAATATCTGTATTTAGAACAAAAATATGAATAATAAATATTTTAATTTAGAGAAATACTACTGGTAAGATTTTTAATGTTTTTTAAAGAAGTCTCTGCTCACCAAGCCTGCATTTATTTGATCCAAAGTACAGCAAAAAATGTAAATATTTTACGATTTCATTTATTCCTGTGATTTCAATATCATTATAGTCACTTGATCCTTCAAAAATCAATATAATATTATGACTTGCTGCTCAAAAAAACAACACACATTTATTATTATTATGTTGAAAACAGCTGAGTAAAATGTTTTCAGGTTTCTATGAATAGAAAGTTAAGAAGAAAAGCATTTATCTGAAATAGAAATCTTTTGTAACATTATGAATGTCCTTATTATCACTTTTGGTCAATTTAAAGCATTCCTGCTAAATAAAAGTATTCATTTCAATAATTTCCGTTTCCCCCAAAAAATATACTTACTCCAAGCTACAGTGTTATACTGTATAATGTTACAAAAGCATTTTATATTAAATAAATGCTGATTATTTGGATCTTTTTATTCATCAAAAAATCTTGAAAAAAAAAATACTCAACTGTTTTAAATATTGATAATAATAATACATTTCTTTAAATCAGCATATTAGAACGATTTCTGAAGGATCATGTGACATTTTTTTAAACAATTCTAATAGATAACAGCTATTTTAAATATTTCATAAATATTACTGTTTTTGCTGTTTTACTTTGGTTTAAAGAAATACAGGCTTGTTGAGCAGAAGATACTTAAACATTAAAAATCTTACTGTTCAAAACCTTTGACTGGTAGTGTACTGTTATTGTTATTAATGTCCAGTAATAACAGTATAGCTAAAAGTGCTAAATAATAACAACTTACTATTCCGCAAAATATCGGACCACACCAAACTGAGTGTATTCCTCTTTATGTTCAAGTAGCTGTGTGACTGCATCGTTGAGATAGAAGAGGACATTCGTTTCAGCTGGAAAGTAAAAAGAAAGGGCAATGACATGACAGTAGTGTGTTAACACTTTTCAATGCAACTGTCAATCATTCTGCAAAGCAGGCATTTTAGAACCGACGCAGCTTATCAATCTGCAAACCATCAACAAACAATAATAACCCAAACATACCTAAATACTCGTCAACAGTGAGGTTAAATCGATCCGTATTCATTTTCATGGTGTTTATGGCTTTAAATAATTTGTCTTAGCCGGGATGCAGATGCGGTGCATGACTCTGCTGGTAACCCGTTTAGAATGGAGTCTCTAAAGCTGCCTTAGCGGTCAGTGTGCCCACTCTGCACTGCACCAAACACAACGCAGTATTCTTACATACAGTTTCTTAGGGCTAAGTGCAAAAATATCAGGTAAAACGTTATATTAATTAATTTAAATAGACATATTATCTTATAAAAAAATAAGTCAGTATCTGTATTTTTTCTCAAAATATTTAGATTGTATATGTGTAAGAACCTGGTCAAATTCATCTAGGGATATAAACCAACCAATAGACGACGCGGTTGAGCACCACGTGACACAACACGGAAGTGAGCGCTGGGTGGAGTCTCGCCCTCGTTTTTGAAAAATGCTTTGCTGTGTTTCGTCAGTTTTGTTGATGCAAGCCGCGGCTATGGAAACCCGCGCATGCGCAAAGAAGCAGTTTTACTGCGCCCATATGGCTGGCCATTTAAATACTAATCCACGAGGATCTGTAATTAAGTATTTTAGGGCTGCGACACTGGTTCGTGTACATATCAGTTGCAAAAGTATGCTAAAAGCTACATTTTGTTTATTATAAAAAGTAAAACAAATGAAAAGAAACCCCTTGACAGGTTATGTAAAGTTTTGCAAATTATATATATTTCCATGTATGTATATAATCAACATCTATCTAGTTTTTGAACAGTACGATTTTTAATGTTTTTATAAAGAAGAAGACTCTTCTGATCACCAAGCCTGCATTTATTTCATGAAAAATACAGCAAAAGCAGTAATATTGCGAAATATGTTTACTATTTCAAAAAACTGCGTTCTATTTAATCCTTCAGAAATCATTCTAGTGTGCTGATTTGCTGTTTAAGAAACATTTTATTATTAGTAGTAGTAGTAGTAGTAGTAGTAGTAGTAATATTTAAAACAGTTGAGTAAATTCTTTTAGGATTCTTTGATTAATAGGAAGATCCAAAGATTAGCATTTAGTCAGTATCATTTTGCTGTTTTTATGAACTTTCTATTCACCAAAGGCACCTAAAAAAATATTCTCTGCTGTTTTCAACATAATAATAATAATAATTTTTTGAGCAGCAAATCAAAATATTAGAATGATTTCTTAAGGAGTAATGATGCTAAAAATTCAGCTTTGAAATCACAGAAATAAATTACATTTTTGTAGTAAAATTGTAATAGTAAAACAGTAAAAATATTTATAAATTTTACCGTTTTCGCTGTATTTTGAATCAATTAAATGCAGGCTTCGTGAGCAGAAGATCTATAAGGCCGATTATTATTTATTAATTATTTATTAATAATATTAATAGTTAATTATTGATTCATATTAATTGTTTTGTTTATTGTCCCAAAGTTTGGTTCCAATTCTTTACTGAAAACGTGTTGAGACAAAATAAAGATGAACGTTTTGAATTGCTCGCTCACTATATTGATGCACAAACAAAAATATTCAAACATATCCAATAAAAAGATGTTCAAGAGCATAAAAATGCACTATGCAGCCTATAACAAACGAAGTGCTGGTTTGAATGAGAGCTAGGCGTCTCCTCCCTCTGTCTCCCCGCCCTCGGAGGCGTTTCAAAGCCTGGAGAGTAATGACCAAATATCGGTCCCAGCTGATGAAGATCGCCCTGTCTTCCCTCTCTAAAAGCAGGTAACTAAAATTTATATATTTACGTGTGATCGAGAAAGATCGGAGATTATTACGCGAAAGCCGTTTAAGTGTTTTCCGCCTCGTTGTAGGCTGCTGCGTTTTATTTGAGGGCCTTGGTTTTAGTGACGGACTGAATAATATCAAGCCGCTTTTATATCAGTGACAAACAATAGTGTGAGTCGGGTTTTTGATTTTATCGCCATATATGAGGGTAGATGAGATCACAAGTGTCAAACTTGACATTTCAAGCGTTGTGTTTGTGAAAATGGCGATATTTGTTTGAATCGTCTGATGGTTTAAGCTGTTGCAGGACTAACAGACAGTCAGTCAGGGCCGCGTATGTGCTAACAGCTAACCGGTATATTTAAATTTAGGCATATTTACGCTACGAAACTAATCAAACCATACACGGAAATGGTTTTAGAAAGGTGTAAGGAGTAGATATGGTGTGTCCTGATTGAAGTAGGGCTGTATTTAAACGCCTAATTCTGCAAAAAGCGACGGCCCGAACCGACAGCAGCTGCGGGTCACTAACGGCTCTCCTGCACCTCGATAGTGTTTTTACATGTGATGCGCTACAAAGCACACTAACGTTTTTAAAACACTCAAACTGCTTAATTCATCATTATTTAACCTGCCAAGTCATTTAAACTCTACGTATTACGTATAACACTTCTTGTTTGCTTTTAATGTTTGTTTTGGGCGGACTGAATTGGCGGTACTTTATGCATCCATCATTCTGCTACACGCGTATATGGTGTTTTTCTCACTTAAAGCCTGGGCTTTTGTGTTTGAGGATTTACTTTTCGTCTCAGATCGATATGTAATATGAAACTAGCCTCTTCTGGGAGATGCATTAGTGGATGTTGCTCTGCTTTGGCTGCGGATCTGGATGATGTGTGCATTTACTGTTGCATTTCTTCTGTCTGGCTGAAGGTTGTTGTTGTTGAAATGCATGAGGATGATGATCTTGCAAAGTTATTGTGACAAGCTAGTCAAGTTTCCCTTACCATATTAGTTACATTTGTTCCTAATGCTTTAGATAGTTGAGATGTTTGTTGCATGCATCAGATGAGTTTGTCTAATAAACACTTAAAAAGCTGTTATGAAGTGTAAAAGTTTGTTTGATTGCCAGAGTTTTTGTGTTCTGCTTTGTATGCTGTGCGGGCAACCAGTTTCCCCTTTTGTGTAGTTGAATAGATAAGACAGACTGAAAAACAGCCATGGGGGATGACAGTGAATGGATGAAGTTACCCATCGACCAGAAATGTGAACACAAGGTGAGTAATCATGGTTACTTTTATATTTCGTCCCATCCAAAATCCCCTCATAGTGTAAGAAGGACCTGCTTGTGGTTGTAGAACTAAACTTTCAGCTGTTTGCTTACCCTAATCGTTGCCTTTAGAGATGAATGCATGCAAAACGGTGAATTAAATGCAAGCAAGGTCTTTATGGAAATATGACACCCATGTTGTCAGCAATTTCATTTACAAGTGAATAACCACTTTGAACAAGTCTTTCTTGCATCCAAAAATGCATTTTAAGTTTAAAAAAAAAAAAAAAAAAAAAAAGTGTCAGTTTTCTATGTTTTTACACCAAACCACTGCAAATTGGACACTATCGAAATTAAAATAATTTTTATTAGAGGGTATTAGATTTAAAATGTATTATAACACACTGTTCAAACGTTTAGGCTTGGTAATCAAATCTTTTAAAATACAGTAAAAAGAACATTTAGAAATATTTCAAGTTATAATTATTCATTTTAATATATTTTAAAATGTAACTTATACCTGTAATGGTAAAGTTGAAGTTTCAGGAGACTTACTTTAGGCTTCAGTGTCATACAATCCTTCATAAATCATTCTAATATGTTGATTTGCTCCCCAAGGAACAACCATTGTATAATGTTGAAAATGGTTCATATTTTTGTAGAAACAATGGTTCTTTGAATAGAAGGTTAAAAATGTAAAATTTATTTAAATAGAATGTGAATACAATGGACTGAACCCAAACTTTTTGACATGAATATATGAAGAGTTCAGATACAAAACCAGCTAAAAGCCATCTCGGTCAAATTAGATAATGATATTAAGTGAATGCTCTCAACATGCATTATACGTCCATCAAATACTTTTACTTCAAACTTGCTAAAATCCCACCCTCAGCCCATTCAGAAGTACCAGTACTTGCATAGAAACCTATACATTGGAGCCTGATAAAAATGCCTTTTTTAAAGAAAGATGTCAGATGGATTTAGAGGCTTTTGATCTGAACTCTTCATATGTAATCCTATACATCAGTGGAAAGCTTATTAGCTTGACTGGTTTTGTGGTCCAAGGTCACATATAAATAAATAATGTGTATTCCTTTAAATTTTAGTGATGTGTCTTCAAAGTTAATTTTAACTAACTAGCTCCTTGAGAACTTTACTGAGGTGAACGTGGTGTTAGGTGATACATTGTTTACATGTGACGTCTTCCCATAGTTTAAACCGATTGGACGATTACATGATAGATAATGTATTCCAGCCAATTGCGTGGCTTCTTTCAACATACTCTCTGAAGTTCATTCATTTTTATTCTTGCTGGGACTTGTAGTAAAGAGGCGGGACAGTCGGGAGTAGATGGTAGTGAGCAGTGCTCCTGTTTGAATCATCTAGTTCAGTCTGAAAGACTAGTAAATTGCACCACATTAAAAGAGAATTACAACTTTTGCTTAAGTTTTTTGATAAAATTGTTTAACTAGTACTTTGCTTTACCTGAGTTTTTGCATATGCAGCAGCACATTAACACATTTATAAAGCATTTCATATACAGTGTCCTTGTTCATGTGTCCTGTAATTTGTACAGTGGTTGTTAAACACATGTCAGCCCCTTTTGAAAGTGGGTTAGTTAAATGAACTCACAAGCTCATTTATTTGGTTGTTCGTCGTCATGATTGATCTTCTGATTTCCCTTAGATTTGGAAAGCGAGATTAAATGGATACGAGGAAGCGTTGAAGCTCTTCCAGAGGATAGAAGATGAGAAGAGCCCAGAATGGGGCAAATACCTTGGACTTATCAAGAAATTTGTAACAGATTCAAACGCTGTAGCCCAACTCAAAGGACTGGAGGCAGCACTTGCTTTTATCGAGAATGCACACGTTGCTGGCAAGTAAGTAGTAGTCCCTTTTTGTCCCAAAATGCCAAAAAGCACCACAGAAGTCTTTGAAAATAGTGCTAGTCACTACGTTTCAAGAGTTTCACGATCCACAGATTTTGTCCTTGGAGGTTTAATGGCAATGTTTGCTTTTGCCTCAATCCCTGAGCATCTCTTTGTTTCTGTGACCTGTTTTATATGGGATAACGTTTTGTAAGAACTCCACTGTAAACAAAAAGCTTTGGAACAAAGCAGAAACATGATACCTGGTGAAAGTCTATTTCTGGATTGAGTGAAAGGCAAAGTAGGTGTCTTGTTTAGAGGAACACAGTAGCTTTAACCCATTCAGAAAACACATTTTTCCTTGAGGAACACTGCGATTCGTTAAGGGATAGTTCACCCAAAAATGAAAATTGTCATTATTTACCCTTGTGTCATTCCAAACCTATAAGAACTTCTGAGAAGCTCCAAATTAAAATCCGAGAGCTTTCTGACCCTACATTGAAAGCAATGCAACTGAAACATTCAAGGCCCAGAAAGGTAGTAAAGACATAATTAAAATAGTCCATGTGCCATCAGTGGTTCAACCAAAATCGTTTGAAGCTACGAGAGTACATTCTGACGAAGAACATCTATCATTGTCTGTATATTCTGGTTCAAATAATTATTTTTTATTTACAAAGACTTATGTACAGCGTGCAGCTTCCTCTGCTTGTAAACAAGGCACAGTGCATATACTTTCAACATCAGAATGTCTTGGTAATCTCAATTTCTGAAAATCTCAATCTGCGTGGCAGAGACTAACATAAGTCATTATTTTTGTTTGAGTAATGAATGACAAGTTTCATTTTTGGTTGAACTAACCCTTTAAAATTAAGCCATCATCTCAGGAAAAAAGGCCTACATTTTTACTGCTCCATGTACTGCTTTCCATTATTGAGTTGATGTCTTTGTGACTGTGTCTAAATATAGCCAGATAAAATCCGGTCAGTCACTGTTAGTGGTACAATAAACTCTTTTGTAGAGTATTGATTGTTTTAATTGAGCTTTGATAAAGGAGTGATGTGAAAATGAGTAACTAATTCTATGATGTTTTTGATGTGTGTTAAAGAGGAAATTGTTTTTAACTATCTGTGACCCCAAAATTGTCTTCAAGTTGGTGTATTAAACACAGAATTTTCTAGAGGATATTGAATTGTTGGGCCTAGTGTCTTAATAGGATCTAATGGAGCGTATTGTCTTGCAGGACAACAGGGGAAGTGGTTTCTGGAGTGGTCGGCAAAGTCTTCAACCAGCCCAAAGCACGAGCTAAGGAACTGGGCTCTGATATCTGCCTCATGTACATAGAGATCGAGAAAGCAGAGGTAGTCCAGGATGAGCTGATCAAAGGACTGGATAATAAGAACCCCAAAATTGTTGTCGCTTGCATTGAGACGCTAAGGAAAGCACTTTGGTGAGTAGACGATTTTTAAACCTGTTAACCATA
This sequence comes from Cirrhinus molitorella, assembly GCA_033026305.1. Classification (NCBI taxonomy): domain Eukaryota; kingdom Metazoa; phylum Chordata; class Actinopteri; order Cypriniformes; family Cyprinidae; genus Cirrhinus; species Cirrhinus molitorella. The sequence goes on along the minus strand of CM065141.1, from coordinate 9,802,572 downwards.
AGACGGAAGGAAATGCGGTCATCAAACACACACTTGCTAACACTTATTCAGCATAAAATACCTTTAAATTTGTTCTTTTTCAGTGAATTTGGATCGAAGATCATAACTCTCAAGCCTGTGGTGAAAGTGTTGCCAAAACTGTTTGAATCTCGAGAAAAGGCAGTTCGAGATGAGGCCAAATTGCTGGCGGTGGAGATCTATAGATGGATCCGCGATGCTCTGCGAACTCCGCTTCAGAATATCAACTCTGTACAGGTGAGACTGCATTTCTCCATGAAGTTTTTAAATGCATAATGTGTTCATTTAAAATGTGCATTGTAGATTGGATCATCTGAGTTATGCGGCATTCATCTCTTGCTGTTAATAGTCTATACAGGTTGTAATGTTACTTTTGATTCTTTTCTTACAGTTGAAAGAGTTGGAGGAAGAATGGGTGAAACTGCCAACTGCAGCTCCAAAACAGAGCAGGTTCTTGCGCTCTCAGCAGGACCTTAAGGCCAAGTTTGAGCAACAGCAGGCTGCAGGAGGAGATGAAGCAGACGGTAAGAATACAGCTTCTGTACCAGTACAAAAAGCAGTCAGTATTTCTATACAGTGATAAAGTTCAAATATCATAACGATTGATGGTTATAATGTTTTTATAACTGCCTGTCCTTACTACCATTTTGTATGTAATGAAATCAGGTCTATTTGTTTAGGGCGTATAGTTGATATCTGGTATATCTACATTGGTTGCCATAGTAATGAATTAGCTGCCAGTACAAAGCTAGGAGAATTTCTTTAACAACTGTGACTGAGGAAAAAGCCATTTAACTGTGACTAAATTTGGCTTGTAATTTTAAATGTAATAAATTGTGCCAATTAGATCGGAGCCAGTTGTATTTTTGTAACATTTAAAAGGAATGTATATCGTAAATGTACACTACGAGTCAAGTTTTTGAACAGTACCTGAATTTTTAGCACCATTACTGTAGTCACATGATCTTTGCTGTTTTCAGCAACAAAAATAATACATGTTTTTTAAGCAGCAAATCAGAATATTTGAAGGATCATGTGAGACTGGAGTAATGATGCTAAAAATTCAGGTACTGTTCAAAAACTTGACTCGTAGTGTACATTTACGATTTCTGACCATAGGAGATGATGAAGATGAGGCTGAAGCTGCTCAGGTGGATCCTTATGAGCTTTTGGAAGCTGTCGAAATCCTTTCTAAACTTCCTAAAGACTTCTATGAGAAAATTGTAAGTCTGAACAGCATAACGCAGATCTTTTTAAATCGTATTGGGTTTTGCATCCATTTCATTTCCTGCATCACTTCGCTTTCTCATCACAGGAAGCGAAGAAATGGCAGGAGAGGAAGGAGGCTTTGGAGGCAGTGGAGGCTTTGACTAAAAACCCAAAACTAGAAAACGGAGACTATGGGGACCTGGTTCGGGCGCTAAAAAAGGTAACAGTCCTAGTGGGATTCTGGGTAATGGGATATCCTCTGTGAACAAGGCCATTAGAAAATACTTTTTTGTTGTTCTAGGTGATTGGGAAAGATGCCAATGTGATGCTAGTGGCTATGGCAGCCAAATGCTTGGCTGGACTGGCGGCAGGATTGAGGAAGAAGTTTGGGACATATGCAGGTCATGTAAGTGCTCACCATGAACTCCACAGAAAAAAGAAGCAACTCATACTTGTTCAAAGTAAATGGACAGCAGTTTGAAATGTTTTTGTTTGAAGGTGGTGCCAACCATCTTGGAGAAGTTCAAGGAGAAGAAACCTCAGGTGGTTCAGGCCTTGCAAGAGGCCATTGATGCAGTCTTCCTTACTGTGAGTATTCAAAAAGCATGGTGGCAGTTGACTGATAAGCAATTGAATAATTTTATCAGTTTCTAATGCAACTGTATCGCAGACAACCTTGCAAAACATCAGTGAGGATGTTCTGGCAGTGATGGACAACAAGAACCCCTCTATCAAGCAACAAGCTTCACTGTTCCTCGCCAGAAGCTTCCGTCACTGCACCCCGAGCATGTTGCCAAAAAGCGTTCTGAAGCCCCTCTGTGCAGCATTCCTCAAGGTGCAGATTCCTCTCAAGTCAACGTGCTGAAATGCTTTGAAACGTGTTAGTACTGATGTCTTGAGGTTTATAAGTTGTTTTCTTTCTTTCTCTGCAGCAAGTAAATGATTCTGCTCCGGAGGTCAGAGATGCTGCTTTTGAGGCTTTGGGGACGGCCATGAAGGTGGTAGGGGAGAAAGCAGTCAATCCATTCCTGGCTGATGTAGACAAACTCAAGTTGGACAAGGTAAAAACATGTCAATTGTCTTTTAAGAACCTGTAATGCTAAAAGGTCAAAACAATCAGCCTTTTTAAAAAAAAAAATAAACTAATGATAGATAAGATGTATAGTGTATATTACAAAAATATTTTATTTTGCATTAACTTAAAATTGCTAGCCGGCGGTGAACATAATCTTTGTACTAACTTGCCAGTTTTGCATGCAAATGTGTGTCAGGGAGTTGGTGAACAGACTGTGGGTGGAACTAGTGCAAGAGTTCATGACTCTTCCTTTCATGTTTCATGCATAACTAGATAAAAGAATGTGCTGATAAAGTGGAGCTTGCTGGAAAAAAAGGAGGTGGCAGTGGAGGAGAGAAGAAAGAGAAACCTGCTGCAAAAGCACCTCCACCTGCTGAAGCACCTGCCAAACCATCCGGGCCTCCTAAGAAAGCTCCTCCTGCAAAGGTACCATCAGTTATTTTTGTTGAGTCTATTGTTTTAAAGCAAGACAAATGAATTTAAAGTTCTGTCTCATTCTTTATAAACAGGCTGCAGGACCTCCCAAAAAGGGCAAACCTGCCTCAGCTCCAAGTGCAAAGTCCAAGAAAGCTCCAGACACAAAGGAAATTGTCGAGACAGAGTTATCTGTATGTCTGCAATTTTACTTTGACACATTTAATATTTTATTGAACTTGATCAAAAGGTAATAGTATTGTGGAAGCCCATTTCTGCCACTGAATTAAAAAAAAAAAAAAAAAAGGAAATTGTAACCTTTTTATCTCTTACCTTTTTTTTTCTCGAGTTTGTTTTTCCCCTTCTTTTTTGATAAACTCGCAATTCTAAAAAAGAAAAAAAAAAAACTCAATTCTGATAAACAAACTCGCAATTCTGAGAAACTAACTCTCAATTCGGAAAAACAAACACTCACTTCAAACAAGTCTGATACAAACTAAATTCTGTGGGGAAAAAAAACTCAATTCAGAGAAACAAAATCTCACTTCGGAAGAAAAACTCAAGTCTGATAAAACAAACTCACAATTCTGAGAGAAACAAACTTGCAATTCTGAGAGAAACAAACTCAACTCAATTCGAGAAACAAAGTAATTCTCACTTTTTCTTAGAATTGTAAGTTTATATCTTGCAATTCTGACTTAACTTGCAATTGCGTGAGATATAATCTTGCAATTCTGAGAGCATATTAGTGTTTGTCCCCTCAGAATTGAACTTCAAAGTTTATATTCGAGGTTTATATTTCACAATTATTAAAAAATAAATAAATCAGAGTTACGAGTTTGTCATGCAGTTATGAAGGGGGGGGGGGTCCAATTTGTGAGATGGAAAGAGTCACTTTATTTATTTTATTTATTTATTTTTTATTATTATTATTTTTTTGTTCTGTGGCAGAAACTGGTTTCATAGGTAAAATGCAAAACGGTCACATTGTTATTTGTGTTAATCAGCCGGAAGTGTGCGAGGAGAAGGCTGCCGCTGTGCTCCCAGCCTCCTGTATGCAGCTGCTGGACAGCGCTAACTGGAAGGAGAGACTTGCTAGCATGGAGGACTTTCAAAGGGTGACTGGATTCTTTTTGTCCTTTTGTGCTGTTTTTAGCTCTTTTATAATTTTCAACCTAAAGAATGTGATCTAAACTTGAATGTGTTCTGCTCAGGCTGTGGAGCAGATGGACAAATCTGAAATGCCGTGCCAGGCTTTAGTCAAGATGCTGGCCAAGAAACCTGGATGGAAAGAGACCAACTTTCAGGTAGTCGTCTTAACCATGTAGGGCTGTTCTTAATTCTCAGGGTTTGGCATTCAGTCTGGTGCTAGTTTTCAGTATCTTTCCCTTTCCAGGTAATGCAAATGAAGCTCCACATTGTGGGTTTAATCGCACAAAAGGGAACGTTCTCAAAGACATCCGCACTGGTGGTTCTGGATGGTCTGGTTGATAAGATTGGAGATGTGAAGTGTGGAAGTAACGCTAAAGAGGCTCTCACTGCAATCGGGGACTCCTGTTCTCTGCCGTGGACTGCTGAACAGGTTGGTGTTTGTGGTGTGGGCCCGTTTCTTCATTTCAAGCTAACAGAAAATTGGAAAAATCATTTCTAAATGTGCCCTTTCTTAATTCGCAGGTTGTCTCGTTGGCTTTCGCTCAGAAAAATCCTAAAAACCAAGCAGAGACGTTGAACTGGTTAGCCAATGCCATGAAGGAGTTTGGATTTGCAGGGTGAGCAGTGTGTATACCTGGACTTTAAATGTTTTTTTTTTTTATTTTTTTATTTTTTTCCTCTCTTCATGCAGTTAATCTTTCTCATTTCTGACTCTGAATCTAATTCCTCTTAATCCAGAATAAACGTCAAGGCATTTATCAACAATGTCAAAACTGCTTTGGGTGCTACAAATCCTGTGAGTCATGGTTTCAGTATACATAACCATATATATATATATATATATATATATATATATATATATATATATATATATATATATATATATATATATATATATATATATATAATATATTTTTTTTTATCTTTGGTCAAACTGATGTAATTTTGTGTAATGAGCTGTTCATTCTCACTTTAGGCCGTGAGGACCTCAGCAATCACTTTGTTGGGAGTCATGTATCTGTACATGGGCGCTCCCCTGCGTATGTTCTTTGAAGATGAAAAACCAGCCCTCCTTTCACAAATTGATGCAGAGTTTGAAAAGGTAAATATGCTCTTTTAAAATGCAGTAATTGAAAATGGCCGTTTCAGAGAATTGCCTTGACCATCAGTGCGTTTTAGCTTGGGCTAAAACCTGTTTTATGTACATAATCATTTGAACCACACCTGCTTATTCATTGTTTTAATTCAGTATGGCCAGTCCCTCCCTACCCAGGTCAGTTGACATTGTCAAGTGCATAATAGGGGTGTGTGTTGTGTATATTTTTAGTTTTACTGTCTGTAATGCCAGTGTTTGTCCATTAGTTACACCTTGTTTATCAAAGAAGATTGTTTCATAATGCATAATAATCTTATTTTCACACTGCTGATGTATTTGTTGACTGATTTTATTTGCTTTATTGATTGTAAGTTAAATAACCAAGAATATAAACTGTTTGTAAATTTTGCTTTTGTTTCTTTTGTTTACAAACTACAAACAAAGGTGAACAAAAGTGCATAAAAGAAATGAAGAAAAGCAAGTAAATAAAATATAGCTGCAAGCAGCAATCGCTGGGGTTCAAGTGCTTTAAGGCATTTAAGCACATATGAAAAAAGACATTATTTAGCAAGCTTGTAGCCACCTAAAACAATGATTTTTAAAGGGTTACTCCACCCCAAAATGAAAATGGTCATTAATCACTTACCCCCATGTCGTTCCAAACCCACAAAAGCTTAGTTTGTCTTCGGATCACAATTTAAGATGTTATTTGTTATATATTAATTACTATTAATAAGTATGTGTGTGTGTGTGTGTGTGTGTGTGTGTGTGTATATATACATATATATATATATATATATATATATATATATATATATATATATATATATATATATATATATATATATATATATATATATATATATAAATATAATATAATATAATATAATATAATATAATATAATAAAACCAGGAGGTTTGTGACTGTCCCATTGACTGCTAGGTACATGACAGTGTCAAGGCTCAGAAAAGTACAAGACGTCATCAAAATAGTCCATCTGCCATCAGTGATTCAACCATAATTTTACAAATGGAAAATAGTTTTTGTATGCAAAAAAAACTAAAATAATGGCTTTATTCAACAATTTGTTTTCTCTGTGCATTTTGGAGAGTATTTGCTGGACACAAACGGTGTATGTTGTTCTGTGTTAGTTGTACCACAAAGAAATGTTTTCTACGTTTATTTATGCTTTGATTCAAACAGAGTGCACTGTGTCCAGCAGATACTCTCCAAAGACAAATTGTTTAATAAAGCAGTTATTTTTGCTTTCTTTGTGTACAAAAAGTATTCTCGTAGCTTCGTAAAATGATAGTCTGCAACTGACAGTTTAGGAGTAATGAACGATTTCGTTCTTCTGATTGCTGTAGCGCCCCCGTCAGGCCGTTTGGGGCTAGCCTTGGTAACGTTGTAGGTGGTATGAGTACTACCATCCCTCCAAGTTTCAAGTCTCTATGACTTATGGTTTGGTCTGCATGATCAGTTTTCTGTGCAGATTGATGATGCTTGGCCATTCTAACAATTACAATAGGGTAATGCTATGCGCTTGAATCCCTGATGAGTAAATGAGAGCAAAACAAATAAAAGACACAGAAAATGTATTATAAAACAAGAAAATGAAAAGAGAAAAGTACGAAGAATTTAAGAACGCATATTAAATCTTGTCATTTATTTATTTATTTAAATAGATGCAGGGTCAGTCTCCTCCTGCCCCCATCCGTGGCAACAAAAAAGCAGGAGCGGAAGAGGAGGGAGATGCTGCCGAAGAGGAGGAGGTGGACGGTGGAGCTGGAGACATCATGGACCTGCTGCCCAGAACTGATATTAGGTCTGTGAGAGTTGCAATTTTCTTTTCAAATTATACATTCATCAAGCTGTTTTTGGATTCCAGTGTGAACAAAACATTCAAATTAAGAGACTGATTCTTGTTCACAGTGATAAAATCACATCGGAAATGGTGTCAAATATCAGCGACAAGAACTGGAAGATCAGGAAGGTGGGGCTTGATGAGGTGGCCAATGTCATTTCTGAGGCCAAATTCATCCAAGCTAACATCGGCGAGCTGCCGATGGCACTGAAGGGCCGCCTCAATGATTCCAACAAGCTTCTGGTAATTCAAATCATTTGAACACACTAAACCAAATTCAAACTTTTAGATGCTTTAAAGTGCTCTCCATTTGCCATCCAGGCACTACCAAATTAAAGACATGGTTGTAATCACGTAAAAAAAATGTGTCTGTAGGTCCAGCAGACTCTTAATATTCTGCAGCAGATAGCCACTGCCATGGGTCCGTCTCTCAAGCAGCACGTCAAGAACCTGGGAATTCCAATCGTTACGGTTCTTGGTGACAGCAAGGTATGAAACACTGATTTGGAGTCTGTGGTGTGACATCACACAAGCTTGTGCTGCTTGTCTTGCTGTTCAGATGACCTACAAATTTGTTTGAAATTTGACTCTTTTCAGTCTAACATCCGTGCTGCTGCCTTGACCACGCTGAATGCATGGGTGGAGCAGACTGGAATGAAGGAGTGGCTTGAAGGAGAGGACCTGTCAGAGGAACTCAAGAGGGAAAATCCCTTTCTCAGACAGGAGGTAATGCATTCGCATTTACCCTTTATTGCCTGGCATATGAAGTAAATACACAAAATAGTAAAAGGGAGAATAAAATGGGATGATGAGAGAATATGGAGCTTATACTTACGGAAAAGACATGGCTAAAACAAAATGTTAACAAAAATAACCTTAAAGGATAGTTCACCCAAAAAATTAACCCATAAGACCTTTGTTCATCTTTGGAATGCAAATTAAAATAGTTTTAATAAAATCTGAGAGCTTTCTGACCCTGCATAAGCATAAACGGCAACGCTACAATGTCGAAGACTGACACAGAAGAGAAGAAATTGAGTAAAGTTATTTTTGTAGCTTCATAACATCACAGTTAAAATACTGATGTCACATGGACTATTTTAACAATGTCCTTATTACGTTTTTGGGCCTTGAACATGGTAGTTGCATTGCTATCTATGCAGGGACAGAAAGCTCCTAGATTTAAACAAGAACATCTTAATTTGTGTTCTGAAAATGAACAGAGGTCTTATGGGTTTGGAATGACATGAGGGTGAATAATGGCAGAAACTGATGAACATTTTTAAATGGTCACAAGTTAAAATGCTGTTAAAATTCTGTAGCTGCTGGGGTGGCTTGCTGAGAAGCTGCCCACAATGCGTACGGTGCCCACGGACCTCATGCTGTGTGTGCCTAACCTGTACGCTTGCCTGGAGGACCGCAGCGGAGACGTACGCAAGAAAGCTCAGGATGCACTTCCAACCTTCATGATGCACCTGGGCTACGAAAAGATGAGCAAAGCTACCAGCAAACTGAAGGTAAGTGAGAGAAGTTTGTTCGATTCTTTGAATATAAATGTCAAAAAAGCATTTATCATGCCTTTGCTGTCACTTTTGAGCATCCTAAATGAGTGTTATTTTCGTTCAATGGTTTATAAGACCAAAGCCCATGGATCAACTTTTGACCATAGAAAAGTAGTTGTATGACGTCAGTCTCGCTCTTGTCTTTTTGCAGCCGGCCTCAAAGGACCAGGTGGTTGGCATGCTGGAAAAGGCCAGGGCCGTGATGCCAGCCAAGCCTGCAGCTCCTGCCAAAGCTGCAGCTTCCAAACCTGCCTCCAGCGCCCCTGCTGCCAAACCAGCCGCAGGTTCATGCTCTTTCACATTAGCCACAGCTAACATGACCACCACTTCCTGGCTGGTTTATTGAATGTGTATATTTGCATGGTTGTTAATATGAACACATTCACATCATAAATTTACTCTGTTTTGCAGTAGATTTGTTTCCTCCCTTTTTTTGATAAATTGTCTTTCAGAAAAATACAAAAAGGGATATTTTTCATCCATTTATTTATTGCTTTGAGGAAAATGTAAATTAAAAACTGATTTGTGGTCTTTTAAAGATGCTGAACTCAACTTGAACTTTTTTTTTTTTTTTTTTTTAAACCGCTCCAGCCAGGAACCAAAGTCCCAGTGAAGATTTCAGTGAACCAGAACCCAAGCCAGACACTAAGAAAGCTAAACCAGCAGGTCCTGCGGCTAAAAAGGTGTGGCACATTTCTCTGTTTCTGCTCTGACTGCTTTAGTAGGGAGTTGCTGCTCATGAAAAGTCTTTTCCTAAACTGTGATCTGAAACATCAGGTTCATAATACATAAGGTTCTGTTCATGGAAAGACGGTGATTGTTCTTTTGTGTTTAAAGGTAACCGTGGATATTATGACATGTATGGTTTAATATAATGTAAATGATGTCTCTTACTGAAATAAGTAGTAGAAAACCCATATAAGATATGATATGAAATGGTTGCGCTGGGTTAGATACTGGCGCTACGTGCTGCACAATTAAGAGCTTACGCAAGGAGTAAAATTGAGTGAGATCCACGCTGAGAAACTCCTTCAGTGGCTGCGGCGTCATGACAAGCATCAGCGTGCTTACATCCTGCCAGGATGGCATCTAGCATTTCTTGTCTTCGCCATTTGTAAGCTCTTTCAATAGCTGTGGTCTACTAAAAGCCTCAAAGTCATCAGGGCTGAAAGAGAAGAGAACAAAGACCCAGGTCATTAGGAAGTTTTATTCATCCACAGGCATCTTCCCAGTCTTTCTTTCCTCTTCTTATCACTAGGAAAAGCAGTGAAGACTTGCATCACTTCTCTTGTTGCCCTTTGAGTGAAAAGTCGAGTCGAGCTTTATTGTCATTCCGCTACGTGTGGACATACAGTGGAACGAAATGTCGTGTCTCGCAGGACCACAGTGCTACATAAATAAACAAATATGTACATACAACACCAGACGTAGGAACAACTTTTAAACCTATACATAGCTAACCTACTGATTACAAGCAAAAGTCACACAATGTGGAATTGTATCAGTATTTTATTTTCCGAGTTGTTTTGGTAAAAAGATGGGTAGCAGCCATTTTGTTATTGAAATAAAGGCACCCTCCATAGTCCAAAATATGTATAAAACAAGTCTTTCATGGGTTTTCTGCTACATATTTTAGTAGGTGACATTTGTTTTAATACCCGGGGTCTCTACTGAATTTAGAATCTGGCATATTTTTCTATTAAAGTAAATTAAATCTGAGGATGAATTCGGTTCAGCATTTTTGTTTTAAGTGAGTATTGCTCTTTTAAAGCATCATTTTATGCACTAGAGAGAGAGCATGGAGCTCAAGGTGAAGGAAGAGAAAGATAATGCTAAACAAAACAGGCTCTCAAGAGGGACGCCTAGCAGCATAAAGGTATATTAGAATCTCAGAGCGCCAATGGAGCTGGTATGAGGTGGCACGGTTTGGTGTGGAAGCACTGCATGTAATGTAACTAATTCACTACCTCTCTGTAATTTCAACTTCATTATTCAGCTGTAATGGTCCAATCCAATTTTGGTAGTCAGAGGAAATTACAATTATTGTAATGAGAAGCAGTTATAAACCTGTTGCCAACAAATGAGAAGCTTTAAAGTGTTCACCCCAAAAAAATTTAATTACCCGATGATTTACTCACCCTCAAGCCATTCCAGGTATATGACTTTCTTCTTTCAGATGAATACAATTGGAGATATATTAAAAATGTTCTGGCTCTTCCAAGCTTTATAATGGCATGGGGGTTGAGATTTTGAAGTCCATCCATCATAAAAAGTGATCCACACAGCTCCAGGGGTTAAAAAAAGCCTTCTGAAATGAATCTGTGATTGTGTAAGAAAAATATACATATTTAAACTATAAACCGTAATCTCTAGAGAGTGTGTGAATAAGAGATTCATAGTGCAGTGTAGAGAGCTTTGTTGATTATAATGGAACTTTGAACTAAGATGAGTGACGGCTTTTAATGATTTATGATGATGATGATGATGATGATGATGATGATGATGATGATGATGATGATGATGATGATGATGATGATGATGGTGGTGATGATGATGGTCTGAAAAAAGTCACAACTGAGACGCTGCACATCTCCATTCAAACACAGCATTGTTTCGTTCATCAATGAACGTGCGTTTTTAAAGGAATCTAGTGTCGATGATTAAATTTTCTATTCATAAATGGTCACTTGCCTTTTTCCTTAATGAATCAGCATTTTAAACGTATCAAATATGATTCAGTAATTAAATCGGTGATTTGCTGCCACCTGCTGGTGGGTTTAGTTTCATTTTTAAAGTATCTATGCAGTTATTTAAAACCACTTAATATTTCTATATTTAAAATGTCATATTTAAAACATTAATCTCAACATGAATTTATGAATTTGATTGCACTCATGCCACCTCTGAGCCTCATTAAAAATAAAAATACACCTACAAGCCACTTTTGTGTTCTTCTGTCAATTAATTTTAATACTAATTTCATTTGATTGGCAATATATTCACATTCTACTTGTTCTTATTCTGATGTTTTAATTAGACATTTTACAAACAAATTTGACATAAGATGACATACTTTTAATAAAGTTGCCAAAAATACCATTACAAAGGTGAAAACAACATTCCTCTTTAAATTAATTAGTCAAATATCCCCTCGTAATCGGAAGGCTGATTTCTTTTTTTTTCTTCTTTTTTTTTATATCAGATTTTGATTATTGATTAGAAGGTGCTCCTGAATTTTTGACTGTGCTCCTAATTAGGAGCACAAGTTCTCCTAAAAAGAGAAGTAAGTGTAGAGCCCTGCTGGAGCTGTCTGAAGTACTTTTATGATGGATGGTCCACTTTGGATTTGTATACATCAAAGAGCTTGTCGACATGAAGTAATAAAGCTTGAGGCTTTGTGTAAAAAAAAAAAAAAAAAAAAAAATTCTCTCCCTTTAGGGTGTTGTGGGTAAGAAACCTCCAGTTAAGGCTGGTGCAAAGGATGAAGAGGACAGATCTGGTCCCATCTTCATCCTCGTCCCTAATGGCAAAGAGCAGAGGATCAAGGAAGAGAAGGGTTTGAAGGTGAGCAGCTTTTGAACCATCCTCATGAACATTTCTCAGCATAGCAACTTTTGTTTTTTTGGGCATGTTTGTTTACCATTTCTTAACTCTTCTCCAGATTCTCAAGTGGAACTTCATCACTCCTCGTGACGAGTATGTGGAGCAGCTGAAGGCTCAAATGTCCACAAGTCTGGCCAAGTGGCTCCAAGACGAACTGTTCCACTTTGACTTTCAGCGCCACGTAAAAGCTATTGGAGCCATGATTGAGGTTAGTCGTGTCACAATTGGTGAGTCAAATCCATATCAATCTATACTAGACTTACAACTTGTGTCCTAACTGTTTTTCAGCACATGGAGCCAGAGTGTGAGGCTGTGATTGGCTGTCTAGATCTGATATTGAAGTGGTTCACCTTGCGATTCTTTGACACAAACACCAGTGTCCTGATGAAAGCCCTAGAGTTCCTCAAGCTACTCTTCACCATGCTGAGCAGGAAGAACTACCAGCTCAATGACTATGAAGCCTCATCTTTCATCCCCTACATGATCCTCAAGGTGGGTCTTTATGCATGAACTTTGGTGCATCTAATTTGTTGAGAGAAACAGCCTAATGTGGTGCTTCTCGGTCTCTTGTCCTTCAGGTTGGAGAGTCAAAAGATGTGGTGCGTAAAGATGTCAGAGCCATTCTGACGATGCTGTGTAAAGTCTACGCTGCCAGTAAAGTCTTCCCCTTCCTTATGGATGGGACCAAATCAAAGAACTCCAAACAGCGATCTGGTAAATGCAGATGATTTAGATTCTCAAAGACAAAAATGGTCATTATTTACAGTGGAAAGTGTCTTTTAAGTGTCGTCTTTGTTCTTCAGAATGTCTTGAGGAGCTCGGCTGCCTGATTGAGAACTTCGGTATGAATGTGTGCCAGCCAACTCCAGCCAAGGCTCTCAAAGAAATTGCTGTTCACATTGGAGACCGTGACACTACGGTCCGCAACGCTGCACTCAATACAGTCGTGGCCGCCTACAACGCCTGCGGAGACCAAGTCTTCAAACTCATCGGCAATGTAAGACGATAATTCACTTTTATTACAAAGCTGTATGTGATTCGTATCATGCTAAACTCAATTTTGAACATTTTACTCAAGCTGTCTGAGAAGGAAATGAGCATGCTGGAGGAGAGAATCAAACGTTCGGCCAAGAAGACGCCTGCAGCCTCGGCCAAACCAGAGCGCCCTCAGAAAGAGCATCCCACCAATCCCAATGCAACCTTCCTGCGCAAGCCTGCTCAAGAGGAAGTGCCCAACAAGCTCAAGTATGTACTGCTTATGTGCTCTTAAATGACCGTATGGCCCGTGTAATACTTTCTGTACACACACAGTCTAATTCTTCTCATTCTGTCCTCTTGTGTCATTGCATGTTGTTTCTTAATCCTGAGCCTTTCTTTTTTCCTCTTACTATTCCTTTCTTTTCTTCGCTGCCCTCCATGGACAGAATAATGTATCGCACTTACAGGATGTAAGTACTGCTGTACAGCTGTAGCCACTGCTCACAAGGCACCTGACATCCTGGAGGTCTAGAGAATCACACCGCCCCCCCCCCCCCCCAAAAACTGGACTGAAATATTAGAACATTATTAGATTACGATATATATATATATATATATATATATATATATATATATATATATATATATATATATATATATATATATATATATATATATATATATATATATATATATATATATATATAATTTTTTTTTATTAGTCTCTTCTGCTCACCAAGCCTGTTTGTTTGATCTGAAGTGCAGCAATAACAGTACAATTTTGAAATGTACTGTTTAAAACTTTTTTTTCTATTTGAATATACTTTAAAATGTAATTAATTCATGTTTTATTTGTTTTGTTTTTTCAAAACTTCATTTTTAGTATTACTCCAGTCACACGATCCTTTAGAAATCATTCTAATCATTCTAATATTCTGATTTGCTGCTCAAATTGTTGAAAACGGGTTTCTTTGAATAGAAAGTTCAGAAGAACAGCATTTATAGAAGTATTTTGTAACATTAGAAATGTCTTTTATCTTCTCTTTTGATCAATTTAAAGCATCCTTGCTAAATGAAAGTATTAATTTCTGTAACTTAATATAATTCCATAAAAAATAGACTGACTCCAAGCTTTTGAATAGGGTAGTGTCTATAATGTTACAAAAGCTTTTTATTTCAGATAAATGCTCATCTTCGGATCTTACTATTCATCAAAGAACCCTAAAAAAAAAAACTACTCTACTGTTTTAAATATTAATAAAAAATAATGTAACATTGTGTAACAGCAAATCAGTATATTAGAATGATTTTTGAAGAGTCATGTGACACTAAAGACTGAAATTTTTAGCTTTGATCACAGGAATAAATTTTAATTTTAAAATACATTTAAATAGAAAGCGGTTATTTTAAAATTTTAAAAATATTTTGCAATATTACTGCTTTTGCTGCATTTTGGATCAAATAAATGCAGGCTTGTGAGCAGAAGAGACTACTTAAAAAAAAAAAAAAAAAAAAAAAAAAAATTAAAAATCTTTTTGACTAGTAGTAAAAATGTAGTTTGAAAGTAAAGCATTTTTCCACACTTTCATAAAATAAACTCAAATATTTATGCACCAATATGCTTATGAAATATGTATACACATAGGTGAGGGGTTTTTGCATTTGTTTGACCGAAAATACAGTAAAAACAGCAATGTTTTGAAATGCTATTACAATTTAAAAAATTTGCACGAGGGCACAAATGAATAATCTGAGAAGCTGTTGCATATTTGTATTGCAAGGAAAGTCATACGTAGATTTGCGCTTTGATGCTTTCATTATGGCTGGTACCAAATCAGAATTTTTATGGACTCTTATTCATGTTGTGGGCATTGTGTAGCATAAAATTGCAGCAAAAGTGACCATTTTCTTCATTTTCAACAGACAAGCTCGTGCGCAGAACGCTCACTTGGAGCAGTCGGCTCCATCCATCCCAAAAGAATTTCAGCTGGATCTGGACGTGTTCGAGAACAACCACACATGTGCCAGCGATATCCCTGACCTGGTGCAGCACAAACTAGACGATGTTCTGGAGCCAGTCATGATTCCTGAGCGCAAGTAAGAGTCTTTAAGTTAAATCTATTACTTAATTCAATATTTTGGTTTCTGAAATGCCAAGGCGTTATCACTTTTGTGAAATGATAAAATAATTTTTTTTTTTTTTTTTTTTTTTTTTTTTTTTTTTTTTTTCAGGATTCGTTCAGTCTCTCCTCATTTTGACGACATTCACAACAGCACTGCCTCCACCATCAACTTTGTCATCTCCCAGGTGGCCAGTGGGGACATTAACACCAGTATCCAGGCCTTAGCGCAGGTGGGCATCTTGCATCCACTATTTAGATTCTTGCATTTACATGTAGCCAGACTTGATGTTTCAAGCAACGAAACCCAAAATTAAAAATCTGTATTAATTACTCACCCTCATGTCGTTCTAAACCTGTAAGCCATTCGTTCATCTTTGGAACCCAAATTAAGATATTTTTGATGTAAATCCAAGAGCTTTCTAACCCTGCAAAGACTACTGCACTGACACATTCAAGACCTAGATGGGTAGTAATGACATTGTCATAGCGCCATTAAACTATTTAACAATTTCCTTTTCCAAAGATGAACGAAGGTCTTACAGGTTCGGATTGACATGAGGTTGAGTAATTAATGACAGAACTTTCAATTTGGGGTGAACTGCTCCTTTAATACTACTTTCCAGCAAGAGTTTGCACATTCAGTAAGACATTTCCGTGTTTTTATTTTCTGCAGATTGATGAGGTCTTGAGGCAGGCAGACAAAGCGGAAGCCATGTCTGGACACATCGACCAGTTCCTCATCGCCACCTTCATGCAGCTGCGGCTTATTTACAACACTCACATGGCTGACGATCGGCTGGACAAGGAGGACATCTTCAAACTCTACAGCTGCATCATAGGAAACATGCTTTCTGTGAGTGCTGTTTTACTTTTAGTTTGGAAAGAGCTTTTGCTTCCCTGCAGGAAGTTTAGGGCTAATTTCTGAACACATCTAGTATTGTATTGCCAGAAACAAACAGCTTTTGTTTGCAAAAAATAGTTTATGCATGGAGAGGCAAAAAAAGGTCATTGTTCTTTGGTGTGCTGAGTCACTGTGTCTGTTTCTAGCTGTTCTCGATGGAGAGTCTGGCGCGGGAGGCCTCCATGGGCGTCCTGAAGGACCTGATGCACGGTCTTATCACGCTGATGTTGGACTCCAGAGTGGAGGACATCGAGGATGGACAGCAGCTCATTCGCTCCGTCAACCTGCTCGTGGTTCGAGTGCTGGAGAAATCCGATCAGACCAACATCCTAAGGTTAGCACTGGGCCTCGCCAGGAACCTTTGTTTTGTGTACCGTTCTGTATGCATTCGGCCAACACTGCAGACTGACTGTAATTGATTGGTTGTAGGTTAAAGGTCATTTGTTTTCTTTCCAGTGCTTTGCTGGTGCTGCTGCAGGACAGTCTTGTCAGTACTGCCGGCTCCCCCATGTTCTCTGAACTTGTCATGAAGGTAAAACATATGCATGTTGACATTTTAAGCTACGTCATATTGTAAGCAGAACTGTCATGGAATATCAGGGATTTTTTTTTTTTTTTTGCGCTTTAAATTTTAGTTCCCGTTTACCAAAATGTATTTTTTCCTATACCGTATTTTTGCGTTGTTTCACACGTTTAGGCTATTTTTCAGCGCTATTTTATTCCCTTCTTTACACGTCAACTGGCAATCACAAGTCAAATGCAGTCACCAGGCTATACCTGATAACTAAGGCAGACATGCCAGGAAAATGTACATTTCAAGAGCTTTTGCTATAAAATGACTATATTAAAGACTGGGTGTTAAAAGTAGATGATAGAAAAGCAAAAACTAAATGTGAAGAAATAAAATGACTGAATGATTAACTTTTTTTTTTGAACGATTACAAACAGTGTCTGACCCCTGAATTCATTAAATCCATAAATTTCTGTAGAAATAGTACAGAAAAATATCATAAGTGCATTTAACAGTTATAAAAAAAATAGTGAGTATGTGTATATTCTATGGAAGCCCGTTTCTGCCACTGAATAAAAAATAGAAGGTTATTGTGACCTTATCTCACAATTCTGACTCTTTTTTTTCAAGTCAGAATTCTGTGAACATATCAGTATTTTTTTTTTTCTCCTCAGAAATGGTCTTTATAACTCAATTGCAAGTTTTATCTCACAATTCTGAGAAAAAAAGTCAGAATTGCAATAAAAGTCAGAATTCCAAGTTTTTTTTTTGTTTTGTTTTTTTTAACCGAAAACGTCTTAAGTAAATAAAGCTTGCAAATGAATGGATCCGTTCATTATAGGTCATGGAAATTCAGCTTTTTATAGTCCGTGAAAATTTGGGAATTTGACATTTGGCTTAGAGTGGGAACCCTGTTGATGGAAACGCAGCTATTGATTGCAGCTTAAATTAAGCGTTTTATGTATGGCCTTTGCTTTCTTATGCTCTTTAAATGACACCTGTCTCTGTCCCGTGCAGTGTCTATGGAGAATGATCCGTTTCCTGCCGCAGACCATCAACACTATTAATCTGGACCGCATCCTGCTGGATGTGCACAACTTCATGAAGGTTTTCCCTAAAGAGAAGCTCAAACAGCTGAAGAGTGACGTTCCTCACCGGACACTGAAGACGCTGCTGCATGCACTCTGCAAGCTCACTGGCGCCAAGGTACACATTTGAGACCTTTATGGTGCCGAAAAGTTCTCTGTGAGACTTTTGGTTCATGAAAGTGATCTGTGAATGTGTCTCTCTCTCTCTCTCTCTCATAGATATTAGATCACATGTCCATGATTGAGAACCGCAACGAGTCAGAACTAGAGGCACATCTGAGGCGGGTGGTCAAGCATTCGGCAAACCTCTCCGGACTCAAGTCTGACAAGGGCACAGAGAAGGGCGCCCTCAGATCGGTATGGGTCTGAACTGAAACCTTCATTTTGATGATACTTTGAAAATTGTAGTGGCTGATCTGGTTTCTTCAACTGCGTTTTGATTCGGATAGGATGAAAAAGTAATCAAGGCCAAAGTGAGCGACATCCTGTCTGAGATCTTCAAAAAGATCGGCTCCAAGGAGAACACTAAAGAGGTAACAATAGTTTGTGAAAGACTTCCATTTTGTAGCGAAATAACCAGAATTATGCGGTTCTTGGTTCAGTACTTAATTTATCAGAGTGTTTCTCTCAGGGTCTGACGGAGCTGTATGAATACAAGCAGAAGTACTCTGACGCAGACCTCGAGCCCTTCTTAAGGAATACATCCCAGTTCTTTCAGAGTTACGTGGAGCGAGGACTTCGCATGATTGAGTCAGAGCGTGAAGGAAAAGGCCGAATCCAGACTTCTACAGGTGAATTGTGCTAACTTTAATGAAAAATCTTTTTGCATTTGTCCTAGCATACTGAGGTCTCTGTTGTGTTTCAGTAATCCCTCAGCACAGCACAGACTCGTATTTGCCGAGCTCCAGCACTGTGCCCATCAACAGTAACGGAGAAGATCTGAATGCCGCCGCCTACTACGAGAGACTGAAGATCTTACGGCAACGGCGTGGCCTTGAGAACTCAACGGTTTGTCTCTTATCAAAACAGAATTGACTACAGTCACTGAATCATTTCATAAAATCTTTTTTCTGCAACAAAAAGCTGTTTTATGCAAATCCAAAATAGTGTTTTTCCTTGTGGCACACAGCTTTATATCAGTAATGTCGACTTTTTATCTCACTATTCTTCAAACTAACTTTCTCAATTGTGAGAACTTGCAATTGTGAAGTCTATTTCTTAGAATTGCAAGTTTATTAAATCAGTTGCGAGTTTATCGTGCAGTAGTAACTTCTCAATTACGAATGTATATCTCAGGATAGTAACTTTTTTTTTTTTCTCAGAATTACAAATTTATATCTTGCAGTAGTGACTTTCTCAATTATGAAATTGTCACTATAGTGACTTTTTCTTAATTAAAAATTTCTCACAATAGTGATTTTTTTTTTTTTTTTTGTCAGAATTACAAATCGGTATCATGCAATAGTGACTTATTAGAATTATGAATTTCTTGCAGTAGTGACATTTTTCTCAGAATCACAAGTTTAATAGTGACTTTCAGAATTGAGTTTGTATTTTGCAATAGTAACTTTTCTCAATTTACCAATGTATGTCTTTTAGTGACTTTTCTAAGAATTACAAATTTGTATCTCGCAATAGTGACCTTTTTTTCTCAGAATTACACATTTCTTACAATAGTACCTTTTCTTACAAATTTATTTTACAATAGTGACATTCTCAGAATTACAAATTTCTCACAATGGTGACACTTTTTTTTTTTGTCAAGTACGAATTTGTATCTTGTAATTGTAACTTTTCTGAATTACGAATGTTTATCTTACGATAGTGTTTTTTTTTTTTTTTTTTTTTTGTCTTGCAAAAGTGACTCAATTATGAAATTCTCACAATAGTGACTTTTCTCAGAATTGTGCATCAATATCTCGCAATAGTGACATTTTCTCAGAATAATGAATTTCTTGCAGTAGTGGCATTTTTCTCAGAATCACAAGTTTATCTTGTGACTTTCAGAATTACAAATTTGTATCTCACAGTAGTTACTTTTTTCTCAACTACTGGTTTCTCTTTCAGTAGTTTTTTTTTTTTTCTTCTCCGAATTACATTTGTATCATAATAGTGACTTTCAGAATTACAAATTTGTCTTGCAATAGTAACTTTTCTTAATTACAAATGTATATCTGATAGTGACTTTTCTAAGAATTTCAAATATGTATCTCGCAATGACTTTTTTTTTTCTCTGAATTACAAATTTCTTGCAATAGTGACAATTACAAATTTGTATCTTGCAATAGTGACTTTTTTCTTCTCAGAATTACTCGTTTATATCTCGCAATAGTTACTTTTTTCTTAATTACTGTATCTCAGTAGTTTTTTTTTTTCCTCAGAATTACGAATTTCTTGCAATAGTGACTGAATTAAATTTGTATCTTGCAATAGTGACTTTTTTTCCTCAGAATTACTCGTTTATATCTTGTGACTTTTCTAAGAACTACACATTTGTATCAATAGTGACTTTTTCTCAGAATTACAAATTTCTTGCAATAGTACCCTTTTCTTAATTACAAATTTCTTGCAATAATGACATTCTCAGAATTAAAAATTTCACACAATAGTGACTTTTTTTTTTTTTTCCTCAGAATTATGAATTTGTATCTTGCAATATTAAGTTTTTTCTCACAATAGTTGACTTTATAACAATTGTCAATTCTGAGAAACGCTTAATTCTGTGAAAATATCAGTCTTTTTACCCTCAGAATTGGACTTTATAACTCAATTGCAAGTTTATCAGAATTTTGAGAAAAAAGTTAATCTCACGATTTTTAGAATTATGAGAAGTTTAGTTTCTCTATTTTAATTCAGTAGCAGTAACGGGCTTCCATAATTAACACTTTAACAACCATGCTTTAGGAATTTTGTTTATAGTATTTAAAATTGAGTTGTAAATATTTGTCTTTGGCAGCCGGAGGAAGACCGACCTCCTCTCAGCTCCCTGAGACCATCGGTGGCCTCCTCCACAGACATGCTCCACAGCAAACTGTCCCAGCTGAAGGAGTCCCGTGAGCACTTCCAGCAGGAACAGTCCCACTCCCACAGCCCCACCCGCTCCTCCTCCCCCGCCTCCAACCTCGACGACCTCAAAAAGAGGCTGGAGAGGATAAAGAGCAACCGCCAGTAGATCAGCACCTCGCATTCATTCTACGCTAACGCACTAGATAGCCAGCCGACTTCCCCAAACTCCACCATCCCGACGTTTTTCAGGGTAAACGCGTGCATAGATTACGGTTATGCGAAATAGGATGAAAAAAAATAAATAACTCGGTCTGTCTACATTGTATAATATTAAGTAAACATTTTCTGTATGTTAGTATTGTGCACAGTTGTTTTTGTACATACAGTGGCTAACCACACCAGGCTTTTACGTGTCATTTAGGGTTTTCCGTGTACAGTTTTCCTGTGCAGAATGCTGTAATATGTGTAACTGAGGCTCGTTTCTTTTTTTTAATAGACAGTTTAGAGAAATCTAAATTAATGTCGCTTTCACTTGGTCTCAACTTCTATCTGTTCAACACTGTTTGCCATTTTTGCTGTTTTCTTTCTGCCTTTTCTTTCTCTCTCTCTCTCTCTTCCAAGCATCTCTGAAGCTCTCATGACTTTTGAAGGATTGATTCCTTTTTTAAGGAGCATGGCATGAAGTACTGGATTCTTTCTTTTTATGTAAATAAAGTTTGCATTACTAAAGGCTGTTAATTCCATTTTTCTTTGAATAATATTCCCAACATTTTGCACTCTGTAGTGGGATGTTGGTTATTGATGCATTGTTTTGTATTATCCAACTGGGATTAGTGTTGAAGTGTTGCTATTAAGTTTAAGTGTATAATCTATAGTAAAAATGGCAATAAAGGTTTTTTTTTTTTAAAAATTTTTTTTATAAAATTTAAACTATACATTGACACTTCTGAATGTTCACTTCAAGGGGCTGAGCATGTTGGGCTCTGCAATGCACAATACTACTGCAGTACAGATTCATGTACATAAATCCATATTGTAATGGTATTGTGCATTGCACAACTCTATAAGAATGTGGGGTTTCTACTCTTGTACTTTTTATTTTTATTTATTTATTTAATTCAGCAAAGATGCATTAAATTAAGTGTAAGAGTAAAGATTTCCACATTATTACCAAAAAAATCTTATGCCATAATGTTTGACTTTATTTTCAAAGCAGGGTTATTATTAACTGTTCAAGCCAAATTTCTCTTACGGGAGACTAAAAGTCTAAACTAAAAGCTAGCTTTTTTTTTAACTTTTGTAACTTTTCATTACTGAAATCTCATTTTAGTTTAAATTACTAAAATTAAAACTAGTTAATAAAAATGACAAACTAAAACTAGATATTAAAACGGTTACTAAAAATAGAAAGGAAAAAAAAAACATTACAAAAAACTAATTAAAAATGGTTGTGTTGGTTTTGGTTTTTTACTTGACTCGGCAAAGGTGCAATAAATTAAAACTTTAAAAGTTTTCCTCCAAGGATGCATTACATTTAAAGTAAAGTTTTTTTTTTATTATTTTTTTTTTTTTTTTTTTATACAGTGTATAATATTATATATATATATATATATATATATATAAAAATAAAAATGTTCTGTTTCCATTTTAAATTGTTAGTAACTTATCTAGTTTTAGTTTGTCATTATGATCTAGTTTTAGTTTAGTTATGATTTTAAGTTAATGACCTTAAATTACAGAATTAGATTTTTTTTGTAACTATTTTTTATATATATATATATATATATAAACTATTTTTTTTTAAACTCTGCAAGGATGCATTAAATTTAAAAATTGCATTAATTAAAAAAAACATCTTTTTTATATATATATATTCAAATAATTAACTTTTTTTTTTTTCTTTTTTTTTTTTACTCAGGATCCTTAACATTTAAAAGTAACATTTAAAGATTTTCATTGTTACAAAAAATCTAATGCTGTAATTTCTAGCTGTATTCAAAGCGGGGTTATTTTAAAACAAAAAATCATTACTGAAATATTTAATTTTAGTTTGAAGTACTAAAATATCTAAAACTAGTCATTAAAGGCAAAGATCTCGATGACAAACAAGATAAATTACTAAAAATTAAAAATGGAAATGAAACATTAAAAATATACAATTCTCTTTAGTAACACTTTTTTTTGCTAAGCAAAGATGTAAGAAATGGAAAGAAATTAAATAAAAATATTTAAACTTGTTTTTGTATTCAGCAAGGATGCATTAAATTAAAAGTAAAAAAAATTCTACACCGTTACAAAAAATTCTAAAGCTCTCACTTATACTGTATATTCAAAGCAGGGCTATTACCTTAAAATAATTAATGAAAATATTTCTACTTTTAGTTTGAAGTGCTAAAATAACTAGATATTAAAAACACAGATATAGAAAAATGACAAACTAAAACTAGATACTAAGTTACTAATTTTTTTAATGGGAACTATAAATATAAATAAATTTATAATTTATTAAAATTAGTTTTTTTACTCAAGGGTACAATAAATTACAAATATAAAATTAATTTAAAACAAAAAATAAAACATTTAGGGGCCTGGTTTCATGGACGGGGCTTAGCCTAAACCAGGTTAGTTTAATTAAGACATTT
Source organism: Cirrhinus molitorella (assembly GCA_033026305.1). Taxonomy (NCBI): domain Eukaryota; kingdom Metazoa; phylum Chordata; class Actinopteri; order Cypriniformes; family Cyprinidae; genus Cirrhinus; species Cirrhinus molitorella. The sequence goes on along the minus strand of CM065141.1, from coordinate 9,779,329 downwards.
AAGTATTTTTTATAAACATGCCTTAGAAAAAAACATTACTGGTATGCATCTTGAGACAAAACAAAGGCACTGATATTTTTTAAGATCAATCAGTGCAAGTTGTTTTCTGTTGAAACAGCTCAGACTTACATTTTAGGCTTAAGCCTTTTCTGTGAAACTGGTGGTTAATCTTTAAGTCATTTTAACTTTAGCAGGGTTATTGTTCTCTAAAAATCATTACTGAAATTTGTCTTTCTAGTTTGCTGATGTACTAAAATAACTAAAGTCAGATATTAAAAACTAGAACTAGGTACTAAGAAAATGGAAACAACTAAAAAAAAGTATTAGCAAAAATAGTTCACCAGTGACTAAATCAGCATGTCAGAATAATTTATGAGGGATCATGTGACACTGAAGTAATGATGCTGAAAATTCACAAGAATACATTTAATTCAAATGTTAAATTAACAATATAACTGTTTTACTGTATTTTTTATCAAAAAAATGTTGCTCTGGTGAGTTAAGAGATTTGTTTCAAAAACACACAAAAAATTTAATGATCGTGTATACTTTTTCACATACTTTATCAGATGTTGTGTCTGTCTCTTGACCTTCATCAGAACAAAATGAAAATCCCGTCCCAAATGATAAAACGGATAACTTTATTGAAGTCATACAGGTGGAGTCATACACTGATACATTTGTCTTGTTACAACAAGTGACTGGCCAACCTTGGATGCCTTCTTAGTTTCTCCTCCAGTGCCAGATACTTCTGAGGTGCCTTTTCCTTGTGTCTACATAAAGATAGATAACATACAGATTTACTCATGTGCTTCCAAAGCAAAATGTACCAACATGCTTGTTTACAAGGCAAAGATCTGCCCATACACTACTTGAGCTACTTGGGCTTTGTACCATCTTGAAAAACTAGATGTGTAGTCATGTTATTATCACAGATTATTCAGCAAATAATCTGAGGAATGTACCGAATGAGTCTCATTTTGAGAACGTGGATCCTGAACATGGCATCAGAGCAGTAGGCGAGGTAATCGTCCTCATCTTCATTGGTCATTGTGAGATAGTTCTTCTGGTACCACAGCTGCTTCTTCTGCAACTCTTCTGACTCCTGAACAAACAAGTTCACCAGTTCACTAGAAGTTGTTTTCTGCCCTTCTTATTTAGGAAGAAGTAAAAATGACTAAACTGCTAATGTTCCTCTAGCTAGCTTCTGTGTTTTGTTTTGGGCTGTCACTAAGGATTATTTTTGCAATCTAGTATCTAGTTATTCAGATGATTAATCGAGTAATTGGATAATTATAATTTTGTTTGTAGCAATAAAAATAGACAATGAGTGAACAATGGCCTTTAAAATGTCTTAAAATACAAAATAGCAACGAGGCAATAATATTTAGTTCAAATAAGTATCAAACCAAGTAATATGGTTTTATCGAACAACAGTTATAAACAATAGAGCTAATGTACATTACGCATTATGACAAATGACTGTAGATGGCGCCACAAACCTGACTGTTTTTAGCTTTACAATTCGATCTAATCTTTCTTATTATTGACTAAACAACACTTACCTCAAATGTTAACTTAAAATGTAATATTTAGCCATTTCTTTATGACATAAATGCTACAGCCACTGTAATATTCTTTAATGTGAACAACAAAAGCTTTTATTTTGAAATCGCGTTGAACGGTTAGCAGCATATTGAGAAAGATGATGTATTGTCCTGTGTTTGCGTAGGTTTAGAAATTATTTAACTTACAAATCTAATGAAATGTAGTACGTTGCGTTCTCAGATGAACGTTATAATAAACCCAAACTCACAACAATATGCAGAGATGACGTTTGAGACGCTCCACACGTGTAAGTGATAACAGTTCGTATATATTAAACCTGCATATACCGCATATATTTATTTAATTGAAACGTAGCGTTTGTGAATTAGTGATGAGTCTTTCTTGAATTATTCGTTCATTTTGAATGAATCTTTTATGTGACTTGAAAAGAACGAGTCGTCTAGGGGACTGATTCGTTCGGTCGCGCATCCGCAACATTCTATAGATTCTGTTAGTTCACCTGTTAGTTCGGGTTTTTCGAGTCGTTCGTTCATCTTATGGGGTTGTCACGTGATGAACGAACGACTCGAACCCGAACGCGCGACAGGCGCTAACGACTCAAACTCACAGATAAAAGGTGAGATGAGCTAAGCATAGACAAAAGACCCAGGTAACGTTAAACAATTAATTAATCTTTCCTGTTTCTTATAGCATTATAGTTTTATTGTTTGTAGTGTGATCAACGTTTGTGTAAGCGATACGTTAGATGTTTTAGGGAAGTAACACGTAAGTTAACATTTTAATTATATTTTGCTAAAATGAACGGAAAGAATGAAATGACTCGAAAAAAAAGATTTGTTCATTTTGCTGAACGAGACTCAAAGGTCCGAGTCGGTAAAATGATCCGAACTTCCCATCATTATTGTGAATTCACAATAGCATTATGCTTTATTTTGATTTTTAAATGGGTTTACTATATTTTGCAGCCTTGGAAAACGGTCTAAATGCGTTTCACGAATTCTCCTCAGTAGAACGCGCAACTTCCGGTATTTTGCCGGTTACTTTACATGGGGAAAAATGCAATCGTTAATTTTAAAAATGGAGTAACTTACTCGAATTGAATCGAGGAAACGTGACAGCCCTAGTTTTGTTTGTACACAATGAATTTACATACACAGAAGGTGTTTTGAACTAACATTAACTGAACTAACGTGCCTTTTCGATTCTGCTCTGGATGAGGCTGGCTTTGTTAAAAAGCTCCTGTTTAAACTCATTCAGGCAGTCTGTCTTCAGCTGGAGTGCGTCCTGTCTTGTGAGAACTTCTGGGAGTCCCAGTCGGACCTGAGATGGAGCCAGCAGGTCCAGCTCTTTCTCCTTTTCCCGCTGCTTCTTTTCTTTAGCCATACGCTCCTGAGGAACAAAAGGAACCAAAGGTGGGTGAAAGTTTGGATCAGTGTGATGAAAGTGGTTGGCTGATTAAAAATATGCTTCACCTTTTCTTCCATGTGCCGACGGGCTGTTTCGTTCCTCGTAGGGTTGTATATAGAGATCAGCAGGTCAGTATTACTGTCCTCCTTTTCTCTTGAAGAAAGGATGGACCTAACCTGAAACAAACATGCTAATGTCAACACAGTAGAGGGTTTGCGCTTACGTACAAGCAGTATTAATTAAGATATTAGCCTAATATCTCACCTCTCCTGACTGGAAATGATAAGAACAAACACAAATGTTTTCAAGATTCTTGCCCTGGAAGTCCTGGTTCAGTTTGGCTAACCACAAATGCCTTTTGTTCCTCAGACAATTTTAACACTCGTCTCTTTGATTTGTTATAACCTTTGGCAGTCTATAACACTCCAAGTTTTTTTCCCCGTCTGACAGATTAGTACAGCCCAAAACATGACAATAATTGACCATTTTCAGCAGCAATAATTCACGAAATATGCAAGTTTAATTCGGTTCAGTGGCACTGTTTACGGTCAGTGCTGCCAATATGGCCGACTGATGACGAGTCGTGAAAACAATCTATTGGCTAGACGAAGATGTTTTTATAATGGAGTTTGTGAACTGTAATACCTCTTTTCCTGACTCTCTGATTTGAAGTTCGACATTCTCCTCTTCTCTTATCAATTCCACAAGCATTTCATACAGCTGCAAGTTCTTGTAGGGCTTCGCAGAAGGATCCACCTGAAGACGCACATTATAAGATGTGAGCACTAACACAAAATAAATTTCCATTTAATTTTTCACGACTATTTTTCTGTCTGCCGCAAAAGTGATCTAACAAGAAACCGGAACTATTTTACAAATGTTGAAAATTGTCAAAGGGTAATAGTTAGGAATTTGTAATGAGATTTACTTCGTTATTTTTGTTTTCTTTGCACACAAAAAGTATTCTTATAGCTTCATCACATTACGGTTGAACCACTGAATAGTCACATGGACTATTTTAGCGATGTCCTTACTACTTTTCTGGGCCTTGAATGTGGTAGTTGTGTTGCTGTCTATACATTTACATTTACATTTACATTTAGTCATTTAGCAGACGCTTTTATCCAAAGCGACTTACAATAGAAGCAATCAGAGCAACAAGAGAGCGACAGTGTATAAGTGCTGTGGCAAATTTCAGTTAGATAAACACGATAAGTCTTGCAAGGGTTTTTTTTTTTTTTTTTTAATATAAATATAGAAAACTGAAAAGAGTAGGAAAGAGCTAGTGTCAATTGGTCAAGTTCTATACAGGATCAGAAAGCTCTTGGATTTTATTTTAAAATATCTTAATTTGTGTTCTGAAGATGAAGGTCTTACAGATTTGAAACGTTATTAGGGTGAGTAATTAATGACAAAAATTTCTGACATGTGACAACCGACCTGAAAGCCAGACACCATCTGTGGAGTAAAAGCTTGTGCTTTCTGCGAGTCTGCAGCTTCTTTGGGTTTGATAAAGTTGAGCCAGGCTGGGATGATCTTGTCATCCTCTAGATGAAAGGTCACCTGAATCCGTCGTTCTGACACCATAAAGATTCGTTCAGCCACATCTTTGCTTGCCGGCTTGGAAGGATCTCTGTGAAACCGCTCCTCCACTCTCTGTTGGAGGACCTCAAACATCATTGACCTGTTTTCCCCAACTTTTGGATGTTTATTGTTAGCAAGGCCACTAGAAGCAAACTATGCAGCTTTAGTATATTATTGGTTAATGTTATACCTTATAAGATAATATTGGGTTCAACTGCTTAAAGGTCGAAGCTGTTTGTTGATAGAGCATTACCTGTAAAGGCCGTTGTTCAAAAGCCTCTCCAGCCCGAATCACTTTGATTTGCTTTCCATAAACAACATGTCGATAAAAGAGGAAGTCAGTCCGGTCTTCAAAGGTTTCTGTCAGTTCGAAAGGCTTCTCAATTCTTCTGGCTAGACCATCAATGCGAGTGTGACTGTAGAAGTCCATCTGACGCTCCGTCTCAGGAACTAGAGTGATGTATCTGTGGTCTAAACAAAATGTAACTTTTAATATGCCACGCCTTATTAATATTATTAAAGTGAATGAGTTATCAGTGATATAGTGAGGCATGCTGACTGACATCATGATTAAATTGAAAAAGTGTGTGTTAGTTTACATTTGAGAGCGTCACTTCGTCCAGGCCTGAAATGCTCAGTTGTCACATTAGTGTCTGTGTGCAGTTCTCTCTCGTCAAGATGATCACTTCGATGTTTGAACCATTCCTTAATAGTGCTGGATTGTGTGCCTAATTAAAGTGACAAGGTGAGAATTTGTACTGAACACACAGGCTAAAAGCTAAATTAACATGTTTAATAAATAAACAATATTTATTTACAATGTTAAAATAAAGATTTTTTACTTCATGTAAACACAGGTTAAAGGTTAAATGAACATGCTTTTAAATAAACATTTAATAATAATAATAATAATATTTTAAATATTTAATAATTATTGAGTATTATTATTAAATCTAACTATATAATTATTTATAGTTATATAAATTATTATTAGTAGTATTAGTAGTACTATTCATTTAAAGTTATTATTTAAATGATTATTAGAATTTTAATGATGATTATTTAAATTTGGGTGAATTATCCATTTACATCACATTTAATGGATTTGTTAATATAAATGTATTTATTTATATAGGTCTATATATAGATTTATTTATATAGAGAATAGTTTTATATCCCTATAAGCGTATAATGCTTTTAAATCTATTTAATTTAATAAAAAGAAACTACAGTGAGAATTTGAACTCATCGTCAACACATAGGCTAAATAATAAATAATTGAATAATTCATATGAATAAGATTTATTAATAAAAGTGATGTAGTGATGCGTTATTTTAACACTTTTAAATAAATATTTAATACTTATTATTTTAAATATATAATAATTAGCAAGTATTATTAAATATTCATTTAAAGGCATTATTTAAGTGATGATTAAAATTTTAAAGATGAGTATTTAAATTTGGGTGATCAATTTAACATGATTTTAATTTGATGTATTTGCTAATATAAATTAATTTATATATATTATCATATGTAATTATTTAAAGATATATACATAACTAAAGATAAAAACATCTGCAAATATCTTACATTCGATGTCTTTATAAGTGGTGAGTTTGGTCACCAGACCATCTTTTAGAAGATAAGGAGCAAACTTCTCCAGCTTGGCCCTCCTGTACAGAATAGACTTCATACCCCCTGGATAACGCATTTCCATATCTATAAAGATACAAAATAAAAATATGGAAGATAAATTAACCTCAGGAGATAGCAGATACTGGATAAAAGGGCTATATGTGAGAGTAAGGACTTGACCTGCTGGTGAAATGTCTATTTTAGTCACCCAAGATGGAGGCATCTCAAACACTTTCAGCTCATCCATTTCCTCCTTCAGAAAAAAATAAGTAGTTAAATCAGAGTATATAGATACTGAGCATAAATATGGAATGTGGCATGGGCCCTTCAACAGTTAAATCAATAATGGCATTCAAACTAAATGGAAAAATAAAAATAAAGAAGAATATTCTTTCTGTACTTCCTCGTCATCTTCTGGCTCCTCGCTTGTCTTTGGGTCTGAAATGATTGACAGAGATTGGCTAGTAGGCCCACATAGCACATACTCCCACTTTGACAGATCACCCATGTCAAAGGTCATCTCCTGCAGACACAAACAGGCCCAGTGAACGTTTCTGTGCTTGTAATCTTCACTGAATACATTTGTACATATCCATATTAACATATACTGACATCACAACCGAAAGTGCAGTCTTGCTTGTTGACCCAGTAGTTTCGATGGTTCCAGACACTCTCTATGCCCAGGAAGTTGTCATTGGTGGTGGAGTAGCTCTTGCCTGTCAGAGGGTCAATAAAGAAGTTCTCCGGTACCTCCCGGTTCCCTGAGAGTACCAAAACCCAGCAGTGAACTCTCAAGCCCCGAAGAGGGTCGGGTGGTGGACGTTCTTGCTCCTGTTTAAGAGGAAGTGGTGAAATGCAAGTCAGAAATTAGAAAGAATTTCATTGAAACATTCTTTGACCAACCTTTTGAAGTCTTTCTGCATCCTGTTGTTTCTTCAGCGCAGTTGCTTCAGCTTCTGCTTGCTGTTTCTGCTCTTGACGCTTTTCAAAGTTGCTGTGCAAGTCACGTGAGGGTTTTACAGAGTATTTCTTTATTGGCTTCTTCGGTTCCTCTGTCTCATCCTGAGAAGTTCATGCAAAATCATAATGCATCCAGTTTAGATTTTCAGAAGGTACTTTTGATTTCAGCCACTTAAGAAATTTTGTGTTAAAGCTGTGTTCTTCCTCAAGGGAGGATGGCAATTATAAAATGATCTCAAACTAAATTTGGTGAATATACATAAAATAGGCATGGAAGCCCTTTCTGCCACAAAATAAAAAATAAAAAAGGTAATTGTGACTTTTCATCTAACAGTTCTGACATTTTCTTGCAATTGCACATTTACATCTCACAATTCTGACTTTTTTCTCAGAATTGTGATACATAAACTGGTAATTGTGGGTTATAAAGTCAGAATTGTGAGATATAAAATTGTAATTGCAAGTTACAAAGTAAGAATTGCGAGATACAAGCTCACAATTTCAAGTTATAAAGTCAGAATTGTGAGAAACTCGCAAATAATTTTTTTTTCAAAGTGTTTTGATATAAACTCAATTGCAAGTTATAAAGAATTGTGAGAAACTTGCAAATCTGACTTTTTCTCAAAATTTTGTGATATAAACTCGCAATTGCGAGTTAAAAAGTCAGAATTGCGAGACATAAACTTACAATTTAGTTTTACAAAGTTGTAATTGTGAGAAACTCGCTTTGTGCGAAAAGTATAAAAAAAAAAGCCAGAACTGTGAAATACAAACTTGCATTTGCCAGAAAATTCTGAGTTTATATCTCGCAATTCTGACTTCATAACTTGCAATGTTGAGTTTATTTTACGAAATATTGAGGACAAAGTCAGATTTGCTAGTTTCTCACAATTCTGACTTTTTTCTCAGAATTGCAAGTTTATATCAAGTTTATATAGTTTATATCTCGCAATTCTGACTTTGTAACACACAACTGTAAGTCAGAATTGCAAGATATAAACTCTTTTCTCAGAATTGCGTAATATGAACTCAAAATTGCAAGAAATAAAGCCACAATTTTCTTGCAAATGCAAGTTTGTATTTCGTAATTTTGACTTTTTTCCTCAGAACTGTGAAATATAAACTTGCAACTGCAAGTTATAAAGTCCAATTTTGAGGGGAAAATAGACTACGTTTTCAGAATTATTTAGTTTAAATCTCGCAATTCTGACTTAACTCACAGTTGCATGTTACAAAGTCAGAATAGTGAAATACAAACTCACATTTTTTTTTTTTTTTTCAGTGGTGGGAACTTTTTTCTTTTTTTTTTACCAACAACATACATTTATAAATATTATATATTATATATATTTACAAATACAATATTTAATTAATAAATGTATTTAATTTATATATTTATTATAGATTTGCTATTTAAGCACCATAAAGCATAGAAAAATATCATACTATTTACATTTATTCACTTATTCACTTATTTATTCATGTCATAGGCCAGGTTTAAAATACAAATTTCAATGTATTTATTTATTAAACTAACTATATAAATTATAGTAATTTATAAATTAATAAATAATTTATAATAATTATAGCTTTGCAAGTTAAAGGAATACTTTTTTTTTTTTAAAATAGGCTCATTTTCCAACTCCCCTAGAGTTAAACAGATGAGTTTTACCGAATCCATTCGGCCGATCTCCGAGTCTGCTGTTAGCAATTTTAGCATAGCTTAGCATAAATCATTGAATCTGATTAGACCGTTAGCATCTTGTTAAAAAATGATCAAATATTTTCGATATTTGTCCTATTTAAAACTTGACTCTTCTGTAGTTACATCGTGTACTAAGACGGACAGAAAATGAAAAGTTGCGATTTCCAGGCTGATATGGATAGGAACTATACTCTTATTCAGGCGTAATAATCAAGGAACTTTGCTGCCGTACCATGGGTGCAACAGGCGCAATGATATTACGCAGTGCCTGAAAATAGTCCCAGTAAAACTCATCTTTTTAACTCTAGGGGAGTTGGAAAATAAGCCTAGTTTCAAAAAAGTGGAGTGTTCTTTAATGCATCATAAAGAATGTAAAACCATTAATATACAATTTGTATGTTATAGGCCAGGTTTAAAATTCATCTGTCAATTCATTTAACTTCCTACTTTATCTGTACACCATAGGATTCAAAAACATTGAATAACATTACATACCATAAAAAATATTTGAAACTTATTTTACATGCAGTGTGAAATATTTTATTATTTGAACTCTATAATTTAAGTCAAATGTGTGCACGTTGTGCTTACTTGTATTGGAGGCTGCAGCAGGGGACACTCTTGTCGTGACTGATCAAGAAGACACATCTCTTTCGTAGCGTAGCCACTGACGCAGTAAGCGTTGTATCCTGCACCCAACAACAGGCTACACAACACGATGGAGAAATCAAAACATGTGCCTCTCTGAGTCTGCAGAACCCAGGTGGGCGATGACAGCTGCTTGGGCTAGAAAGAACAGAAATGAAATAAAAACATGTTTTTGAGTCCAAGATGCAAAAACAACCATCATGAGTCAAATCAGATTCTCACAAGTTCAAACGGTGGATCCAGAAGATCCAACGACAGATAATCAGCCACAAAACTGGCACATCCTTCCCAGTCGTACAGCTCAGAATATGGCAGCAACGTGCTTCGCAAGGTCGTGCTTACAAATTTCTGTTGATATACATTGGAGTGAGAAAGTGTAATGAAAAAAATTAAGTATACAAGACATTTGTGGTAATGTTGCCGTGTCTGGAAAGTGTGAACACCTGAACACCGTACTCATTCACAGGGCACAGCAGAAGTGCTTTGTGATCAGGGTACAAAAGCGCATACTGTTGACGGAAGTTTTCAGCCATCGCTAGCATGAGCTTCTCCTGTGAGGAGTTCTCCTTGTATGAGGATGGACATTTGGAAGGGTCCACATGAGCTCTTGGCTTTGCTCTGAAGAAAAAAAGAAAAAAGACCAACAATCAGAATGATTTTTCATAGTTTTTTATTATTATTATTATTATTATTTTACTCTTTACTCTTTACTATTTAATCTTTGTGCATATGTGACTGTTTTGGACCCGTGTTTTAATCTGTAAAGAACATTTTAACTCCTAAAATGATAAAATCATTTGCATTGCAACATTGTTTTCATAATATTTGTCATTTGTTACTCTGTATAGAAAATTCTCCATATATCAAATTATAAAGTATTGATATATAATTTTTAAATAACTATAAATAATATTTTGCTGCTACATAATTGCTGCAACATTTTAATTGTAAAAATTACTTGCATCATTTGTTTTTGGAAATACTGAGAATAAGAATGCAAAATATTACAATAAATATTAATTCATATTTAACAAAATAATAATAAAAATCTATAACTATATAAATAAAAAATAAGAAAAAAAGTTTATCAACTTTATCTATCTATAAAAATATTATGATACTATTTACATGTCATAAGCCAGATTTAAAATACAAATTTATTTATTTACTTGCATAAAAACTGACCACATACATGTAGAATTAATTCAATTACATAAAATAATATTAATAATAAATAAATAATAATAAATAAAATTAATAAACAATTAATACATTAATTTATATATTTAGAATATATTTGCAAATTAAGCACAATAAAGCATAGAAAATTTTATTATTATGATACTATTTACATGTAATAGGCCAGGCTTAAAATATAAATTTCATTTTATTTATTTATTTACCAACCACATACATTTAAAATAATTAAATATAAATAAATAATAAAAAACATCTATCTATCTATCTATCTACCACATACATTTACACTTAATAAAAATACTAAAATTAATAAACAAAATGTGTTTAATTTATATATTTATTATATTTGCAATTTAAGCACCATGAATTATGTCATACATTAAAATATACATTTCTATCTATCTATATATCTTTTTTTTTTTTATGACTAACAATTTTTTTCTTTTTCTTTTTTTTTCTTTAATTTCTGACCTGGCCCAGTGTTATTGTATTATCACTGACATACTATTATAGTTTGTTTTAGTTCTAGTGATTTTAGTTAACGTTTTAGTAATTTTGTTGTTTTTGTCCTTATTTTAGTATTTATGTAGTTTTTATTCATTTTTATTTCAATTTTTGTTTTTTATTACTTTATTGAAAATGAGAAATGTTGCCTTAGCAAATAGCTGAAAGAAAATTTGTATTAGTTTTATATTTTACTTTATTTCAGTTAACTATTATTACAATTAATAGATTTTTTTAATGGTTTTAATTTTAGTTAACTACAGCAACCCTGGCCTGGTTGTGTTATTGACATAATTCATTATTGTACAGTTGCATTATACCACACTATATAATGAAGCCATGGTGGGTTTTAAGTCCCCCCTTTCTTCATGCACTAATGTACCCTATAGTTTTGTTAAAGTAAATAATTGAAGGTGTTTGTGACATTTTTAGTGTGCTACCCCACAACTGCATGACCTGATAAACCACCCATGTTTGTGGCTAATGATTAAGACCGCTGTAAACATCCAGCGTGTGCATGTGAGAGAAACTCGTACGGAGAAACGCTGATCATTGCTTTAACATGAGTTTACCACATGTTGATGAACCTTAGTAACCTCACATGTGTGTGACCGTAGGGGTTATTCGTCTGTTAGACAGGCTGCTCTCCAGATCACGAAGACCCTCCAGATCCCGCGCTCTCTCTTCATTGCCGTCTTCATCATCTAATATAGTAACGTCCTCTTCACAATCCACCTCCGGTAACACTTCCATCTAAAACAAGCCTTTCACATATTAACGAATATACGAAAAATGTTCAAAAGAGACACAACAACAAAAAGGTATCTGTACACGACATATATCTTTTGTTCAGGAAGATACCAGTGCATATGATGACTTACAGTTGAATAAAGTGATTCTCTTTTCCGTTCGCCCTAAAATTGAATTTCTAAATGGCAGTAAACCTGTTACTTGTTTACGTCCAGCAATTTGGTTTCCATAGCGAGGGGTCGCTGACGTATCAATACGGGGGTGGAGTCGACCCATCGCCTTCTCTAAAATAACTTTTAAGTGTATAATTATTTTGTGTTCATTTTTAAATAGTTTATAAATATATGTAATAATTATGAAAAATACAAATAATTATACAATTACTGTAAATATTTTAAACATCCTGCTAAAGATCCTGCAGTCAAATTTATTCAGGCAACTTATTTTCCTATTTCACTTCTTTTTGTTGTATGTCTAATCTTTGATTTTTAAGATTGTACCCAGTAAACTAAATAATTTCTAAAAACGTTTTGCTAGATGGGAATCTCAATGAGTTATGAAAACCTTATTTTTTTTAATGTTCTTTGAACGTTCAATAAAACGGTTTTACACGTTTTTCTCTGGTTATATACAAACGTTAAAGGAACATCCCTTACGAACCATGTTGTTAACAATGGTTCCATGGTTTGACAAACAAACAAACAAACAAAAACATAGTTACTACAGTTAAACCATAGTAACTAATTAACCATGTTTTTGCTTCATTAATTATAGTTTAACCCTGGTATTTTTAGTAAAACTGTGGTCAAAAACATGGTTGCTACACTTTTACTATAATAAAACCTTGGTTAATTTTTGTAAGGGATTTCATTTTATTATTTTGCAAAGCTTCTATTGAATGTTCTCTGAAAGTTCTGAAACAAGTAGTGTCGTTAAAAACGTTAGACAGTCCATCTAAAACGTTTCAGAAAAAAGCTCCATGAATGATGTATAATCCTAGATAGCACAAGTACATCTGCAAGATGTCTGTTAAAGATCTCTTGATCTGGAAAGCATCTGCTGTGTACAAACATCTGTAAAATGTCAGTTTTATATACATTCATAAACATCAAACATCATAAACATCTTAAAGACATCAAATAGACATCTTTTTGACATCTGATAGGAAACGTCCAGTAGACGTATTGCAGATGAGCAAACTACATCTTGCAGATGTAAATACAAATGTCAAATAGACGTCTCCGAGATCTACGTGTGATATCAGGGATGTTTTTGGAACATAGACCACATAACCTTGAAAATTCTATTGACATTACTGTAAGAAAGTTTGTTAGCCAGAATGTTAGCAAACTGAGAACGTTCCCTGTTATCTTGGTACCTTGTTTTTATGTTCTTTGAAAGTTCAAAGCATCCAGTTTTGTTTGTTTTTTTTTTTTTGTTTTTTTTAAATTGGTCTTACTCGTTTGCCCTGTCAAAGGAACATCCCATTAAAAAAATTAACCACGGTTTTACCACTAATAAAATAAAACAAACAAATAAAAAACATGGTTACTACAGCTAGTTAAACCATGGTAACTAAAAATGAACCATGGTTTTGCTTCATTAATTATAGTTTAACCATAGCATTTGTAGCAAAACCATGGTAATACAGATAGTAATCAATACATCAAAAAAAAAAAAAAAAAAAACATATGGTTACTTTACTTTTACCATGAACCATGGTTAATTTTTGTAAGGGATTCCATTTCATCATTTTGCAAACCATGTTTCTTTTGAATGTTCTCCGAACGTTCTGAAACGTGTTCAACGTTAGAATGTCCATCTAAAACTTTCAGAAAAACGTTCCATGAATGATGTATAAATAATGTTTTTTACAACATTATTAAAGACCACATAACTTTGAAAACTCTATTAACATTACTGGGATAACTTTTGTTAGCCATAACGTTAGCAAATTGAGAACGTTCCCTGTTATCTAGGTAGCTGTTTTTTTGTTTTTTGTTTTTTTGAACGGTTGATTTTACGGTTTAAGTAGTACATTGTGTACACATTTTGACATTGCAACCATTTCTATTGTGCTTTTGATCGACCCAAGTTCGTTTCCTTACGCATGTTTACACCTATTGTCATTGAAATATATCCTTATAATGTAATCACCACACACAGTAGGAGCTCTCAGAGTGTGTCCGGTGACCTCCCGTTCTGATACACTCACCGCCCCCTCGCGACGCCTCATTGGACGAACGCATTAATAGATACAAACCGAAGCCGCTGGAATCAGAAGCAGACAGCCATACACAGACACAATCACAATGGGACATTCGCGTTGCTTCAGATGCATTGCGTTTCTAATGATTGCACTGCACCAGACCTCTGGATTCTGGTTATTTAACGTTATCTTTCCTCCGACGGCCAAACCTCGCGTCATAAATAATAGCACTCCTCCTCTCATCATAGGTAAGCAGGTCTTATCTTACATTCATAATTTGGGTATGTAAGTTGAATGTTTATGTTTAATGTGTTCTATACAAGTTCACTAATTTAATAAGTAAGCACATAAAACTATTACATAAGGCAGGCTAGACAAGATAGCAGATTGACCTCACATGCACTTTTAGACCAGTTCAAATCCATATTATGTGCTCAGCTTGTTGCAAGGTCTGAATTTGATAACTAAATATGTATCTGGTTAAGTTAGTTTTTGAATTTTACATTTTTGACCCCCAGTACCTGGAAATCTGGGTAATCGCCTCGAGGCCAAAATAGACAAGCCCACGCTGGTACACTGGATGTGTTACAAGAAAACCGAGCACTGGTTCCCTCTGTGGATTGACCTAAACATGTTCATGCCCATTGGAGTTGACTGCTGGATTGATAATATAAGGTAAATTCACTTCTGCAATTTTAAACATACTTTACTGTCACTAAAACATTAATGCCTCCTTGCTGCATAAAAGTATTGTGTGTGTATATTTATATAATATATATATATATATATCACCATTTTTAAGCTTAAAATACAGTATTACTCGATATTTAACTTGTTTTGTCATACATTTGCAAATTCAAAGAGCAACCCTTCCTAGGTACCTCTGATTTATTGACTGCTGTTTCCTAATCATCCACAGTTCTGTATTTCAGGTCATTGACCTTTTGTCTATTGTTTTTGGAGGATTCTCAGAGACTGATGTCATAAGACAGGCCACTGTATCATAATCAATATTTAGTAGCACTCTACTGTCAGGTTAAACAGGTTATTAGAAGCTCTGAACAAAGCCTCCTTGTTTTTGTAACCTTGAAAGAATAAAATTTCTTTCTTTTCATGGACTCTGACTTGATATGATTGTAACATTTGTTTCTTTTGTGTAGAATTGTGTACAACAGGACAACTCGCAAGACATCTAACGCACCCGGGGTGGAAATCAGGGTCCCTGGATTCGGACAAACACACCCTATAGAGTTTCTTGACTTAAACAAGCTGACAGGTGAGTATAACATCAGAAATAATTGAACTTCTTTCCTCACAATGTACACTACCAGTCAAAAGTTTTTGAACAGTAAGGGTTTTAATGTTTTTTAAAGAAGTCTCTTCTGCTCACCAAGACTGCATATATTTGATCCAAAACACAGAAAAAGCTGTAATATTGTGAAATATTTTTATATATTTCATAATTTCTGTTTTCTATTTGAATATATTTTAAAATATAATGTGTTCCTATGATCAAAGCTACATTTTCATTTAGCTTTGTTTTATGCTGATTTTGCAGTTTAAGAAACATTTATTATTATTATTTATAATAGGGATTATTATTATTATTATTATTAGGGATAGGGTTATTGTTGTCAGTCTTTTTTTTTTTTTTTTTTAGCAATGATGCTTTAAATTGATCAGAAGTGATGATAAAGACATTTATAATGTTACAAAAGATTTCTATTTCTGATAACTGCTGTTCTTCTGAACTTTCTATTCATTGAAAAAAAACTGAAAAAATTCTACTCGGCTGTTTTCAGCATAATAATAATAATAAATGTTTTTGAGCAGCAAATCAGAATATTAGAATGATTTCCGAAGGATCATGTGACTGGAGTAATGATGCTAAAAATTCAGCTTTGAAATCACAGGAATAAATAATAATAATAAACTACATTTTAAAATATATTCAAGTAGAAAGCGGTTATTTTAAATAGTAAAAATATTTTACAGTATTACTGTTTTTGCTGTACTCTAAATCAAATAAAAAACATTAAAAACTTTACTGTTCAAAAACTTTTGACTGGTAGTGTGTGTTTTTTATTCTGATAAGCTTTTTTTTTGTGTAGGTTACTTTCATACCATGGTTCAACATCTGGTCAGCACAGGATATGTGCGAAATGAGACTGTCCGTGGCGCCCCGTATGATTGGAGAATTGCTCCAAGTAAGTAAATCACAGGGACAGGCAACAACAAAAATTTTGCCATAGCACAAAAACAAATAGTAGACTCACTACATCAGGACTACTCAACAGTCCTGCAGAGTTCAACTCCAACTCAAATCAAATATACATACAAGAATCAAGGTCTTTAGGATTACATGAAAATAAAAGTGTGTTTGATTAGGGTTGAAGCCAAACTGTGGAGCCTTCTGGACTAGAGTTGTATAGTACTATTCCACATAACTGACTCTACATATACACTACATATTTATTTTTATCTAAATTTATATAACATACAGTGGCAATTCAAAATTAAAATAAACATTTAAACCCACCCAATAGAAAGTGCAATACATATAGATACATACACTACCGTTCAAAAGTTTGGGGTCAGTAAATGTTTATTCATTCTTTTTTTTTTGAAAGAAATGAATAAATTGTTACATTAATAAAAAGTGATATAATAGATTTACATTGCTAGAAAAGATTTATAGTTTGAATAAATGTTGTTCTTGAAAGAAAAAAATACAGGTTAAAAAAAACCTGTTTCCAAAACTGATAATTCTACTAATAATTCAGAATATCAGAATGATTTCTGAGAGATCATGTGACACTTAAGCCTGGGAAACTGAGTAACAGCTGATCAGCATTGCATCACAGGAATAAATTATATTTTAAAGTATATGAAAATAAAAACCATTATTTTCTATTGTAATAACATTTTGTAATATTACGGTTTATTTTCTGTATTTTTGATAAAATAAATGCAGCCTTGACTTCATTAAAAAAAAATTGCAAGTCTTACTGACCCCAAACTTTTGAACGGTAGTGTATATAATATACAATAAAATAGTACATGCATACCAGTGATATTTTAGTATTTTTTATATATATTATTATAGTATATAAACAACTATATGTGACCCTCGACCACAAAACCAGTCATACGGGTCAGTTTTATTAAACTGACAGCTAAATAAATAAGCTTTCCACTGATGCATGGTTTAATATAATATGACAAGCATATTTGGCCAAGATCAGACTAGTTGAAAATCTGAAATCTGAGGGTGCAAAAAAATCAAAATATTAAGAAAATCACCTTTAAAGTTGTCCAAATGAAGTTTTTAGCAATGCATATTACCAATCAAAAAATGTTTTGATATATTTACGGTAGAAAATGTACAAAATATTTTCATGGAACATGATCTTTTCTTAATATCCTAATGATTTTGGCATAAAAGAAAAAACGATAATTTTGACCCATACAATGTATTGTTGGCTATTGCTACAAATATACATGTGCGACTTACAACTGGTTTTGTGGTCCAGGTTCACATATGTCAGTGTTTTTGTTTACTACTGCATAGATGAGCAGGAGGAGTATTTTTCACGTTTGAAGAGCCTGGTGGAGGAGATGCATGATGAGTATAATCAACCGGTCTACCTCTTGGGCCACAGCATGGGCAACAACTACATCCTGTACTTCCTCAACCAGCAGACTCAGCAGTGGAAAGACCACTACATCAAGGGCTTCATCTCTCTGGGAGCCCCCTGGGGTGGTGCTGTGAAGCCCCTCAGAGTCTTAGCATCAGGTATAGTGAAAAAACATCATCCATGAATAATGTCAGCTATACCGTTTTAAATTAAAAATACAGTAAAATAGTAATATTATGAATTATTTTTAAAATGTAAAATAACTGTTTTCTATTTTAATATTTTCATTTACGTTATCCAAAGCGACTTGCAAATGAGGACAATCATAGCAATCAAAACCAACAAAAGGTCTGACAAGTTTTGGGTACACTGTAAAAAACACAATTTGTTGAGTCAACTTAAAATAATTTGTTACCCTGCTGCCTTAAAATTTTAAGTTCAGTCAACTCAAATAAGTTTATTCAAGTTGAAATGTTAAGTTATACTTAGATGACAACTTAGATAATCAAGTTGACTAAACTAAAAATTTGTTTGTTAAACTTAACAGCTGTGTTTGTTACTTGGCTGCTTTAAAATTGTAAGTTGAATCAACTCAAATATCTAAGTTGTCACTTAGTAAAAAGTAACATTTCAAGTTAACTAAACTTAAAGTTGACTGAACTTAAAATTTTAAGGCAGCCAGGTAACAAATTATTTTCAGTTGACTCGACAAATTGTTTTTTACAGTGTAGTCTAACGCAGTACACATGGAACTTTTTTTTTATAATGAATAAAAAGAAAACAAGTAGAATAGAAAAAGAATAGACAAAGCTAGTGTTATAGTGTTTTTTCAATAAAAATAAAACTGGTCTAAATAATAGAGAAATAAAAGAGAATGCTAGGGTTAGAGGGTCATTTTTTTATAATAAATACAAAGTAAACAAATAGATAGAATAGAAAAAGAATAGAGAAAGCTAGTGTTATAATGTCTTTTTAAAGTAAAAATAAAACAAGTAAAAGTATAGAAAAAGAATAGAGTAAGCTAGTGTTAGAGGGTCATTTTTTGTATAATAAATACAAAGAAAACAAGTAGATAGAATAGAAGAAGTATAGAGTAAGCTAGTGTTAAAGGCTATTTTTTTCTTTTAAAAGAAAACATGTAGTTAGAAGTGTAAAAGGCTATGCAAGTGTTAGAGGGTCAAGTTTTTTTTATTAAAAAGAAAACAAATAGATAAAATAGAATTAGAATAAAGAGCGCTAGAGTTAAGAGGGTCAAGTGAAAATGGAAGAGATGTGTTTTTAGCCATTTCTTGAAAATGGCAATGTAAAATTTTAAATTTTATTCCTGTGCTGTTAAATCTGAATGTTCAGCATTATTACTCCAGACTTTAGTGTCACATGATCCTTCAGAAATCATTCTAATATGCTGATTTGCTGCTCAAAAAACAAAAAACATTTTGAAAAATTGCATTTTCTGCTGAATAGAAAGTTCAAAAGAACAGCTTTCAATTAAAACATTACATAAAATATTATATTATTATGCAAATTCATTAAGTTCCATCCTTCCATCAGTAGTAATGTGTTTGTTTTTTTAGTATAACTGTTAAGGTTGCAAATTGTTTTCAGTACATTTTCAGTAAAAAAAAAAAATTACAGAATTTTTAAAAACATTTTAGGATATATATATATATATATATATATAATTTTTTTTGTTGTTGTTGTTGTTTTTAAAGGAAATATTTAATATTTTTTTTGCCTCTTTGCAACCATAATCACTCAAATTGTGTTATATATTATAGTTTTTGGTGATATTTTGAATTAGATTTTATTGATAAATTTTCTCTTTTAAATTTGATGTTATTTGAAGCTGAACAGTTATTTTTGCACCTGACCTTATTATATATGCATTTGTAGGACGCAAAATTATGTGAGGAGAGTATTAAAATGAATGTATTAAAGAGTATTAAAATGAATCATGCAACGGGATTTACTAACGTTTGCGCTCGTCAAATTACTGGTATTTGTGCCATTATTTAATGCCCCAAAAAAGCATGTGTAAAGTAGGTCATTTCCGCTACTGTTGGTAGATTGCACTGGTCATTGTGGAAATGATTTGTCTGCGTCTGTGTTCTTTAATATTCGCATTGTCAGTAAATCACGCACCGAATTTTCCCCTCCCAACGGCGCTTTTATGGAATTGTGCTCTAACTCTAATTTGCCCTGTTTAGTAAATCTGGCCCTGTGTTTTTATTTTATGCCTTTTTAGGTGAAAACGATGGCATACCCTTCGTCTCCAATATAAAAATCCGCGAAGAACAACGGATGACCACCACAAATCCGTGGATGATCCCTTCTGAAGAGGCTTGGCCCAAAGACCACACCTTCATCTCCACCCCTTTTTTTAACTACACCAACCAAGACTATGAACAGTTCTTTAAAGATATCAACTTCGAGGATGGCTGGTACATGTGGGAGGACACCAAAAACCTCACCGCCGGTCTACCCACACCTGGCGTGGAGGTCTACTGCTTCTACGGGGTGGGCCTCCCTACGCCTGTCACATACGTGTACGATGAACAGTTTCCGAACGCCGACCCCATAGATATTATTTACGATGATGGTGATGACACCGTCGACAGCCGCAGCATGAGTCTCTGTAAGCGCTGGATAGGGAAACAGGAACAGGCCGTGCACGTGACAGAGTTTAGAGGCATGGCTCATTTGGACATGATCTTCAACCACAAGGTTCTCACAACAATCCAGCGAATTTTAGAGGGAAAGTACTATGAGAAAATGGTCGAAAGCTCTGAAGAGCCTCCATCTCTTAGCTTAGGTTTTGTGTGATGTTTTTCTCAAGTGTCCTGATCATAACATATGTATAAAAGTATGTCTAATCTCTTTGTATTGGTTTTTATTAGGGCTGGGCAAAAAAAAAAAAAAAAAAAAAAAAAAAAAAATATATATATATATATATATATATATATATATAGATTTTTCGATTAATGTGTATCTTATCATTGGTCTTCTCCACTAGATGTCACCCTCTTATTTACCTTGCGCGAATAAACCAATTTTCAGCAGCCCTCACAGTGACGTCAACAGGTGGAGGTAAACGGGTAAAATCCATGGAATAAGAGGGAAAAAAATGTTGTGCCTTTTGATGTCAAAACAAATGTACAAATATATTTTTTATAGAATACTGTCATCAAAGACGCCATTTGAAGCTAAACGCGGATGTTTAAACAGACATACTATGGATGGAAACTGCTATGATTATTCTACTTTTAAAGCATACATTTGATTTAAACAATAGTTCTTCATAATATTCATATATGCTGTTCATAGGGTACGTATCGTATTAGCCATACAATTACAGCATGAAATATTATTTAAACCTATTACTATTAACATTTTTACGTAACATTTATTTATTTTATCACACAATTCTGACTTTTTTTTATTGCAAAGGATCAATACAGGCCTGTGGCTCTTAATTGCTTTCTATTAATTCACCATTTGTAATGTAATTGTAAACTATGGAAGCCCGTTTTCGCCACTGAATAAAACAAATAAACAAACGAAAAAAGGTTATTGCGATTTATCTTACAATTCTTTACAATTTCGTGATACAAACTCGCAATTCTGACTTTTTCCCCTCAGAATTGTGATATAAACTCACAAAAGTTTATATCTCACAATTTTGAGGAAAAAAGTCATAATAGCAAGATGAAAACTCGCAACTGCAAGAAAAAGGTCTGAATTGCGACTTTCTTTCTTTTTGAGATTATATCCCACAATTCTTACTTTATATCTCATAATTCTGAGAAAAAAAAGTCAGAAAATGATGCAATTGAGTTTATATCTCACAATTTTGAGGAAAAAAGTCATAATTGCAAGATGTAAATTCACAATTGCAAGAAAAAAGTCTGAATTGCGACTTTATTTCTTACTTGTGAGATTAAATCCCGCAATTCTGACTTTATTTCTCACAATTCTGAGAAAAAAAGTCAGAATTGCGAGCTTATATGACACAATTGTGAGTTTATATCTCACAATTTTGAGGAAAAATATCAGAATTGCAAGTTGTAAACTCGCAATTGCAAGAAAAAAGTCTGTATTGCGACTTTCTTTCTTGCGAGATTATATCACACAATTCTTACTTTATATTTTATAATTCTGAGAAAAAAAGTCAGAATATGATGCAATTGAGTTTATCTCACAATTTTGAGAAAGAAAAAGTCATAATTGCAAGATGTAAACTCGCAATTGCGAGAAAAAGTGTGAATTGGGACTTTATTTCTTTCTTGTGAGATTATAAATTCTGACTTTATAGGCCTATCTCAAATTCTGAGAAAAAAGTCAGAATTGCTAGGTTATATGACGCAATTATGAGATAGGCCTACTCGCAATTGCGAGAACAGAAGTCAAAATTGCGAGTTTATATCTCGCAATTCTGACTTTATTTCTCGCATTTGTAAGATTATATCCTGCAATTCTGATATAATAACTCGCAATTGTGAGTTTATATCTCACACTTCGGAGAAAAAAAAAGTAATAATTGCGAGTTTATATGATGCAACCGCGAGATGTATACTCGCAATAGTGACAAAAGAAGTAAGAATTGTGAGATAAAAAGTCGCAATTACCTTTTTTATTTTTTATTCTGTAGCGGAAGCGGGCTTCCATAGTAAACTGAAGAGGGCGAATTCCAAACGGCTTTTTTGCGCCCTTCAAGGGCACTTCGGGAAGGGGACGCCATTTGTAGGGACGTTCCAAACGAAAGTGAGCAACTTAATCCCTTCACGAAGGGCCCTTCCAGAAGTCCGTTAGCGAAGGGAACATGCGATGGTCACTTAACGGAAGTGATTTCCGTTTGTGATCATGTGATCTTCAGTTACGAGCTCTTTCAATGCATTTTAAATCAAATTTGGATTTGATTTCGACTTCACATACAAACGTAAGTAGAATAGGCTGATTAAATTTGTCTTTATTTTAATGTAATACAATGGGATTTTTTTTTCAGTGATAGAAATATGTTTTAAAACAGATTTAAACACGTTTGGTTTTAAAAAGTTTAATAGTAAATAAGACACAGTTGGACAATATTTAAATAAAATAACAATAATGAGAATAAATGTTTATTTGCAACACCTGATGAACGCTGAATGCTGCACGCAGGAGCAGCGTTGCCAAGGCAACATTTGGTCAGTCATTCCCTTCGCCCAGGGAGTTCCAAACGCTTATACGAGACAGAAATGCCCTACTCCCTTAAAAGAACACACTTCAAAGGGCTCTGCCCTGCGAAGGGAGTAGGGCATAGGGATGCTCACTTCCGTTTGGAATTCGCCCTATATTCACTGAATGTAATAAAAAAAATCGAGAATCAAATTGAATCGAGAGCTTCTGAATCGATACCCAGCCCTAGTTTTTATTAACAGGCATGATATACTTGTTTGTTACAGTGTATTATACAGAATTTATCAATGTATTTAATCTGTACATTAAATATTATAGCCACCATAGCTCTTAAAAAGTGTGAAATGTAATAGCTGCTTTTTTGTATAACATAGCATAACTTAAACTGTCAAATGTAAAGGATCATATGTTTTTACAAGTTTAACAACTGCTTATAATAAATATGTAAATGTGTTCCATCCATATTAGTGGTGCATTAATGTGTTCACGTTTTTCATACACCAATCTGTACACATGTCAGAGAGTATTTGTTGAACTCTGTAACCTTTGAACCAGTTTAGAAGTTCTAAATCTGATAAACATCAGCTTTTTGCAAACAAATTAAAATACGCTAGGTTCAGAGTTCACGCAGAGGCAGTCATTTTGCCAGGAAATCTTTCCTTGATTGTTGTCGGCAAAAATTATTGATTGTTTCTCTTGAAATATAGATATTTTGGTGGTAGTTCTTGTAATCAGTAACTCGTTTTGGTCTTTTTTTCCTTCTTAAACCACTATGATCTTTGAACATCATCCTCGCACAGAGTGAAACAAGCAACCTGCACATGCAATATGACAATAATTCAATGGTTTTCCCCTTTACCTCAGACTATTCACAATAGAACAGAAATTTGATTGCTTTTGGATTGTTTTTATTGCTTTTATACTTGCTACAAAATAAAACAGTAAGAACACACATTCCCATTAAATTTTATATATAAAATGACCTCCTTTTGTTAGTAGCAGTGTTATTTAAGTATCATTGGTACAGTATTATAATTACATTTTTTAATTAAATTTTATTTTTAGATTTTGTTTTCATTTAAATGTTTTATTTAAAGCTTTAGTCATTTTGTTGTGTTTTTGTTATTTTAATCTTTTTTGTTTTTTTAAATGTGTATGTAGTTTTTATTCATTTTAAGTTTATTTATTTTTAACTAAACTTAAACTCTTTATATTTATATTTTTATATGTTTTATATGTAGTATTATATTTTTTTATTTTTACATTTAGATTTTATTATTAAGTAATGAAAATGATTATATGTTTTTTACGTAACTATTGAACATTTTTAGTTAAAGTACTAAAATTATTAATACTAAAATTGAAATAAAAAAGAAGATATATAGAAATCTAAAGTAATGAATAAAAAATGTAAAAAGCACATAATATTACTAAATTAAATATTACTAAAAATTAAAACAGTTTTAGTAGTTTTAGTAATTTTATTGTTTTATTGTTTTATTTTTGCTTTTTAAATGAGTATGGTTTTTATTCATATTTTGTTTATTTATTTTTATTTATTTGGCACCTAAACTAAATGACAGTGAGAAATGCTTGTCAACGCTTTTTATATTGTGTTTTTTTAATTTTATATAGCATTATATTTTTATATTTAGATTGTGTTAAGTAATGAAAATGATTAAATTGTGTTATGTAACGTTGGGATTTTTTATTTGAAGTACTAAAATTACTAATACTAAAACTTAAAAAATCAGGATAAAATCAAAGATATGTAGAAATACAAAATACAGAATAAAAATGTATTTTTTTTTATTTTTATTAAAAGTTTTAGTCATTTATTGTGTTTTAATTATTTTATCTTTAAATGTGTATATAGTGTTTATTCATTTTTAGTTTTTTTTATTTTCAGTTATTTTAGTACTTAAACTAAATGACAATGAGAAATGCTTGTCAATGCTTTTTATATTGTATTTTTTTTTTTTTTTTATATAACATATTTTTATATTCATATTTTTCTATTTAGATTTTATTATTAAGTAATGAAAATGTTTATATGGATTTACGTAACTATTGGAAATTTTTAGTTGAAGTACTAAAATGACTTTTACTAAAACTGAAACAAAAAATAAAGATATATAAATATTAAATAATTAATAAAATGTAAAAAGCACATAAAATTACTAAAAGCTAAAATAAAATTACAATGAATTTAAATGTGTTTATACATATTTTATTTTACTTTTTTAGTGCAGCAAAACCATGGTTAATTTGTGGTTTAACTATAGTGTAGTCCTTAATTATCATCTTACATTTTCAAAGCACACAATTATTTCGCAATTTACATGTGATGTGTGTATGACTATGTGTATTTTTTTTTAATCAATCTCTGTTACATCAATTCTTGCAGCATTTTTAGCCATAATCGAAGTCTCTCTCAAAGCTCCGCCCACCGACTCGATGCGTTCTGCCATTGTTTATTCGCGTCTAGCTGCTTTAAAAACACCTATTACATGATCGCCACATTGTCTGTGCTCATCCTGCTGCCACTGTTCCTCAGACCCAGAAGAGACACTTCTCAGCCCACTCTCAGACCTCACGATGAACAGATAAACACAAATGCACCCTTGATCCTGTAAGCCAGCAGAACGTGTGAGCCACTGAAAGAGATGCTTCCTTGCCATCGGTTGATCCTCGCGTCGCTCCAGCTGTGTTTGTTGTTGTCGGTTTCATTGACCGACAGCAGAAGTTTGAAATGCTCATCGGGGAAAGTGTGCTCGGATCGACCGCCCGTGGTTCTCAGTAAGTCGGTTTGTTACAGCACATCCTCTGTGTTGAAATGTCCTGTTGCTTTTCTGTAACGTACTTGACACGAGTCACAGTTGTTTACTTGGCTCATGATAAACTGTCATACGGGCTGTGTCTCAAAACGTAGTGAACTGCCTACCTAGACAACACTTTCGCTCTTCAGGTAACGTTAGGCAGCTCAGTAGTTGTGATGGCCAAAATGTTGTCTAGATTTTTGATCTACTTGGCGTTTGTATGAACATTAGGTTTTGAGATACAACAACTGTTACGTGATGTACAGTAGTCTGTTTTGTTAAAATGCACATATCTGTGTATTTTGTAGCATATCTGAATGCGTTTATAACCAGATCCTATCTCTAGTGGATTAACACTTCTTGAAATGTGTCGATATTTTATTAACAGTTTAATGCACGTGACTAAACAGCTGCGAGCGTTAAGGCGACATAATTATTCACTGGAACCACCGAATAAACACAGTCCAACAGTATAAATGTATAAAAACATAGCAAATTCATCATATTAGAGCCTATCGGTTTGTTTTCTGGCATTTTCTTCTCTGTATCTGTTTATTTTCGCTTTGGCGTTTTCTCATCTCATATGACGCGGTCATATGACCTGAGAAAAAAAACGTATTTGTCACCGATTTCGCAACCGGTCATAAAACAGGAAAATAAAAAGATACATTGTGGTTTTTTTAATTCCGCAATGGTGAATTATGACATTTCCGACTAAATTTCATAAATTAAGAATGACATACACTACAAGTCAAAAGTTTTTGAACAGTAAGAATTTCAATGTTGTTTTACAGAAGTCTCTTCTGCTCACCAAGCCTGCTTTTATTTGATTCAAAGTACAGCAAAAACAGTAAAATTTTGAAATATTTTTACTATTTTAATACAACTGTTTTATATTTGAATATATTTTGAAATGTAATTTATTCCTGTGATTTCAAAGCTGTTTTTTGTAGCATTATTACTTCAGTCTCACGATCTTTCAGAAATCATTCTAATATTCTCATTTGCTGCTCAAAAAACATTTATTATTATTATGTTGAAAACACGAATAAAATTTTGTCAGGTTTCAGAAGCACAGCATTTATCTGAAATATATATTTTTTGTAATATTATACATTTCTTTATCATTATTTTTGATTAATTTAAAGCATCCATGCTAAATAAAAGTAACAATTTCTATTATTTTTTCCCCAAAAAAATATACTGTATAATGTTACAAAAGCTTTTTATTTCAGATAAATGCTGGTCTTTGGATCTTTCTATTCATCAAATAATTCTAAAAGAAGCATACTTTTAAATATTGATAATAATAATAATAAATGTTTATTGAACAGAAAATCTGCGTATTAGAATGATTTCTTAAGGATCATGTGAGACTGAAGACTGGAGTAATGATGCTGAAAATGTAGCTTTGATCACAGGAATAAATTACATTTTAAAATGTATTCAATAGTAAAAAATATATTACAATATTTCTGCTTTTGCTGTACTTTAGATCAAATAAATGCAGGCTTGGTGGACAGAAGAGAATTGTTTAAAAAACATTAAGTAACTACCATGGTACAATGTGGTAACTATTACCATATTATACCTCCCATGTACCATGAGACCACCATTGTCCTGCTGGAGGATTCATCTAAAGTTTTGGAACATGATAGCTAGTTTTTAGCAGATTCAAGATGGTTTTTATCTGGTACAGAAAATGTTTTACCTCCTTGAACTTGTATGACTCGCTGGTCAGCTGATCGAGCACAGCTGGTCATATCACTTTAAGGTGGCCAAGACCACCTTAAAGTCTTTTATTGCATATGGTAGCTTGTCTACTTGTTGGAAATTACCTCATCACACCAACAAAACTACACTGGACTTTCCGTCAGGTGCTTTTTGTGTAAGAAGATTAGTACTTTGTGTCTGAATTTACACTGCGTTATTATTCCACAATAAAAAATGCTTAAGTACAAAAATATCTATAACAATATCTTAAGTGCACTATTTGACTAGCCAATATTTACATTAGACCTGATAGCAGGAGCAAAAAGTCATGTGAAAAATGAATTCTGCATGTGGTGACTGATGATAAAGATGTGCAAACTTTGCAGAAAACTATACTTCAAAGTGTTAGTGGGGGTTAAAATGTTTCAAACCCAGACCAAACTGGCTGAGATTAGTGATGATAGAGATGTTTAAACAGTAGGTGATACGTAGTTAATCTCTTTTGGATAGTAATAGTGTCTTTTTAATCAGTGATTCTTTGATCATATCTACAGTAGTTTGTGAAATGCTTCTTATAAAGCTTCCTGTGAAAATGTATTAATATTTGATTAATCCTTTGTCATTTTAATCATTGTGTTTGGTTAGCTGGCCTAATCACTTGTCTCCATAGTTCCAGGAGATCTTGGAAATCAGCTTGAAGCGAAACTTGACAAACCAAGTGTAGTGCACTACATCTGCTACAAGAAGACAGAAGACTACTTCACATTATGGCTCAACCTGGAGCTGCTGGTGCCTGTGGCCATTGACTGCTGGATTGATAACATGAGGTAAAGGGTGAATGGGTGACCAGTCCCAAGCTTGTTAATCAATGGCATATACTTTTGGTGAAACCATCCGTTCACATTATATTAACTTATTTTTAGTGCTGGGCAACAATTAATTTTTTTAATTATGTTTATTATTTATATGTAAATACACACACATGTATATATTTAAGAAATATGTTTTATGTTTAAATATAATGAAATATAGTATAATATAATATAAATTATATGAATATAAATGCATGTAAATATTTAATAATATATATATATATATATATATATATATATATATATATATATATATATATATGTGTGTGTTTATATACTGTATTATGTGTGTAATGTGTATATTTATCATGTATATTTAAAGACACATACACATATATATACTCCTATTCCGTAGTATTGAAGATATATTAATGCCCATTAACACTTTCCTTTTGGCATCTTTATTTTAAAGGTCTTATATAGTAGGCCTCCAGAGATATTGGAATTTCAGTATGGCGCCAGGAGTATAGAATGCACTCTATTGAATGTAAACATATAGACATGCTGTGCATTATTTTATTTATTTATTTTTTTTTGGAAGATTGGAAGTTGATTACTTCTCCTTATGACATTTTATCCCCTGCTTTGAATATGCAAATAGGTAATCTGCATATATTTTGTTTACAGGCTATTGTACAATCGTACAACCCACCTCACTGAAGCTCCTCCGGGGGTGGATGTCAGAGTGCCGGGGTTTGGACAGACCTATAGTTTGGAATATCTGGATCCCAGTAAACGGAGTGTGGGTAAGTGCAAACTGGGTGTTTATCTCATTATGTTAATGTGTTGATTGGTAACATTGTTTGACGAGAGCTTTGTCTGTTTCAGGCATGTACTTCTTCACTATAGTGCAAGCACTAGTTGACTGGGGTTATACCAGAGATGATGATGTTCGAGGAGCCCCCTATGATTGGCGTAAAGCTCCAAGTGAGTATCTTCATGATCTGTTTGTTCTGGGGAACAGGTTGACTCTTGTATTGATGTCTAACTCCTTATGTTTTTTCTCCTGATCTGTATCTGTAGATGAGAATAAGGAGTACTTCTTGCGACTGCAGCAGATGATTGAGGAAATGGCTAATAAAGCTGGAGGTCCTGTGGTTCTCATCGCACACAGTATGGGGAACATGTACACGCTCTATTTCCTCAATCACCAACCGCAGGCTTGGAAGGACCGGTACATAAAGGCATTTGTGTCTCTAGGGCCTCCATGGGCTGGAGTGGCCAAAACTTTGAGAGTTATGGCAACAGGTATGGGCCAGATTTTTGTGGAAGGAGATTTTGTGAAAAACTAATAATAATAATAATAATAATAATAATAATAATAATAATAATAATAATTTGTAGGTCAGTGTTGTGGTGCTCATTGTTTTTGTTCTAATTTATACAAGAGATTTAAACTTGCAATTCTGAGAAAGTCACAATTCTAAGAAATAGTCAAATTTGTGAGAAATGAACTCGTAGTTGACTTTTTTTCTTGCAATTCAGACTTTTTGTTTTGTGACTTTTTTTTCTTCTCAGAATTGCAAGTTTATATCTCGCAGTTCTAACTTTATAACACGCAATTGTGGGTTAAGTCAGAATTGTGAGATAAAAAGTTGCAATTCTGAGAACGTCACTCTTTTTCCCTCTCAGATTGGACTTTATAATTTGCAATTACGAGTTTATATCTCACAATTCTGAGAAAAACATTGCAGGAAAAAAAACTTGAGATGCGAGATACAAACTTGTATTTGTGAAAAAAATATTGCGAGATATAAACCCTGAATTGCAAGAAAAAAATCAGAATTGCGAGATATAAACCCCGAATTGCAAGAAAAAAGTCAGAATTGCGAGATGTAAACTCGGAATTGCGAGATGTAAACTCGGAATTGCGAGATGTAAACTCGGAATTGCGAGATGTAAACTCGGAATTGCGAGATGTAAACTCGGAATTGCGAGATGTAAACTCGGAATTGCGAGATGTAAACTCGGAATTGCAAGATGTAAACTCGGAATTGTGAGATATAAACTTGGCATTGTTAGATGTAAACTCAGAAATTTGCGCAACATAAACCTGGAATTACAAGAAAAAAGTCAGAATTGTGAGATATAAACTCAAAATTGTGAGGGGGAAAAAAGTCAGAATTGTAAGATATAAACTCGGAATTGTGAGACAAACCCGAAATTGCAAGAAAAAAGTCTGAATTGTGAGAAATAAACTTGGAAATGTGGGACATAAACTCGGATATGCTAGACAAACTTGGAATTGCAAGAAAAAGTCTGAATTGTGAGAAATAAACTTGGAATTGTGAGATATAAATTCGGAATTGCAAGGAAAAAAGTCTGAATTGCAAGGAAAAGTGAACTGTGATATATAAACACGGAACTGCAAGAAAAAGACAGAATTGCGAGATCTAAACTCAGAATTGTGGAATGTAAACTCAGAAATCCAAGATGTAAATTCAGAATTGTGAGAAAAGGTCAGAATTGCAAGATACAAACTTGGAATTGCAAGAAAAAAAGTCAGAATTGAGAGATAGAAACTCAGTCATGGTTAAGCAGTTCAAATTCATTTTAATGTTTTTGAGGACATAAAAATGCATTTAATAATGGGAAAATTACATTTTGAAAAGAAAACCTGTTTTTTTGGCATAGTCTTATATTATTATTTCTGAGGACATATAGTTTTTTGTTATCAATAATAATACTAATAATACTAATAATAAAAAAAAAAAACTTAAAAAACATTTAATAATTATTTCTTTATCAGAGCTGCTTATTATATAATATCTATATTAATATATTTGTAAGCTTTCTCATATTGTTTGCCAACTCAAAATAACAATCATTTTTTATAGCGCTTTTTTAAATAATGTATAAACAAACAAATTGTTTACTCAGAAATTGCTGGTAAATTTTAACAAACAATTAACAAAGAAACAAGTAACACATTAAATTAAACTTTAAATTTTGAAGTAGAAAATCTGAAATGTTTTTTTTTTTTTTTTTTTAACTTTAAAAAAAAACATTAGTTTTACAATGTATATAAAAAATTATGCTTGCATAACCCTAAAAATGTAAAAACACAAGTGCAACAGTCAAACATGTCTGTCTAGCACATATTTACATGGAAAAACCATAAAAAAGCATGAAGTGAAATGCAGAAATGAGTTGTGTGAACAACCACTAAAAACTTGGCACTTGTGTTTTAAAACCCATTTACAGTCACTGGTTTGACCATTTGATGGTTTTGGTTCCATCACAGGTGACAACAACCGCATCCCTGTCATCAGTCCTCTGAAAATTCGCACCCAGCAGCGAACGGCCGTCTCCACCGTCTGGCTCTTCCCCTACGCCCACACCTGGCCCAAAGACATGGTCCTGGTCTCCACCCCCAACACCAACTACACCGTGCAAGACTATCAGCGCTTCTTCAAAGATATAGACTATGAGGACGGCTGGGCCATGAGGCAGGACACAGAACCACTGGTCAGTGCACTTCAGGCTCCGGGCGTTCCTGTCCACTGCCTTTATGGCAGCGGCATCCCCACAGCTCAGGGCTACAATTACACAAACTTCCCAGACATAGATCCCACCGTCATCAACGGGGATGGAGACGGAACGGTCAACCTGTTGAGCGCGACACAGTGCAAACGGTGGAAAGGCCAGCAGACGCAGCCTGTCCACATGTTCGAGCTGCCTGGGAACGAGCACGTCGCCATACTGTTGAACATAACCACAGTTAACTACATCAAAACGGTGCTGTTTTCACCGTGATGGCAGCACTTCTTCTGTAACTTTGAACTGAAGATTCTGGTTTGCCAAAGGGGCAGGACTCGGTTCTGCTTTTTAGGTGGGATGGTTCAGTTCCAGAGGATGTTCATTATCGTAATTCGTTTTTAAAGTTCCCTTAATGTGGAATTCAGGTTTAGCAGGAGAAGAGCGTGAAATAGTTGTGGGGCACAATCAGCATTTATAGAAATTTTGTTTTTTTTTCACTCAGTTTAAATCTACCAATTTAATATTATACAGATTTTAATGCAGTTGTTTAATGTGAAATAGCAATTGCCTGCCGTTAATCTCTTAACTACATTTTTAAATATTGTCCGTTTTTAACATTTACTACAGTGGTTTTCAATCCTGGTCCTGGGGACCCACCCACTCCTTTATTTAACACACCTGATTCAGATCATCAGCTCATTAGGAGAGAGATCCATGAACTGAACTGAGTGTGTCAGATAAGGGAGACATACAAAATGTGCAGAGCAGTGGGTCCCCAGGACCAGGATTGAAAACCACTGCTTTACTACTTAAAATCTATTGATTTTATCTAGTGCTGCTTTAATGCATTTTCTATCCAAATTGATCTGACGTTACAGTATTTCTATTCCTGTCGAACAAGCAAGTGGCTATTTATCAGTCTGTAACCAGTATTGATTTATATATTTTTATCAAGTGGTCTTGAATGTAGAATGTGCAACACGACTGCTGGATATCTCATCGTTGCTCAATTTATGTCGGCTTAACCTCTGTGACTGCAATTGTGCCACGACCCAGGGTGGGTTAACCGATGTTACACGTGTACAAACTCTGCTCTATTATTATTATTGTTTTTTTTTTTACATGTACTGACCTCTTGAATATACACTACCAGTCAAAAGTTTTTGAACAGTAAGATTTTTAATGTTATTTTTAAAGAAGTCTCTTTTGCTCACCAAGCCAGCATTTATGTGATCCGAAGTACAGCAAAAACAGTAAAAAAATTTTTTAATGGTTTTACTATTTAAAATAACTCTATTATTATTATTATTATTTGAATACATTTTAAAATGTAACTTATTCCTGTGATTTCAAAGCTGAATTTTTAGCATCATTACTCCTGTCACATGGTGCTCTAAAACTATTATTGTTATTATTGTTATTATTATTGTTATGTTGAATACAGCTGTGTAGAATTTTTCAGGTTTCAATAGAAGTTCATTTCAGAACATTTATCTGACATGGAATTTTTTTTAACATAATAAACTTCATCATCACTTTTGATCAACTAAAAACATCCTTGTTAAATAAAAGTATGCATTTCTATATTTGAGAGGAAAAAAAGCTTTTAAATGATATAGTGTATAATGTTACAAAAGCTTTTTATTTCAGATAAATGCTGATCTTTGGATCTTATTATTTGCCAAAGAATTCTGAAAAAATCAGCAATGATTTCTGAAGGACCATGTGACACTGAATACTGGAGTAATGATGCTGAAAATGTAGCTTTGATCCCAGGAATAAATTACATTTTAAAATATATTCAAATAGAAAACAGTTATTTTAAATGGTAAAATATTTCACAGTATTACTACTTTTGCTATTTTAGATCACATAAATGCAGGCTTGGTGAGCAGAAGAGAGTTCTTTAAAAAATATATATATATAAAGAGTGCAGATGCAAAAACAGCTAAAAGCTGTTTCGGTCAAAAATGAGATAATGATACTGAGTGAATGCTCTCAATACATATTATATGTCCATCAAATACTTTTATTTCAAACTCGCTAAAATCCCACCCATCAGAAGTACCAGTACTTGCAAAAAACCTATACATCAGAGCCTGATAAAAATAATTTTTTTTAAAGAAAGATGTCAGATGGATTTAGAGGCTTTTGCATCTGAACTCTTCATATATATTAAAAATCTTACTTTTCACAAACTTTTGTCTCTTAGTGTAATGAAAAAGGATTTGTGAAGCAAATTTGTTGCCTTTAAAATTGGGGTTGTAAGATTAAGTTCTCTTTTTTTTTTTTTTTTTTTGTTGTTGTTGTGTTTTTTTTTTTTTTTTTTTTTTTTTGAAGGTACAACTGTGGAAAGTGAAACCAAATCTTTCAGTTTCAGGATGTGGTGTGTTGCTTGTAAACAGACTTGATGGTAAAAAAAAATGCATTGCATTTTTCAGTGGAGTGCAATACCAGTGTTGTTTGTCGCTAAACAACAAATTGTTGCGGACGTGCTCTGGGTTAGTGAAAAATCACCATGTTGCAATTATGTACAACAAACTGCTCTTGACCAGAATTGTATAATGTGACAAAGAGATCCTTCATGCTTCGTTTAGTATTTAGTACAAATCTTTATTAAATTCTGCTTAAATATGAAAAGTTTTAAAGGATTAGTTCACTTCCAGAGTGAAAATTTCCTGATAATTTACTCAGCCCCATGTCATCGAAGATGTTCATGTCTGTCTTTCTTCAGTCAAAAAGAAATTAAGGGTTTTGAGGGAAAACATTCCAGGATTTTTCTCCATATAGTGGACTTTAGTGGGGAACGGGTTGAAGGTCCAAATTGGAGTTTCAATGCAGCTTCAAAGGACTCTACATCAGTTGAGGAATAAGGGTCTCATCTTGCAAAACTATCAGCCATTTTCTTAAAAAAATACAAATGTATATACTGTTTAACTACAAATGCTCATCTTGGACTACCTCTGAAAGGCACATCTATGACTTCACACTACGTAATGCATGAAGTTGAGCTAGTGCAAAACAAGCATTTGTGGTTAAAGTACATAAATTTGTATCTGTCTTAGAAAATGATCAATCTTTTCACTAGATAAGACCTTTGATCCTTGGCTGGGATTGTGTAGAGCCCTTTGAAACTGCAATTTGAACCTAATTTCTTTTCAACTGAAGAAAGAAAGACATGAACATCTTGAATGACATGGGGGTGAATAAATGAACAGGAAATTAACATACCTGAAAATTCACATTCTAAACAGTGTTTTTAAAATCACTGGAGGGGGAAAAGAAAGACTTTATTTCCCGATTTGCAGCGAAGCTCTGCGCAGTTCAGCTTTATGTAAAATGGCCCATCTTCATGAGCGTCAACAAGTCTCTGCCAAAAAAAAAAAAAACATAGGTTATTATAGTTCAGATGTCAACATCAAAAAGACATCCCAACACAACCTTTGCCTTTAATCAATACTCATCCCCATTTAGTTTGTTTGGTTTCCTACCTGCAATTCTGACAAACAAGTCTTTTTTAGTTTTTCTGTATAGTCGCCTACACACCAAGCAAGGCTTATGTGGAAAGAAGGATCCTACGATAGACAAAGAAGATTGTTACATCTCTAAATGAATTGTATTTGAATCACTACCAATATCAACGCCAGGTTTTACCTTATAAAAGGTGCTAAGGTTGAATTCTTTCATGGTTTCATCCACTGTTTTGATGAGCTCAAGCAGCTGAGTTTGTCCAGTGGAGATTTCCATACCTAGAAAGGTCCTGCATGAACAACTTGCCTGTTATTTGAAATTTACAAATAAATACACATCCTAGTTGGATCATTAAAGGAAAAGTTATTCATTAAATGAAAATTCTGTCATTAATTACTCACCCTCATGTTGTTCCAAACCCGTAAGACCGTTCATCTTCGGAACACAAATTCCGAGCAACGTTCAAGGTCTAGAAAGGTAGTAGGTACATTGATAAAATAGTCCGGTGGTTCAATCGTAATTTTATGAAGCTACGAGAATTCTTTTGTGAGCAAAGATTGAACCACTGACTACACAAGGACTACTTTATCGATGTCCTTACTACCTTTCTGGGCCTTGAAAGTGGTAGTTTTGTTGCATGCAGGGTCAGAAAGCTCTTGGATTTCATCAAAAATATATGAATTTGTGTTCCGAAGACAAACTGAGGTCTTATGGGTTTGGAACAACATGAGGGTGAGTTATAAAGGACAGAATTTTCATCTTTCGTATTAGAGTAATTACATACCTAGTCTTTTCAGCATTAGAATACACCCTCAGTTTATCAGCCAAGCAGAAAAACCTGAGGAAACAATCTGACTTAGATACCCAGGAACTGACATATGGCATAATGAAGCAGTAGGGCTTTTCACACCTTATTTAGTTAACCCTGGGTCATTCCAAACTTAGGATATATGGAATCTTGTGTTATTTGTACTTTATGTTTCATATAACAGCAAGTAAAAACCAATACTATTAACCCAGAGTAAACACAGTTTGAAAAACTATCAAGATTTTGATTAGATAGCACTGACTTCTGGAACTTTGTCAGACCGGTCCGAATGGACTGAATGAATGGTTGGATCCAGTGATGGCGCAAAACAACTGTCTTCGAAAGACTGAGGTGACATTCTTCTGACAAAGTCAGAGGTATGCCGTGAGTGGCCGCAACTGCTATCATCTCATTGAGTAGCTCCAGAAAGGCCTCCTCAGGATCATCTAAAAAAAAAAAAGTTACAGGTCATTCAGAGAAAAATCAAAGTGTCTACCTCAATAACACACTGAGGAAAATGCTTACAAGGACAGAACACGTATGTAGCCCAGTTGCCTCGCTCATGCTGGAAAGACCGCAGTCGCCCGCCATGGTCTTCACTTTCATCTGTCCACTGTTCTTCTGAATCTCTGAACATCTCCTTCACGCTTTCAGGAAGAGGCAGGCGAGATGTCAAGGGGGCAGATTTGCCAGCGTTCCTTGTAACAGATCCATGATCCAAAGGTTCACTGGTCCTATTGAGGGAAAAAGGAACTTGGAGCACTGGAAATACACATCACAATAAAGCTCAACCAGAAGCTAAACAGAAGATCAAACGCACCAAACCTGGTTTGAGTGTCAAGTTTTCCTCTTTTCCTTACAGGTGAGGAGTCATCTTTTGAAGTGTTTTCCGTTTCCTCTTCAGAACCGCTACTGCTACTATAATTGACAATCATGCTAAAGGAAAATCGTTACATCAGAGTATTAAAAACTTTTTTAGAAAAACACCATCTCAGATGCGTGATGACACTCTTGTTGTGACGTGCAAAGTGCTTCCGCTGAAAACAAATGGTGCTGTTTCTTCACAGCTCCCAGCTACAACAAACCGGAGAAATCGTTAACGAATTCTTATGAGTCGGATCTTTGACAAAGAATCAGTCGTACCGGTCAGAATGATTCTTTCACAAATCTATTCTAAACGAAGCGCCCAAGCGGTTTTGAACGAGTTGATTATATGACAGTTTTAAATTAACAACACACAAACGAAACAGTGTTGGTTTTATAAATATATGTGACCCTGGACCATAAAGCCAGTAATAAGGGCCCATTTTTTTTTAAATTGAGATTTATACATCATATGAAAGTGGAATAAACGAGCTTTGAGCATCTGGAATCTGAGGGTGCAAAAAATAAATAAATAAATAAATAAATAAATAATAAATACATATATAATCGCCTTTAAAGTTGTCCAACTGAAGTTCTTAGCAATGCATATTACTTTATATATATATATATATATATATATTTTTTTTTTCCCCTCAGCCGAGACATGCGTTTTATACAGGGTTATATTCAGAAACATGACTTTATTCAAAGCGTGGCTAGGTACTATTCGATGGGAGCCGTTTTGAACCGGTTCTTTGAAATAAACTGTTCGAAAGAGCCGATTCCGAAAAAGATTCGGACCTCCCATTACAAGAAAACAAACGGTGCTTCCTCACAGCGTCCCACCACAGCAAAGATGAATTCAAATGGTTCCGGCTATTTTGCTTTATGCCCTTATAAAACATTACAGCTTGTCAACGTGACATTAAGTCAATGTACATAAACTTAATTTTGCGTCCAAGCATAAACACTAACACACAACGTTCACACGAACAAAATGTTGACGTTTATTTTCTTATTTGAGTGCTATATTAAGAATTATACTGTTGTGTGCTACAATAATTCCTTTAAAAAGCGTTCTAATAAATTAACAATTTGCCCCTGCACACTAAAACGACGATACACACCTATAATGCGTGAAAATTATGTTTTTAGTATGAATGCGTATATTTAAATGGCGTTTTTGAATAAAATTAATGAAGTTCCGGTATGTTTTGTGAGGATGCCAATTATGTGTTATTCAGGTTCCCGTGCGGCTGTCGGGGGTTTCGGTGGTCACTGATCCCAGCCCGAAATAAAACACATTATGTGTCGGGCCTTCCTCGTCAGTCGGCTGCCATAAATGCGCTCCAAACGCCAAAAAGACTGTTATCGGTTTTTTTTTGCCGAGCAACCCAGGAGAGATTCGGAGAGTTGGCAAGGTTTTCATGTGTTTTTGTAGGCACTGGCCAGGGGGTGCGGCCTAGCCGAGACCGCGGATCGGTGGGAGGATTTACGGCCTTCAGAAACACCACAAGCTGTTTTTTGGATCAAACTTCTATTTCCAAAAACAAACATACGTGAAACCTGCTTTCGAAAAAGGTAATATGCATATCTGACTAAAAACGTAGCAGGATGTTTGTGTTGCAAAGCTACAGTTAGCGTGTTAGCCAGCTTGCAAATATTCGTTAGCCATTTTGCAAAGCTATGTGCTTGTGTTTCCTTCCAGGTGTCTTGAAAACCCGCCGGTTTTATAATCTGTTGGGTGCTGTGTTGGACATAAATATCAGTGCTGGCTAACGTTACAGCTTTGTCACCGGCTTTTAATGCACGCGATAAAAAACGCGAATCGTGTGTAAACAAATACGCGGTGATCGAGCGTCATTCGTTACATATCTTACATATGTGTTATTACATTTTCTTAACCATACATGTATGCATGCTTTGGGACAGGTGTAACGTTACCCCTTTTGTACACATGCGATTAATGTGATGGAGACAATAGGACTGTGTCTCATTACATAAGTGAGCTTCCTACCTAGACAGCATTTTGGGTATCATATGTGACCCTGGACCACAAAATCAGTCATAAGGGTCCATTTTTGGAAAATGAGATTTATACATCATCTGAAAGCTGAATAAATATGCTTTCCATGGTTTGTTATATTTGGCCGAGATACAACTATTTGAAAATCTGGAATCTGAGGGTACAAAAAAATCAAAAACACTGAAATAGCCTTTTTAAGTTGTCCAAATGAAGTTCTTAACAAGGCATATTACTAATCAAAAAAGTTTTAATATTTATGGTAGGAAATTTACAAAATATCTTTATGAAACATGATCTTTAATATCCTAAAGATTTTTGGCAGTGGCTACAAATATTTTGTGTTTTGTGGTCCAGGGTTACATATATATATCTGATACCCCATCGCAAGCCATTCCAAAATGAAACCTGAGGTGTACCAAACAGATGCTCCTACCTGTGCTATTACTAGTATGAAGTGGTCTGTGATCAGATTTCATTTGGTGCATATGATACTGTGTTCACTTATTGTTAGTTTATCAGGTACTCAGGTATAATATAAGTGTGCACTTAATATTCAGAGTTAGTATGATATGATTAGAAATGTGCATCAGAGATGATATAGATCTTTCTACAGACCATCTAGCCAAGACTCGAAGCCAGCTGTTGCAGTAAAGATTAGGATTCATATTGACAGTGGTTAAACTGCCAAGGTCATCAATTTGCTTTGCAGATGTAGTAGGCGTTCCTGCTGTAACCAGTTATATCATGAAGTGGATCACATGAGCACTGCTGTTTTTTTGGTAAAAAGTTGATGCCCACTTTGTTGCATCACCAGCAGTCTGTGTAAACTTGTGTTGCCTTAAATATCCAGCTTTCTCTAAAAATTATGTCTTTTAGGCAATTTTAATAATCCAAGCTGCTGTCAGTGTCAGGGCTCTTATTGAACAATACAGATATTTTATTCTGTCCCATTTGGACCAGTAGTTCAGATTTTTGCCAAGCACATTTTAATTTCAGCTGTTTTTTATATATGCCAGAAAATATATTTATATTTTTCATAGAATCTTTTTTTTTTTTTTTTTTTCAAACAACAAAAAAGGACTGATTCAAAATGTTTAACCTGTTTCCAAGATTAAGTTTTATAGCTGTTCAACTGTACACTTTTTGCAACTGTACACTTTGATACTAGGGGATGAGGTGGGTCAGAGCAGGTTAAATTTAGCCTGATTTTTTACTTAATTTTAAACAAGTTCAGAGCAGCCTTAAAGGGATAGTAATGTAATAATCCACGCTTTTTCCAGTGTACAGAGGTTTACAGGAGTATTTTGTTTTTAATTTGTGGCAAAAATCTGATGTGGCAAGCTATCAAAACCGAACCGAAAACCGTAGTTAAAAACAGGTACGCATTGAACCATGGACTAACTGTATTTTTGCATCCCTGCTCGCCCTCATGTCGTTCCAAACCTGTAAGACCTTTGTTCATCTTCGAAACACTAATTAAGATATTTTTGATGAAATCCAAGAGTTTGAGATTCCACTGGTGTTGAACCACTGATGTTATTTAATAATGTCCTTACTACCTTTCTGGACCATGAACATGTCATTGCTGTCTGTGCAGGGTCCGAAAGCTCTCGGATTTCATCAAAATGTCTTTGTGTTTCGAAGATGAGTGTCTTAAAACATCTCTTTAACTTTGGCGCTTTTGCAGTTCTAAGGACAGCAGCAGTAACTCTGAAGCGGCCATCGGCAGCGTCTTTATTTGTGGCATTTACCATAGTCAATATCTAAATGGAGGATGCCATGATTGGAGCTGTTTTTGTTGTGTTTCTTGATAATGGAGATGAAATGTAAACCCACAGTTTACGTGATTAAAAGAGCAGGAAAATTTGACTAAATCTTCCGTGACAACTTGCAGTATTACATATCATCAAGTCTAATAAAAGAATACAAGTTGCAGACAACAGGTAGCTAAATGGCATTATAATTGCTGTTTTCCATGTTCATGGAGTAAAACAATTTCACAATTTTTTAAAAATGCTGGTGTTTCGTATGCATTTGCCAATCAGCGTACACTTGCATCACTGATAGCTCCAATAGAACAGTTTTAAACACTACTTTGAGGTAGGAGCTAATTTAGTTCCCCCAAACGGGGTTCCTAGAGCTAAATATGATCCTAGTTCCTGTGGTTTGGTCTAAGCCAAAAAGCGTGAACTTCTGGTAATAGTTCTAGGAACTATAAAAAAAAAGTTCCTTTGGTGCGAAAGCACCTCTTGTTGTGGATCCCGGCAGTGTGAATGACCTTAATAATGTGAGGAGGGTTTTATTGCATGTTTTTCATCCAGTTTTCTTTTTTTTTCTCTTACAGTGCTGTACCGAGGTGATGAAGAAGGTCAAGCTCCTTTGCACTTTTGGCTGATGCTCACATCCATGTCAGTTCGCTGTTTATATCAAATCTCTAAGTGTTCCCGAAAACATCATCACATAATTTTTTCCTTCATCTGTCGTTCTCACGAGCTGTCAAAATAAGTTCCTCTCTGCCTCCCCACCTTTCCCATCGTGGGCAGTCCAACAATCCCTTCCCCCTGAATTCGTCTGGAAAGAGGTTCAACTACGGCTCAAAGCTGAATCCGTACACCCGAGCCCGGATGACGGAGGCGTGGCAGCAGCATGCTGTTGCCCCGCCTCCAGTGGTGCACACAATCCCACCAGGTGCGGACACACTGGGCTGCACCGTCTACGGCATCGTCCTCCAGCCAGACACGTCATTACAACAACAGCAGCAGCAACAGTCCCAGCAGCAACAACAACAGCAGCAGCAACATCACAGTCAGCAGCACAACCAGCAGCAGCATCCGGCACAAGCACAGCAGCCTTCTTTGCATGTAGGGAGCGAGGGAGGACACAAGTGTGGTGCATGTGGCCATGACATCTCCCATCTTGCAAATCCACACGAGCACCAGTGCATGGTGAGCCAAGACCGTTCGTTTCAGTGCACGCAGTGTCTGAAAATCTTCCACCAAGCCACAGATTTGTTGGAGCACCAGTGCGTCCAGGTGGAGCAGAAACCCTTTGTATGCGGAGTGTGCAAGATGGGCTTCTCCTTGCTAACTTCGCTAGCGCAGCATCACAATGCTCATAACAGCGGCAACCCCATGAAGTGCTCCATATGTGAAAAAACATATCGTCCGGGTTCTGGAAATGCCACGCCAACTTCGTCAACAGCTACTCCAGGGCAACCATCCAACGACGAAGCATCATCCAGTGGCAGCGCTGCCGTCGGGACATCAGGCCAGCCAACGT
Organism: Cirrhinus molitorella; assembly: GCA_033026305.1. NCBI lineage: Eukaryota > Metazoa > Chordata > Actinopteri > Cypriniformes > Cyprinidae > Cirrhinus > Cirrhinus molitorella. The sequence goes on along the minus strand of CM065141.1, from coordinate 9,737,009 downwards.
TCGAGCCTTCGCAACCTGACAGGCCCTACAAGTGTTCGGTGTGCTCCAAGGGCTTCCGCCACTTATCCGAGCTCACTCGTCATGAACGAGTCCACACAGGCGAGAAGCCTTTTAAATGTGAAACATGCGATAAAAGCTTCAGCCAGTCTTCTCATCTAGCCCACCACCAGCGTACCCACAGCTCCGAACGGCCATTCAAGTGTGCGGTGTGCGAGAAAAGCTTTAAGCACCGGTCCCATCTAGTCCGTCACATGTACGCCCACTCGGGTGAGCACCTGTTCAAGTGCAACCTTTGTGAGTTGCACTTCAAAGAGTCTTCCGAGCTCCTCCACCACCAGTGTCAGCCGCAAGGTGCTCGGCCATTTCGCTGTGCCACGTGCGGAAAGGGCTTCAAGCGTCCGTCCGACTTGAGACAGCACGAACGCACCCACTCAGAGGAGCGCCCATTCCACTGTGAAGACTGCCAGATGAGCTTTAAACAACAATACGCTCTCGTGCGCCACCGGCGCACGCACAAGCCCTCCGCCGACCGCCCCTTCAAATGCAACCTGTGTGACAAGGGCTTCCTGCAGCCGTCCCACTTGTTGTACCACCAGCACGTTCACGGCATGGACAACCTTTTCAAGTGTGCCTCCTGCGGCAAGGGCTTTAGCCAATCCGGGGAGCTGCTCCGTCACAAATGTGGTGAGTCCTCCTCGACACCCACAAATCCAGACAAGCCCTACAAGTGTGACGTGTGTGGAAAGGCCTACAAAAAGGCCACCACACTACAGCGCCATCAGAATTCTCACTGCACCGAGAAGCCTCTCAAATGCTCGCTGTGTGACCGACGCTTCCTGTCCTCTTCAGAGTTCGTGCAACACCGATGCGACCCGTCCCGGGAGAAGCCTTTAAAGTGTCCCGACTGCGAGAAGCGCTTCAAGTACTCCTCAGAGATGCAGCGGCACAGGCGCGTCCACACTGGAGAGAAGCCCTACAAGTGCGCCAGTTGCGACAAGGGCTTCAAGCAGCGGGAACACCTGGCCAAGCATCAAAGCGTGCACGCCAGAGATGCCCAGTTTAAATGTGTATGGTGCGGAGAGCGTTTCGCTGATCTAGGAGCCCTTCAGGAGCATACTGTCCAGCACACAGCTGAAGGTGGGGGGTACCCTGTGTCCTCTCTCATTCAGTAACTTGTGCGCCCGATTACCATTTGCAAAGGTATTAGCAACTACCCCAGTCAAATGAATTCTTACAAGGCCCAGTAACTTCATAATACCTCATTTTGTAACATGCTCAACAGGTAGTTATTCCCTTTTTAAAACCAAGAGGCATACTTCAATTGGATTACTGATTGTTGGTATATATCGGAATCAGTTTGGAAACCAATCTCCAAACTCTTTCCCAGATAGTACTGTGACCCTAGTCCAGTAGGGTGGCATTTGGCTTGCACTGTGGCTCACAATGCCCCCATCAGATCTCTAGAGCACAAGACAAAAAACAATTTGGTCAGCTACACGTTTTAGTAGTACCTAGTACAGTTGAAACTGCTTACTGTGTGCCTCTATGTAATAACTCTACTCCGATCACTAGCCTTGCTCCTTTGTAGACACATTTGGAGCACCTCCGGCAGGCTGCTGTGCGCATTTAGTTTGCCCCACAGCTAACGACAAAACAAAAAGGGGGACAACGTTGTGCTGTTATGAACTGTTGAAACTGTCTGTATATGTCAATGTTGACGTTCCCCTCGTTGTGGCAACTAACGGTATGTACCAAAAACCATCATCGTACTGTACCACACCTTAAACGGAACAGATCGTTAACCAGCAAAAGTATAACGACCTCAGACGGTCTCTACATTTCACTGAGATTATAAGTAAATATATAGAATCTATATAGAAATCTTGTATACAAACAGTTCATATTACCACGAGAATCAGTACAGCTGTCCTGAAAATTGCCTAAAAACCATGAAAAGGCTTCCTGTATTACTGTATGTACATAGTTAGTATGTATGCAACTTGTTTACCAGTCCTGTCATTAGATATTGCGTTGTCTTTATTAAACTGCACCACAAATTTTATAAGTAGCTTTTCATGTGAAGTACTGATTCATACATTCTTTACGTTTTGTTTCTGATTTGCCTTTTTACAATTGATTTCAGCCTCTTTGTAGATGTAGTTCGGATTGTAATTGGTGTGTCCAAGGTTGTGTGAAAGTTGAGTCTGTTTTTATAAAGGTTTTTGCTCCTTGCCCTGCCACCCACCCACTTCCCCATACAGGACTCATGTACTTGTTGTACAGTACCCTAAGTGTCATTCTTCCTCTACTGTATAGATTTATACATGTGTTTGATCTCCAATCTGCCAACGCCATGTCTTGCCTGTAGTCATTTGCCTTTCGCAACATGACGGCGAGTCATTTTTTGTTATTCTTTTATAAAAACAGTAAGATCAGAGACTTTCAAAATAGATTTTGTTTCCCCCAGAATCCAGGAGGGAAAGAGTTTGATTTGGGCCTCTAAGGCCTTGACTTAAACGCACGTCATTTTGATGTTTTTGTTGGTGAATGTCTGTTGCATACTCATTAAACAATAACCAGTTCTTTTGAGACATTGTTTTTTAAACTGACACTTACTACAATCGTAGTATATACATATTTGATTTAGAGGGTAAGTGGTACTCATACAAGAGCAATCTTTGGTTTTTGAATCGCATACTCTCCTGTTTTTAATATTAGAAAAAGCTACCACTTTTTATTGGTCTACAAAGCTGAATTTGAATAGAACAAGCTGTCTAAGTCTTGATTTGCCTGTCTTTTCCCCCTCCCACCAATCACAATTTCCCATCATCCTGGGGCAAAATTACATTCTTAGCTCTGTTGCTTTTGCAGTATTATATGTTGACCATTGGCCCTTTAGGACCATCTCCCTCTTGCAGTTAGAGGTGATTGTGACACTTTGGCCTTAAGCAGGGGTTTCTAGTTTCTCCACAGAGCCCTATGCCTCCAATTTGTTTCCCCTTTATAGTATCTATTTATCCTTTGTTTTAAAAACCGAGGGGCTTTTTTTAAACTGTAGGCATTATGAATCAGTGAGCGGTTGGATTTGAAAACTGTTGTTTTTTTTTTATGTTTTCACGTTTGTATATTAATTTTTTTATTAATATTGTTTAAAATCTCTATATAAATATCTATATTCTTGGCAGATGTGTCAGGACCACAGGGAAACGTTACTATCGATGGCCTTCCTCTATGGTTTTGAGACCTCTCCACCCCGTGCATGCCTGCTGTGTTAGTTCCCGTAATCTGTTCCAAGTATCTGCGCTTCCACGCGCAAATATTTCTCCTTAGCTTTTTTTCAAATTGTAGATTGTGAATGAGCTAGCAAGAAAACTTCATGTGGCGGTTGATGTGACATTCATGCTGAAATATCTGTATGTAGCATTTAATATACACAGCACTAACTAATAAACTTTTTCATTAATAATGCATTGTCGAGTGTTGTTTTTATTGTTTATATTGATGTGTTTGTGTTTTACACTGAAATTCAGCAGGACGTTTCGAACATCATCTTGGGGACTGAGGTTATTTACGACAGTAGTTCTGGTCAGAACCCATACAATCCAGCATCTATGGCTGCAAGTCGTGCAGGAATTGGTCTGGCTCCAGCAGCTATCCGAAGCTTGTCCCAGGATTTTGTGTATGTTTTTAATGACATCTGGAATAAAAAGGTAATTAAAAACCACAATAAAATGATTTATTCTGGAACAAATTAATAAAATAGCTGCAAGCAGCGATTACCGGGGTTCAAGCGCTTAAGGCATTTAAGCATATATGGAAAAAGACATTACATATTATTTAGCAAGGCTGTACCCAAGCATTTTTGGCAAATCCAGGTAATTTACCATAGAATAGGGTACAGACGTGTCACTTCCAGGGGACACATTTAGCACAGGACTTATAAATTGCGTAAAATAGCCAGGTGTTCGTTTTTGCGGTGTACCGATCGATCGTTGTACAACATCGAAGTACCACGAGAGCTATAGAGAGCAGAGCAGATGGGTTCATGCTTTCAAAATGTTTTTGCGGTACTTTGATGTCATACATTGATCGATCAACGCAGTGCAAACAGCCAACACCTGGTTATTTTAGGCAATTTAGAATCCTATGCTGAATGTGTCCCCGGAAAGTGTCACATCTGGTCCCTACCATAGAAATATGATTTTTTTTTAACCTTTATGACTGTTATAGCACCAGCTGTGGTTCGATTCCCTTTAAAATCTTGCATGCTTGTTTAGAATCACCTGCTGCATGTGCTCAGCAGGTTTGGTGAAGTTTTGAGTTTTCCTTTAGGCTTTATAGGATTTTGGACAAATTTGGAAAGGTCCCTTTTCTAAACGACCCCATTATAACTTCCCAAAGGATACATTTTTACATAATTTATTTTTTTTTTTTGATAATAGGGACTAAGCTGCAGCCACTGATGGAACGGCAACTGCATTCCGATGTCAAATTGCGCGTTCGCGACTTTTTTTGACGTTCTACTGTAGCCGTCTGCTACGGGAGAGCAGCTGGTTTGCCGTAGTCGTACAACGTGACACATTAGGTAGAAAAATGTTACATTTTATAGATTTTACTACTTGTAATTACAGCAGTATACGATTCTACCATCAGTCTTTCATTTAATGTGCTGATATGTTTTAAACAAACTAATTTTAACGATTTTTTTCCCATTTGTACAAAGATATCACTGCTGTTGGCAACAGCACTGAGACTAGAAATGATGTGAAGCGAACTATTTAAGTATTGCCTAAATATCATCCTCATAATCCATCATTTGTATTTAAATGCCGCGTTGCGCCTTTGTGTTTATGGTTGCTTAATGATTTTTACGTTCTCTGCTACGACGGTGTAGCAGTTTACTTCCGGTCATTGTAGCCGTTCCATTGGAAGCTGTTGCTTAAAGCCCCTATTCATTGGCCTAGAGAGTCCAGAGAATTGTACTGCAGTGTTTTTTTTCCAGACTGAGCGAAAAACCTAGGACTAATTCGAAAAAGTAGGTTTTTTTTTTTACATCTTACCAATCATTTAACAAACAATTAGATTGACAGCAGTGGTTCCAGAGGCAAAGTTGTCCAGAATGAGAAGTTCTATTGTATGATATATCGTATGAATATCGTGCGTAAAACGCCCAACATACAACCTTTTTTGGCCTTGAAAAATGTGGCGGCCCAGTGGCTGATTTCTTTCAAATTTCTCTCAGACATTTGGGGACTTGAGTCAAACAGGCCCACAGAGTTTTGTTCCGACCAACCTCCGTTAACCCTGTCTAACAGGTGCTCAAATTTCATCTGCCAATGACGGCCATGTTTTTGAGATACGCAAATATACTTAGACATTTGTGGCACTCCGGACCAAGACCATGCGCACCAATTTTCATGTTGATTCATGTTTCCCTTTTATAGTGCCACCAAGTGGCCAAGCTCCTTTAGATTGAGCTCTTACAAAAGTGTTCTGAGTTTGATGGAGATATCTCTTTCTGTTCAGGAGTTATAGGCATTATGCTAAAAGTGGCCCTGCCCCTTTCAAACGTTTTGGTGTCCTTTTAAAAATAATTATTGATATTCACTCTCTAGAGAATCTTTCTGCACTGGCTTGGTTCTGATCGGGCGAAAAACCTAGGACTAGTTCGCAGAAGTAGGTTTTTTAAAAGATGCGAAATACCTAAATATTTCAGCAGGCTCGCAATCAAATCTGAGGTATGCATTTTGTCTGCCGTGGGCCAAGGATTCTAACAACATAAAACACTTGAGCCTGTGACTGACGATTGAGGAGTTCTGAGTGATTTCATCAGGCCAATTGGGGTGAGCCTTGGTACCTTGTAGGTGATGTGAGTAACACCATACCTCTAAGTTTCAAGTCTCAATGACTTAGGTTTGGTCTGCACGATCAGTTTTACACAGAGATTGATGATCTGTGACCATTCTAACAATTACAATAGTGTTTCAGAGCTACCTGCTTGAACCCCTAAAAAATAAAAAAAATATTTGAAGAATCCTTACCTCTCCAATCTCCACCTTGCGTTCCCATTCTCTAATACTCTTCTGGAGCTGGCTGTGAGACTCTTTAACTTTGATGTATTGTAGGACATGTGGTACCTGAAAATCGGCCAACTGGCCCCTCAACTTCCTATTCAGAGCCTCTGCTTTGTTTCGTTCCTGTCAGGAAAAAAAAAAACACATTATGGCTTTTGGCCAGTGGAGTACCAGTCCAACTAGTACAAATGCCTTCTAGTCTGTAAAATGGTTAGCAGAATTTTTAAATTGTAAATATTTATTTACTGCCATCATGTCTTTTTCTGAAGTGCTTTTTAAGGAATTTCATTATCCTTACCTTCTCTGCTTGCTTGGTCTCCTCCTCCATCTTAACCAGTAACTTAGTCCGTAAAGCAATGTCACTGCTCAGCACATCCGACTCGAGCGTCAAGGTCTGAAGCTTCTCCTGCAAATTGGAAATATTAAAAAAATTCTCTAGACACCTACAGTTTTAGATAAACCAATCAAGGCCAAGAGTTCCCTATAGAGTGTTTTCTCTACGTGTCATCAATCGGCCATATTGGCGGCACTGAATGCAAACAATGCCACTGAACCCAATGAAACTTGCATATTTTGCTGATTATTGCTGTTGAAAATGATCAATTATTGTCATGTTTTGGGCTGTACTAATCGGTCGGACCAGGAAAAACATTTGGCGTACTACAGACTGACAAAAGTTATAACAAATCAACGAGAAGAGTGCAAAAAACTGTGGAACAAAATGCGTTTGGCCAAACTAAACCAGGATTTCCAGTGCAAGAATCTTGACAACATTTGTGTTTGTTCTTTGAATTTACAGTCAGGCAGGTGAAATATTAGGCTAATATCTTAATTAATACTGCTTGTACGTATCTTTACCACCTATTAACTTTAGTTTGTCCAAATATCGTGCCCTTCCTGCTTATTAAGTCCTTCTCTATATGATTTAGCAGCTTCCACACATTTTTTCCGTGGTTTCCATCAGGCTTGTGGAGCACATTATGGTTGATTGAGCATCTCACCTTCTCAGAGTTCAAGACATGCAAGGTCTTCCCTGCGAGTAGTTTGAGCTCCATATGTTTGAGGTTTTGCTCATCCAGTCGCTTCCTACATTTCATGTTCCCAAACTTGAGCTGCTCGAAGTCCAAAGCTGTCAGCCCTTCACCCATCTCCTCTTGTTGTTTTAACTGGATTTGTAGTTTTTTCTTGTATGCGAGGAGTCCTGCGTTCTTCTGATGCAACTTCTCAATCAGGTTCTCCTGGAAAAATGTAAGCACTTTATTGTTGTTTATTTTATAATAACAATTCTTGTCAGAGTAAACCTGCAGTCTGACGTTTTCTTTTACCTTGGCCTTTACTTTATCCTCAATGTATTTGATGACCTTCTCAGCACTCATCGTCACACACTTTTTGTCCCGCAGCGCTTTACCAATGTCACGATCAAACTGGCAGCATTCTTTTTTAACTTCTGCCAAGTGGATATCATTTTCTTCCAGAGTTGCCTAAAGAGGGTAGAATCAATTATATAAGTGCATGATATTAATGTGTAATAGCCTCATGAGTTTCTCGCTCTCTCTCTTGACTAATGACCTTGTAATTGTCCAGCTCTCTTTCTGAATGAAGTTTTGCTCTCCTCAAATCCTGAGTCATCTGTTTATGCATGCTTTTGGCGATATCACATTTTTGTTCCGGTGTCAGGAGCTGTTGTCTTTCTGGAGTGCGTACTTTAGTTTTCCTTCCTGGACTCTGGTATCAAAAGATTGACAATGAATGTCATGGAAATTCATAAAAACATACGTGACCCTGGACCACAAAACAAGTTATAAGTAGCACAGGTTTATTTGTAGCAGTAGCCAACAATACATTGCTTGGGTCAAAATGATCAATTTTTCTTTTATGCCAAAAATCTTTAGGATATTAAGTAAAGATCATGTTCCATGAAGATATTTAGTAAATTTCCTACTGTAAATATATAAAAACTTTCAAATGTATAAATCTCAATTTTAAAAAACTGATATGACTGGTTTTGTGGTTCAGGGTCACATATTAACATTATTTAAAGAAAACAGAACAACGTAAAACGTTTTGTATTACAAGATTTAAACGCACAGGCAATATTTCACCTCAAAATTTGAGTGGAAAGGAACAATGACGTCACGACGTACTGAAAATTACGTCATGGCTGTATTCGTTGGTTTAACATTAAAAACAAAGATAAAATATTCACAACATATAACACGTCGTATATAAAATACGTACCGTTGCCATTTCCATCTGTGATGCTGTTTCAAAACTCTCCGATTGAGTCTGTGGGTCCAGTCGACTAATATATCGCTCAAACATGTCGATTTCTGCTTGTTGCGCTGCATTGTAGCGTCTTAAATTGAGAGAAATTAGTTATTCAAATTTAAAAAAAATAATAACGTTATATGACAAAAAATGTTTGATGACAGAACACGAAATAAAAGTTTATAGACCAGTTATAGATCAGTTAAACAATGCTGGCCCGGATCGTTATCAGTCAACTACGTAATAGTAAAACAAATAGTAATATCGTTATAGGTTATGCTATAGCAAATATGACAGCAAGAATAAGTCACGATTTTGAAAAATCAAGCTTTTGTGCCTTACTTCAAGTCCTCCACAAGTTCAACAAGTCGTTTTTTATCCGTGTCGAATTTACCGTCCTCTGTTGTCTCTGCCATGGTTGCTAAGGTAAACAATGCCATGGTTTCGTCCGCCTGTTTGCTTCGCCATTAGATCATTTATATGACAATAATAAACACATAAACTGATTGTGGTACTCTATGAAAAAATAAAGCATATTAAAAATAAGTATATGTTTTATTTAGGGACCAGACGTTACGAAAAGACCTTTAAATAATATATTACTTTAATAACATTAGAATTGATATTTAATATTGTAAACAATTATCTTATGAGGAAAATTACATGCTAGATTTACATATGCCGTTTACATATCAGTCAAAAGATTTTTAATGTTTTCTTGCTATTTAAATTAACTGTTTTCTATTTGAATATATTTAAAAAACTTCATTTATTCCTGTGATTTCAAAGATTAATTTTTAGCATCTTTACTCCAGTCACATGATCCTTAAGAAATGACTCTAATATTCTGATTTGCTGATCAATAAACATTTATAATAATAATCATAATAATAATAATAACAATAATAATAATAATAATAATTATTATTATTATTATTATTATTATGATGGTGAAAATAGTTGAGTAGAATTTCAATTTCAGGTTTCTTTGATGAATAGAAAGTTCATAGGCTAGAAGAACATCATTTATCTGAAATAGAAATCTTTTGTTACATTATACATGTCTTTATCATCATTTTTTATTCATTTAAAGCAGCCTTGCTAAATAAAAGTATTAATTTCTATAATACTATAAGTAAAAAACAAAAAGCTTTTGTTACAAAAGATAAATGCTGATCTTTGGGTCTTTTCATTCATCAAAGTTGCCTGAAAAAACTCAACTGTTTTAAATATTGATAATAATAATAATAATAAATGTTTCTTGAACAGCAAATCAGTATATTAGATTGATTTCTGAAAGATCATGTGACATTAAATACTGGAGTAATGATACTGAAAATGTAGCTTTGATCACAGAATAAATTACATTTTAAAATCTATTCAAATAGAAAGCAGTTATTTTAAATAGTAAAAATATGTAACAGTTTTACTGTTTTTGCTGTACTTTAGATCCAATAAATGCAGCCTTGGTAAGCAGAAGAGATTTAACGTTACTTAAAAAAAAAAAAAAAAAAAATACATTTTGACTGGTAGTATATGTGTTTCCCCAAATTCATCGTTTATTAAGGTAAACCATTCATACAAAACTGCATGTGTGATGATTCTTTTGAAATCAGATAAATTGGAACAGTGAAAACGCAGCAATACATTTCCTCAAAATGTATATCACGGTTGATTTTTTTCATAGTCGTGTCAATATGCACTGCTTCTTCCTCTGTCATCAATGGAAACGGAAGTCTTTCATATATGGGCGCATAGCAACGGTCGGACATGCCCAGTGGCCATGACAACTTGTTCTTCCGGCTGTTCAATGCTAATTGATAAAGCTATCTTGCGCTTCCGGGTCAAACCGTTGCAGTCCGTTTTTCCTGCAGCAGCACGGGGGATTGGTCCGGAAAACCCGAACCCCGATCACAAGCAGAACGCTGTACGGGATTATAATAAACAGGTTTCGCGATTATTGCATACCGACTTCACGCAAGCGACGTCACGGAGACACAGTTTTTCACGGGGGTCGAGCAGAATCGATCTGTAGTCCACCGCCTCTCTCTCTCTCTATTTCACTCCCTCTCTCACTCTCTAACCAGTCAATATCCTGAAGCTTAGAGACTGGTTAGTAATATTCTACTCAGTTACGTTGGACTGCATTTTCTAGCATCAACTGCTACAGACTGAAGACTGTGAGGAAACACATCCTGGCTTTTCTTCTTGGATCTCTATGCTTTGGATCTAGGGATTTGAGGCCCCTTTGGGGTGGTGGGGGGGTTTAACCCACAATAATTAGATTTAAACAAACCCCCCCGCCTAGGACTCAAAGTCTATTTTTAAACCAAATAACTTTGCACAAAACTTCTCACATACAGATCCAAAATAAACAGTCTAGACTTTATATTCGCAGCTTTACATGCGATATTAGCACATTTCACAGGATACCCACCATTCATTTTCACCCTCGGATCTGCAGGCGCTCTAAACGCCACTGACAAGCCGGGGAACGAGCGCTGCTCAGCGGCCACCGTGCTTCGTCGTTTACGCCGCAGATATCAGATATCACACGCCCGAACCGGATACCATCAGACCTCCCCGGGGCTGGTCTATCTCAGATCGGTGGTCTTCCGTGTGTCTGTGTGTTTTGGATTGGATTTGGCGATCGGATTTCTCCTACACCCTGAGCCCCGTCGCACGCCATGCCCGGCCCGGTGGCCGGTAGTAAATCTCGGGTGTATGCCGATGTCAACACTTTGAAGAGCAGGGAATACTGGGACTACGAGGCCCATGTGCCCACCTGGAGGTGAGATATTTAAAGCTATAAAAAGCCCAAATGCATCATCACCTGAAAAACACAGTAAGCTGCCTATACCCAGGCGCGTTTCGTATATGATTTTGTGCATGTGTCTGCTGGTTTTCTTTGCGCAGTGGTTCACATTTGTAGGCTCGCTATCGATCGTGCTGGGAAAGTCATCAATCTGCGTGATCGAGCAGCCCCGGTTTGAGAGCTGATGATGAGCGGATGACATGAACGGATTTACAGATGCAGCGTTAGGGAGAGGAGAGTGTGTGTGACTGACTGTCCACAGCATCCACAGATTTTATGCAAATGCACCGATTCCCTCAAGTGTTCAGTGCACATCTAGTAATTACCATTCTAAACCAGTGCACTAATACAGCATTTAGTGGTTTTAATGGTTTGACTCCTCTGGAGCTGTTAATGTGCTTCTGTTTTGCACAGTTCACATATGTAATTACAAGTGGTGATGAATATGATGCCATTATTTATTCATTTTTGTTATTTTCTTCTGGAGAACAGCAGAGGAGAATTTGTTTAGCCATAAAATAGAGGGTTTGCACTTCGTCATGATTTGGTCAGTTACCCGGATGCGCGGTCATATTGGAGATACTCGGATGTAAACAACAGCATTGATTGCATAGTTAATATACTACTGAATATGTTTTTCTGCTAATTTATGCTGTCTAAACCACAAAAAAATGAAAGGAAAGGACGCAATATTTTGACAAAATAAAGTTAATAGGTGGTAACGATACGTACGAGTAGTATTAAGATATTAGCCTAATATTTCACCTTATATGAACAAGCGATATGAACAAACGTAAATGTTGTTAAGATTCTTGCTCTGGAAATCCTGGTTCAGTTTAGCCAACCACAAATGCCTTTTGTTCCTCAGACAGTTTTTTTGCAATCTCCTCCTTGATTTGTTGCAACTTTTGGCAGTCTATAGTACTCCAAATGTTTTTCCTGGTCTGACCGATTAGTACAGCCCTAAACATGACATTAATTGATCATTTTCAGCGATAATCAGTGAAATATGCAAGTTTTGTTCAGTTCATTGGCACACTATTGGCAGCTATTGTGCTTGATATCAGTCTTCTGAAGTCACTCTGTCAAAATTAAGTCACAAGTCATGCAAGGTTCGATGACATTGATGCTAAATATGATGTGCCAGTTTGAGTATGCAGAATGGAAAGTTATTCAATAGGAAAAAATTAACCCTAAAACCTAAAAAGCCCTACCCCATGATATTGTAATCTTTAAATGAACTATGAACTGTGCCAATTTGTAATTTAATATATCTAATTGTTTATTTTGTAGGGTATTACTGGCAGTGGTGAGTCATTTAGATGCCAGTGTTGTTATTTATAACTAAAACTGTCAAAATTGCTTTTGTTAGTTGAAATAAAGCTGAAAATAAGAGATAAGTATTAGTTTAACTTAATCGAAAATTTGAAATGTTGCCTTGGGAAATAAATTTTGAAATAAGTTAGTCTAAAAGTCTATAATAGCTAAAACTTAAAAAGAAATCAAGGCTAAAAAGAAGTATTAATGTGTGTGTGTGTGTGTGTGTGTGTGTGTGTGTATGTATATGTGTGCGTGTGTGTGTAATATAAATATATATATATATATATATATACTACCAGTCAAGTTTTTTAATGTTAAAGAATTCTCTTCTGCTCACCAGTTTATGAAATGAATTTATTTGATCTAAAGTACAGCAGAAACAGTAGCATTTTGAAATATTTTTACTATGTAAAATAACTTCTATTTGAATATATTTTAAAATATATTTATTTTTCTTTGAACAAAGCGACATTTTCAGCATCATTACTCCAGTATTCAGTGTCACATGGTCCTACAGAAATCATTCTAATATGCTGATTTGCTGTTTAAGAAACATTTATTATTATTATTATTTTCAATATTTGAAACAGTTGAGGGGGGAGGGCGGTGATAGAAATGCTTTAAAATTGATAAAAAAAAGATTTTTACAAAAAAGATTTCAGATAAATGCTGTTCTATTTATCAAAGAAACCTGGAAAAATTCTGCTCAGCTGTTTTCAGCATAATAATAATAATAATAATAATAATAATAATAATAAATGTTTTTTTGAGCAGAAAATCAGAATATTAGAATGATTTCTGAAGAATCATGTGACTGGAGTAATGCTAAAAATTCAGCTTTGAAATCACAGGAATAAATTATATTTTAAAATAAATTAAAATAGTACAAAATACACTGTTTTTGCTGTACTTTGGATCAAATAAATGCAGGCTTGGTGAACAGAAGAAACTTCTTTAGAAAACATTAAAAATCTTAAAAACATTTGACTGGTAGTGTACATTGTATAATACTAGACATTATAATTGTATATAAACAATTGAAAGCAATTACCTATAACTATACAATTTGCCTAATAGATTGTACATCATGAAGCATATATGTCCAGTTGTATTCATTGCAACTTGCTGTCTTATGTTAAGCCATTTTGATTCAGATACAGTTCTGTAAGAATGCTGGCATTTGCCTCATTACTATAGTTAAGATCGCTTTCAGATAGCAGACCAACGCTTAAAATGTCGTCTTTGGCTCAGACCCCTGGTAGAGATGTCAGTCAGCCCTCATCTGACAGAGGAAATGATGGGCTTGGTCATTTTCACAGATGGTTGAATGTGTTTCAGCCCCTTCACGCTCGCAGAAGCCGTGTGTTTGCGTGCTGGGCTGGAGATGTTTCTGTGCTGGTTTCTGGTGTAGATTCTCTATTTGACTGGCATGCGAATCTGTGTACCACCTGCAGTAACCAGGAGGATTACCAGCTGGTACGGAAGCTTGGAAGGGGCAAATACAGCGAGGTCTTCGAGGCCATCAACATCAACAATAATGAGAAGGTGGTGGTCAAAATCCTCAAGGTGAGAGTTTGTATTCAATGTGTAATCAGTGACCTTTGTCTTTTGCCTGTTTAGGGCTACAGATTGCTAAAATATTGTTTTCTCCAAAATAAATATCATGTAGATGTCCCTCTTAATATTCTCACTAGCAATAGTAAATTCTGTTTTTGAGGTAAACTATTGGCTGCTGTTAATGCCTACTTCAGCTTTGTGCTTTACTGTTGTGTAATGTTGACTGGGTTTTTGTATTGTTACATCATTGATTTCTAAAATAGCCTGTCAAGAAAAAGAAGATCAAGAGAGAGATCAAGATCTTGGAGAACCTGCGAGGAGGAACCAACATCATTCAGCTAATGGACACAGTAAAGGACCCTGTGGTACGTTCTCCATCTCGCTCCTCGCTCCGTTGACGATGCTTGTTCAATCAGGATGCACAGTTTGTCCCAGGAGGACTTTGATTTTCTCTCTCTCTGAAGATTGTGGGTGGACAGCATTTAGACAAATGGCTTTTTCTAGCTTGCAGTTGCAAATTTGGGTTTGGGCTAGAATTAGAAGTTTTTATGCTTCAGATTTGTCAGTGAAATTACATTGAAAAAAATCAGATTGGAAATGTCACTTACCGTACAAACATGAGCAACCGGTAATGGAGTGATTCCAAAGGATTATCTGGATCCAAATGAGATCATATGAAAATGACTGAGAAGCGAAGTGATGACTATTTAAACAACAAATTAGATTTTACATCTGAATAATGAGTTGCAGGCAGTCGTGATGCTTTTGTAGTCCATATGCTCCTGTTTTATACCTGATTGCGATCACAATGACTGCTTGATGGTGTCTGTTAATGCTTACTATTGTTGATTGAAGGTCTTCCTTTTTTCTGATTTTTCATCTCTGTTTTTTGGTCAATTTCACGGTTTCTCCCAAATCATTCTGCAGTCTCGAACACCTGCGCTTGTCTTTGAATGCATCAATAACACAGATTTTAAGGTATATTTAAATTAAGGTTGCTATCTGTCTGTCAGTCTATCTATCTATCTTTCTGTCTATCGATTTGTGTACCAATCCATCTGTCTGTCTGTCTGTCTGTCATCTGTGTGTCTGTCATCTATCTGTCAGTCTGTCCATCATCTATCAATTGGTCTGTCTGCCATCTATCTATATCAATCTGTCTTTCTATCGATCGATCTATGTATCGATCTATTTCTTTATATCTATCGATCTGTCTGTCATCAGTCTGTCTGTCCTTAATCTATCTGTTTGTCATTGATCCATCTATCGATCTGTCTCTGTCTGTCGATCTGTCTGTCTATCGATCTATCTATCTGTCATCGATCTATCTATTGATCTGTCTGTCTGTAATCAGTCTATCTATCAATCTGTCATTTGTCTATCTATCGATCCGTCTGTTTTTCATCTGTCTGTCTGTCTGTCTGTCTATCTCTTTGTCTGTCTATCTAATTATCTATTTATGTATCTCTTTGTCTGTCTGTCTATGTATTTATCAATCTCTCTGTCTGTCTATCAATCCGTCTGTCTGTCTATCTATCTATTTATGTATCTCTTTGTCTGTCTGTCTATCTATGTATTTATCAATCTCTCTGTCTGTCTATCAATCCGTCTGTCTATCTATCTATCTGTCTGTCTGTCATGTCTGTTTGTCTATTTGTTTATTTGTCTGTCTGTCTATTTAAGATAATGAGACAATATATTTGTGGTCATATAAGTATTCAGTAGGACATCATTTAAGGTGATCAGCTATTTTGCTAAAACATTTTTCTGCCTACTGGCTAGTGAGAATGATTCACTTTTTATTATTACATATTTGATAATCCTTCAAATCTAATATACATTTTGTTTCCTTCCTGTTTAGGAGCTGTATCAAAAGTTAACAGATTACGATATACGTTTTTACATGTATGAACTACTAAAGGTAAGCTCACAAGTGTTTGCTTCACTGGGCTCCATTTGGAGACTTGTATGCATTGCTAATGTTTTTTTATTATTATTTTGTTGAACGCGATCAGGCTCTGGACTACTGCCACAGTATGGGGATCATGCACCGCGATGTCAAACCCCACAATGTTATGATCGACCACCAGTTAAGGAAGGTAATGCATTGTTTTTTTTTGTTTTTTTTAAATTCTTCAGCTTGGACTGCATTCTGTCATGTAGTTATTGACTTTATACACCAGCAGAGGGCATCAGAGTACCAGTTTCTTTTAAGAAACTAGATGATTTTCAGATGTTGATTTGCAGCATCATGTTTGTGTGTGTGTTTGATGCAGCTGAGGTTAATAGACTGGGGTCTCGCTGAGTTCTATCACCCTGCACAAGAGTACAATGTCAGAGTGGCTTCACGCTATTTCAAGGGTCCAGAACTGTTGGTGGACTATCAGGTAAAATGAACAATGCTTCATTTTATGACAACACAAACACTTTCTCGTATGTAATGTAACATTCCTCAGATTCTTGTCAGTAACTTGTTCATCCAGTTGCAGATCTTTAAGAACCCAAAAATGTATCTCGCTCTGTTGAGGAGTTGCACAACGGCATTGTTTATATTGAAAGCCTTTGACCTTATTACCTTATCTTTAGATCAGAAATCTTCATATCAGTCTTTCATGTGACACTGTTGTCAAATGAAAGACGTCTTTAAAAAAAAAAAAGCTGCCAGTAACAGTCAGATTAGCATGAAATAAACAGTGATGCTATTTAGAGCATTGCTCGATCAAATGTCCTTACATGTAGTACATTTGATATTACACAGTTGCATGTAGTTTACCACTTTTTATGATCAAAATAATTTTCAGTAAAATTTTGCTGATTTATTTTTAGGTTGTCCGTGGTTATTGGGTTAAATGTGTGTTGTATTATGTGAACAGATGTATGACTACAGTCTGGACATGTGGAGTCTCGGCTGCATGCTGGCCAGTATGATCTTTCAGAAAGAGCCCTTCTTTCATGGCCAAGACAACTATGATCAGGTGAGTAACATTAGTCAGAATTAGATTATTCATTTTTATAACTATATTTAAAATAAATATAATGCATTTAACACTACTAGCTAAATGCTGTTTTAAGTACGTGACCAAGATTTTATTTGATTTCCTCGTTCTCCAGTTGGTGCGGATTGCAAAAGTTCTCGGAACGGATGAGTTATTTGGCTACCTGCGCAAATACCACATTGAACTAGATCCCCGATTCAAAGACCTGCTTGGCCAGTGAGTACCAGCAGAGGATGTCAAAGAGGCATTTCAGAAATTTAAATAGATTTTTTTAAAAACAGTTTGTTTAAATACACAATAATAACAGCAACAGGACATAAATAGAAAGCAATTTTATATGATTTATGATATATTATATTACATTCACAAATAAAAGAAAAATCTTTTTTTATAAATAAATTTGAGTTTATTTTTTATTTTAGGCAATTCCACTGAGTTCAGTAACTTTTTACATAGCAAAGCAGCGTTATTATAGTTTAAATAAACTAAATCAAAAATATATATTTTTTTAAATCTAAAATAATTTTTCTAATAAAAAAAATGATTGAATAAATAAAACATTTACTAAAATATATATATTTAAACTATATTTTTCAACTAGCTGCCAAGGCAACATTTCTCATTTTCATTTAGTTGATTTTTCACTTAATGTAATAAAATAACAACCTGACATTAAAAATAGATAAAAACCATAAAAACAAATACAAATCCATAACCTTTATATTTTAATATATAAACATTTACATTTTTCTAGACTCTGTTTTAATGGTTAAATAAAAAATATTAATCAAAAAGCATGTCTAACTAATTTAAATCATTAAACTTACAAAGTTTAACAGAAGATTATTAAAGTTTTTACAAGTAAATTTTTAAGGCTCTGTGAAATATGTTTGAGTTTTTTCTCAAATTCTGTTTTATTTTTCTCATTCAGTTTTTTCATTAATTTTCCAAGTTCCATTTAAATGATTTAATTAATTTTGAATAATAAAAAGCATCTCTAATTAATTGATTTGATGGGAAAAAAAAAGTAATTTTATTAATTTATTTTCAGAAATACTTTGTTGTGTATTTAAATTTGTCTGGTAAATAAATTCTGGTAAATATTCCTTATTAATTATTAATAGTAGTACTATCATTATACAGGTCCTTCTCAAAAAATTAGCATATTGTGATAAAGTTCATTATTTTCTGTAATGTACTGATAAACATTAGACTTTCATATATTTTAGATTCATTACACACAACTCAAAGTAGTTCAAGCCTTTTATTGTTTTAATATTGATGATTTTGGCACACAGCTCATGAAAACCCAAAATTCCTATCTCAAAAAATTAGCATATCATGAAAAGGTTCTCTAAACGAGCTATTAACCTAATCATCTGAATCAACTAATTAACTCTAAACACCTGCAAAAGATTCCTGAGGCTTTTAAAAACTCCCAGCCTGGTTCATTACTCAAAACCGCAATCATGGGTAAGACTGCCGACCTGACTGCTGTCCAGAAGGCCATCATAGACACCCTCAAGCAAGAGGTCTGTGGGAAGGAAAAAGTGTGGCAGAAAACGCTGCACAACGAGAAGAGGTGACCGGACCCTGAGGAAGATTGTGGAGAAGGACCGATTCCAGACCTTGGGGGACCTGCGGAAGCAGTGGACTGAGTCTGGAGTAGAAACATCCAGAGCCACCGTGTACAGGCGTGTGCAGGAAATGGGCTACAGGTGCCGCATTCCCCAGGTCAAGCCACTTTTGAACCAGAAACAGCGGCAGAAGCGCCTGACCTGGGCTACAGAGAAGCAGCACTGGACTGTTGCTCAGTGGTCCAAAGTACTTTTTTCGGATGAAAGCTAATTTTGCATGTCATTCGGAAATCAAGGTGCCAGAGTCTGGAGGAAGACTGGGGAGAGGGAAATGCCAAAATGCCTGAAGTCCAGTGTCAAGTACCCACAGTCAGTGATGGTCTGGGGTGCCATGTCAGCTGCTGGTGTTGGTCCACTGTGTTTTATCAAGGGCAGGGTCAATGCAGCTAGCTATCAGGAGATTTTGGAGCACTTCATGCTTCCATCTGCTGAAAAGCTTTATGGAGATGAAGATTTCATTTTTCAGCACGACCTGGCACCTGCTCACAGTGCCAAAACCACTGGTAAATGGTTTACTGACCATGGTATTACTGTGCTCAATTGGCCTGCCAACTCTCCTGACCTGAACCCCATAGAGAATCTGTGGGATATTGTGAAGAGAAAGTTGAGAGACGCAAGACCCAACACTCTGGATGAGCTTAAGGCCGCTATCGAAGCATCCTGGGCCTCCATAACACCTCAGCAGTGCCACAGGCTGATTGCCTCCATGCCACGCCGCCTTGAAGCAGTCATTTCTGCAAAAGGATTCCCGACCAAGTATTGAGTGCATAACTGAACATAATTATTTGAAGGTTGACTTTTTTTGTACTAAAAACACTTTTCTTTTATTGGTCGGATGAAATATGCTAATTTTTTGAGATAGGAATTTTGGGTTTTCATGAGCTGTATGCCAAAATCATCAATATTAAAACAATAAAAGGCTTGAACTACTTCAGTTGTGTGTAATGAATCTAAAATATATGAAAGTCTAAAGTTTATCAGTACATTACAGAAAATAATGAACTTTATCACAATATGCTAATTTTTTGAGAAGGACCTGTATTAGGTAAATTATTTCTGTCAAAGTTTATTCAACGGGTTGCTATAAAGACCTTCAAGTTACTGTTTGTAAATTATATGATTGTCATTAAGTGACTTTGTCCAGTTGCTGAAAGTCTCCTGCCATATCCCACAGGCAGACACGGAAGCGCTGGGAACAGTTTGTGCAGACGGAGAACCAGCATTTGGTGAGTCCAGAGGCTCTGGACCTTCTCGACAAGCTGCTACGCTACGACCATCAGCAGAGACTGACCGCCACCGAGGCCATGGAGCACCCTTATTTCTGTGAGTTTACTTACCTCACTGCTGACAACTTATATACACACAATAAGCAGTTTAAAATTCACAAAACATACATACTTTGTGTGGGTCTGTAGTTCCAGTGGTGAAGGAGCAGTCTCACACTAATACAGACGGCACCATAGTGTCAAGTGGAACCAACACACCCCGATGAGAGCAGGTATTGAGATTTAATTATATTTAATGATACATTCTTATTTTTTCTTATACACTGCTGTTTACAAGTTTGGGATCAGCAAGTTGTTTTTAAAGAATTCTCTTCTGCTCATCAAGGCTGCATTTACTTGATCAAAAATGGTTTTCTTTTTGAATATGTTAAAATATGATTTATTCTTGTGATGCAAAGCTGAATTTTCATCAGCCATTACTCCAGTCTTCCGTGTCTCATGATCCTTCAGAAATCGTCTAATATGCTGATTTATTATCAGTGTTGAAACTGTTGTGCTGCTTAGCTGCTTCATTTTTTTTTTTTTTTTAGAAACCTGTGATTCTTTTTTTAATAGATTCTTTGATGAATAAAAAGTTTAAAAGAACAGTAATTATTTAAAACAGAAATCTTTTCTAATAATATAAGTCTTTGCTATCACTTTTTATAAATTCAACACATTCTTGCTGAATAAAAGTATTGATTTCATTTAAAAAAAATAAAGAATAAATATTTACTGACCACAAACTTTAAATGGTAGTTTATATTGTTAAAAATATTTCTATTTTAAATAAAAGCTTTTTAACTTTTTATTGTTCAAAGAATCCTGAAGTATCACAGGTTACAATGAAAACCAACATTGGTTTCCAACATTGATGATAACTCATATTAGAATGACTTCTGAAGGATCATGTGACACTGAAGACTGCAGTAATGATGCTGAAAATTCAGCTTTGCATCACAGGAATAAATTACATTTTAAAAATATACTTGCATAGAAAACTGAAATAATATTTCATATGATTACAGTTTTTTCTGGATTTTTGATCAAATGAATGCAGCCTTGATGAGCATAAGAAACTTCTTTACAAAACACAAAAAATCTCATAGATTACAATTTTTTAAGCAGCAGTGTAGATTACCAAAATGTATCTTTAAAAAATGCTAACAATTTAATAACGCTGATGAATGTTATTTTTATACTTAATATTTCATCATTTTATTATTATTTATATACTATTATAGCATTTATTAATTTTAAATTAGCTTTTATTTTTTTATATTCAGTTTCCATTTTGTTTTCGTTTTAGTAAATTTATGTTTGTCATTTTTATTATTTTGATTTGATCTTTAATTATAAATCATTTTAGTTTTAGAAATTTTAGTACGTTAATTGATTTTTACTTTCCAATTTAAACATTTTTAATTTTTAATGTTTTTTGAACTATTATTTATTTTATTTTAGGTTTTTTTTTTTTCAATTATTTAGTTAACAATAACAGCAATGCTGTACAATATAATGTTGTGATGCCTAAGTTCACCTGTAGCATTTCAAATATTCATTGTAGGTTTTTTTTTTGTATTATGTTTCATACATAGAAATATGTGTACTGACCAAATTTTGAATATCTTCTATAAGAAGATAAATAATAATTAGTCATAAATTACAATATCAAGACGAATAATCCACAGGTCAGGTTTGTACTTGTGACCGTGGACCACAAATTCAAACTTAAGTAGCATGGGTATATTTGTAAATATAAATCAAAACTTACATTTTTGATTAGTAATATGCATTGCTAAGAATAGCATTTGGACAACTGTAAAGTAATTTTTCTCAATATTGAATTTTTTTTTTTTTGCACCCTCAGATTCCAGATTTTCAAATAGTTGTATCTTGGCCAAATATTGTCCTATCCTAACAAACCATACATTCAGCTTTTAGATGATGTATAAATTATCATTGTTTTTGTGGTCACAATTGTCTTTTTGTAGCATTTTATATAGTCTGAAATAATTCAAATTATTTTGTTTGAAATGCCTATTTTTGTTGTTGTTGTTGTTTCTTAGGAACCAGAAAAGGAAGGCGTTTGTTACCTCAATTTTTTATCCCTCGTGTCTGAAACCTCTTCAAGTGTACAGTGAAAGTTGGATCTAAGCAGCACCTGTTACACCTCGTCTCTCAGACACACACACACACACACACACACATGCACACTCGCATACACTCGCACCGACACAGACATTTCAGCTTTCCTGTGTCTGTCAAGGTTGGTCTGCCCCTCTATAACAGGTCTGTTCCTCTAGCTTGAAGATTTCAAAGCTTTCCCTCCCAAGTTTTAGATGAAAGGAATTATATCCTTGACTCCACCCCCCAAGTACACTGGCCCCTCCCACCTCAAACTAGGCATGGAGAATGAAGACCAGAATGAACCCCGCCCCCTCTCTCCTTATTGGTCTGTGTGTCCGTCTGTTCAGTATTCAGACCTTGGCGCAGCCTCCACATACTGTAGTAATAAAGTGGCATGGTGGACCTTTTATTTCTTTGCTCTAGGTAGATTGATTACTATATTAATGAAAATAAATGATTTTTATTTAGATTTATGTGCCTTGTGGTTGTCTGTTAATTTGTGGTTCAAAATGTGTGCTTATTTGTCACCCGAAAAACACAATTCTGTCATTAATTACTCACCTTCATGTTGTTCCAAACCTGTAAGACCTTCGTTCATCTTCGGAACAGAAGTTAAGATATTTTTGGTGAAATTCAAAAGCTTTCTGAACCTGCATAGACAGCAACGCAAGAAGTACGAACATCATTAATATAGTCCATGTGAGTACTATACCTTTAAATAATCTACAAAATCTTTAAATATTTGGTTTAATTTTAAACTTTCTTTAAAATGTTTTTGTTGAATGGAAAACTAGTCACTAAAGCTAAAAAATCAATTCAGACCTACTTTTAAAAGTGGTAATCACACAGAATTGTTAGTGGCACAACAAAAGATGAGACACAAAACATGGTTTTGTTCATTTTGTAAAACAAAATCCTCATTTTCTTTAGTCCATTGTTGACTATTATGCGTGAGACCTGGTTTGTGGTTCATGTTGAGTGCAACATGATCGCGTCATCTCTCATGTTAAGCAATATTTTGGCTATGCGATATCTTGCCTTTTGCCAGCCAGGTTAATTAATTGGCTCTGGCTCCCACGCTCCTCTGCGTCATCATAACAGCTCTTTTGTACACAAGAGATGTTGTTATCTTTGCAATAAAGCCTGCCTCATAATAAACCTTTTTTCTTCAAAAGGATTAAACATTTTTCCAGACTCAAAACTCCCAAAAGGGAGTCCCAATAGACATCCCCCTTTGTAATATACAAAAGAAAGGATAGTTTTTACTGAGACAAGTTTTAAATGCCGGTCTTTGGTGTGAGCGAGTCACGTGAGGCAGCGGCCTAATGGCGCTTTGGGAGGCGTCTCAATAGCGGCCCTTTGTGACACCAAGAGCTCAAGTGTCCCATGCTGGCTCACGGGATGACGCGATTTCTCCAAGACCTCCTTGATCTGTGCAGTCCACATCGGTCCGGCCTACCTCCACAGGTCACTGTTCACCTGTGTTTAGTTACTTTTTTTAACCCTCTTCTCAATTTCAGTGTTAAACAGGGAAACTCATCATTATTTATGTCCAGGCCTTGTGTGGTTACTTCTGCCCTCAGTGGCCCTGACCTTGACCAACAGCTCTCCATGCGTGACTCCGACATGAATATTTCCGAGTGAATCTTGTATCAGTTTGAGGCCTGGGAGAATGTTATGTCAAGCACAGATCTCATAGCATGTCGGATACATATGCCTTTATATAACAAGCCCAAAAAGTTGCTTTCACAGTTGAAGTCAAAAGTTTGCATACACCTTGCAGAATCTGCAAAATGTTAATTCTTTTACCAAAATAAGAGGAGTCATACAAAAATGCATGTTGTTATTATTATTATTTTTTTTTTTTTGTACTGACCTGAATAATACATTTTACATAAAAGACATTTTTGTGTATTTGAACCCTTTCCAACAATGACTATGATTTTGAGATCCATCTTTTCACACTGAGGGCAACTGAGGGACTCGTATGCAGCTATTACAGAAGGTTCAGCTCACTGATGCTTCAGAAGGGAACACAGTGCATTAATGAAAATTTTGAATTTGAATATCAAGGTAAATTTAACTTATTTTGTCTTCTGGGAAACACGTATCTTCTGTAGCTTTTGAAGGGCAGTACTAAAAAAAATAAATAAATTGGCAAAATAAAATAAATGTACACATCTTCATTTTGTTCAAAAGTTTACACCCCTGGCTCTTAATTCGCTGTGTTTCCTTCTGGAGCATTTGAACCTTCTGTAATATTTGCATATGAGTCCCTCAGTTGCCCTCCGTGTGAAAAGATAGATCTCACAATCATACAGTCATTGTTGGAAAGGGTTCAAATACACAAAATGCTGAAAAACCAAAGAAACTGTGGGACCTGAACGTTCCCACATGTGAAATATTCTTTTATGTGAAATATCTCATTCAGGTCAGTACTAAATAAAAAAATATGCACTTTGTATGATCATTCTTATTTTGGTAAAATAACATTTTGCAGGTTCTGCAAGGTGTATGTAAACTTTTGACCTCAACTGTATTTCAAAATAACTCAAGGCAGTAACAATTTAAACAATAGATTTTATTTGTGAACATGTTCAGCTACTCTTTTTAATAGCTACCTTTTAACTATTTTATTATATTTTGAATAATCAGTCATCAAAGCTCAGTAAATATTGGTCACATACATTGAGATTTGCTTTAGATTTCACCAAGCTAAATATTAGTCACTAAAAACTCCCACAGATCATGTTTTCACGCCATTTTAAGTTACATTTTGATGTAACAAAGTGGTTATATATATGTATGAGTTGTTTACTTTTTTGACACAGAATGCACATGAACATAAGACGTGGGATTTATCGCATGAACCAGTCATATCCAGTCATTTTGCAATAGAGGTATTGCCTCCTCTCATGTCACTTTACCCCTACTAAATCCCATTCATGCTCAATGGGCTCAGGGGAGACGAGAGAGACACAGACTCCCGCTGTAACTTTACCTTCTGGTGTCACTGTTGGACAATGTTTCTTTAGAAAAACAAGTGATTTTTTTTAATGTTGTATTTTGTAATACTGGCGTTTCCTTATTTGTTGTCCAGTATTTTGAGGAGGCATTCCTCCTCAGAGGAAACACCCCTGCTACTTGTCTATGTCTTGACAGAGTACTTTGGCGTTTTGGTTGACCAAAGGGAAATGAAATTAAGTTTAGAGACATTACCTGTCACTTCATGATATTTAGGCTCCAACTACTGATAAAGCAAGTTAGGTAATGACCTTATGCAACTTCCGCCGCACCCAATGGTCATACTTGGAGGTGAAAGGAACCCTGGGTCAATTTGGCTAGCTTAAACCACATCCAGCAATTACACTGATGAATGGGAGTATGGTTGGGTAAACCAACCCCAAAGGGTCACTTAAAGGGATAGTTCATCCAAAAATGATAATTTATTCAACCCTCTTGTTACCCTCTTGTCAAACACAAAATAATGTTTGAGTTCCACACACTAAAAGTCAATGGGGTCCAAACACATTTTTCAAAATATCTTCTTTTGTGTTCCACAAAAAGACAATCCTCCAGCTTTGGAGCAACAAGAGAGTTAACTTTTAGGAGTGAACTATACCTTTAAAGGTAATAAGAGAAGCCATTTTGAGAAAAAAAGGGAATATTGATGCCAACCAACATGGAGAAGCTTGCTATTTCATTGTGGTGTGAGGATGGAATTGGAAAAAACGAAGAAATGCCAGAAACATTGTCTGACAGAAGCTGTCCAAACATACTTTTAGTCTGGTGACAACATTCTTACAAAATGACTCACTGATAGTATATCTAGCTTGAGTAAACAGAAGGATTGATTACACAGAATGATTGAGAAACACTCATCTGACTCATGATTCATCTCCAAACCTTTTTCCTGGAGTATAGCTGCACTATCAAATGCTAAAGTTATTAAGCTGACACTTGCATTTAAAATTAGAATTTTGTTGACCAGTCTTGTGATTATTGACATATGTTGTGGTTTGCTTGAAAGCCTTTTCTGGCTAGCTACCAGGGAAGGAAGAGATCAAAGCAAATCGTGCAACCAACCACAGTTTGCTTTTACTGATGTCATCGTAAAAGACATGCTGTTAAGGAAACAGAACATTAGCGCATTTAGCATTAGCAAAGTAAGTCTCTTTAAAATAAGAACGGATTATTTTGAATTGTATGAAATGATACGATTTAGCCACCAGTTCACCAAAATGTAAATCTCTGAATACATTTTTGACATCAAAAGCCCATTTTCCACAAGATAATATGATTCTTTAGGGTATTCATGAAATGTCTGCAACACACTTTGATTAAAATTCCTCAATGGTCCTTCTAAAAACAGCGCTGTTCACAACTACCATGTGGGTGCATGTCTCTTTAAATGATAATGAGCTCTGCTCGCCACACCCCTCTCTAGCGTTATAGAGGGTATGCATTGACGTAATTTTCCCGCCGAAACACGCCCCCTTTAGCCGAACTGAGTGGCAAAAGAAGCAGCTGCGGGAATAGATTTAAATAGGGGAGCTGCGGTAACGTGAGTAAAACAAAACGATAATCCTTTTGCTGGACTTGATATAATGTTCCTTACTTACCAAATATCTAATGGTCCATGGATATTGCTATGCAGCCAGGAATCGTGTTTCCTGACATTTATATATGCCCGATTTCAAGGCTGGGGAAATAAACAAAGCAGATTTGCCCGTGAACACATTTTGTAAATACGAAATAGGTTGGTATAAGCCCCGGTGATCACTTGTATCAATGTTATATATATGGTTATATCGTCAGGCCCAAAAGTTTATATAGTTTTCTGTCAGTGTTTATTTAAAAACATCCAGGTGTGCATAATTTAAGATGGTAAATACTTATTTGATGAGTTGTCAATATGATATGACAATACAATTTACAAGGGCATGCTTTTACAGCAGAATGTTAACATATTAACATGAAGTGATAACTGCAAATTCGTGTTTCACCGCCTGGAGTCCATTTGTTTCTTTGAATTGCAGCGATTCATTTGCTCTTCTTTTTTGTAGCTTTCATCAGCCTGTAAAAATGAACCTCAGGTTTCTTGTCAAATCTCTTTGTACAGTCAATCGCAAAGCTCGTTCTGGTTTTAGAGGTGTTTTGTGTGTTCTGTCGCAGCATTTGCGCTGAAACCAATGCTGCCACTCAGTGGGCGGAGCCGCACTCACTCCAGCTGACGGTGACATCACGTGCATACCCTCTATTTTTTTGTATTCAGTGGGGCGTTACCATCAAAAACAAAACTAATCCACTGCGTCCTCAGTGGCTCTGATGTCAGGAGAAAACGAAAACTCTTATGTTTACTTTTACATCCAAATACAAAACAACAGCATTGCTTACCAGACATTGTTGTTACTACAGCTGCTGGAGCGCGGAGAAAATGGCGGACGCGCACAACTGGCTGAGGGCGTGAATATGCTAATACAGAGGAGTCCGTCAGTGGTCATTCTGCTCAGAAAATCAAAACAGCTTTATAATTGAGACTGTTAAGCAAGTGGATTTTCTTCATTGTAGGTTGTGAACACATACAGCTAAGACACATTTATATGTAAATTTTGCATCAGATATTTTTTTTAAAGTAGGTTTTGTGGTTCAGTACCTATAGTAAGCAACTTATTTTCCAGACAGACTAGCTAAAAGTGCACCCAGACTCCTAAAAGTAGAAAGTCAGCCAATGAGATCCAACCAAGTGATTTAGGTAAATAACCTGCACTTGCTGTTTTTGACAAACTTCTGTGCCATTGACAATATTGGATTTACTTAACTGTTTTTACACTGTGTTTATTTATAGCATCAGTTTGTTTTCCTCAGACTACAGGCCAACGGCTAATGTATGAGTGAGACAGAGCGTGAATGCAAGATAAACTTCCTGCTCAAGAAGACACCTGATCCCCGGCTTCCTGTCCTACAACCTGACTCCCCGGCAGCTCACGTTCAGAAAACATCTTCCCCATGAAATTTTCAGCACTGCTTGGTTGTACCACGGTCTGTGATGTCCAGTCAGCAAGATGAGGTCAAGCCCACCTGCCTGTTGTCAGTGGAAAAACCATAGTATACACAGCAGAACCATGAGGTGAGAGCTTAACCACTTAAAGGAACAGTTCACCCAAAAATAAAATTTCTCCAATTATTTATTCACTTTCGTGTCATTCTAAACATAGTTGACTTAATTTCTTCTGTGGAATAGAACAGGAAAAAAATGTGTTATGTTATTTCATACTGTATAATGAAAGTGAATGGTAACCAACTGATTTCAAGCTCCAAAAGTACCATAGATTCTTCATAATAGTGGTTCATGTAACTTTACAAGTCATAGCTCCTACAAGTCGCCTGAAGCCATATGATAGCTTTGTGTGGGAAACAGGCTGAAATTGAAGTTGTTTCTCTCTGACTACTGTGGTCACCATTCACTTTCAATGTATGGAAACAAGCGTTTTTTGCTATTAGTTTAATCTTAAAGGGTTAGTTCACCTAAAAATTAAAATTCTGTCTTTAATTACTCACCCTCATGTCGTTCCAAACTTCATGTCGTTCCAAACTTGTTCGATAAATTTGTTATTTTTATTTTCTTTGCGCACAGAAATGATTCTCGTAGCTTTGTAAAATTACGATCAAACCACTGATGTCACGTCGACCATTTTATCGATGCCCTTACTACGTTTCTGTGCCTTAACCCTTGCTGTCTATATATTGTCAGAGAACTCTTGGATTTTATCAAAAATATTCCGAAGATGAACGAATGTCTTGGGGGTTTGGAATAGGGCTGTCAAACGATTAATCGCGACTAATCGCATCCAAAATAAAAGTTTGTGTTTTCATACTATATTTGTGTACTGTGTATATTTATTATGTATATATAAATACACACACATACATGTATATATTAAGGAAAAATATTTTTGATTTATATCTAAAACATTTATATTTATTTATCATCTAAATTGTATACAGGTATAAATATATATAAATATAAATATTTTGTTTTAATATATACATGTATGTGTGTGTATGTATATGTACATAATAAATATACAAAGTAAACACACATATAGTATGTAAACATAAACTTTTATTTTGGATGTGATTAATCGCGATTAATCGTTTGACAGCCCTAGTTTGGAACGACCTAGGGTGAGTAATTAAAGACTATTTACTTTATTAATTAATTTACTAATTAATTTTCATTTTTAGGTGAACTATTCTGTTAACAATTTGATACTCTAAGTATTTCCCTTATGTACAGCTATTTATGTTTTTCTTATAGTCAGTCATGTTTGTATATGACTTGTTTATGTAACAAAAAGCCCATAAAACATTTCAAAGTACATTATAAACAGCAAACCTCTAAGCATATTTTATGGAAGTAATCTGAACTGAGTTAATGATTATTTGTGCTGAATCACGTCAACTCCACTCAACTTTTGAAGTCATAGGTGTTTTATTATTGAAAAGGTTAATCAAATGCAGATAAATAGGAAATCAATAAATTCACAATGTTGTCACACACAGTTTTAGTTTCGACATGGTAATGCACACCGGTAGCTAAGTTTCCATCACACCTCTTTGAGAGAGAGGGAACTTTGTGCCCCCCGTCCCACACAGAAACCAACAAACAGATGAATAAATAAACAAACAAATAGCTGTGTCGTATTTCCAACCTGATGAGGACTTTCCACTGGTTTAATTACAGATAGAAGCACACAAAACTGTTTGACCCTACTGGAATTTCATAGATTTGAGTCCAAGGAAAAAAAAAAAAAGACGTAAAAAAACTCCTGTGTCATTATGAAATGTAGGATACGTAGAGTTCCAGCACTCAGGGCATGTAAAAATCAGCTTCTTTCCAATTCAAACCAGATTTGTTGCATGTTGAATCCTCCCAACAAAAGAGTCCAACAAGATTGTAGAACGATGTCTTGGGCCCTCACTTTACACTCTTCTGTGTAGAGTGAGGACTGGCTCCATTGCCCAGTTTGTAAACTCCCACAGAGCTGAAGTTGTTGGGAGGTTTCGGAGATGCTGGATGATTAACTCACTCTTTTGATATTGTTACTACGTCTACGTCGAAAGCAGGCGGGTAAGCAACGCTTCTCAGATTTGACCATAGGTGAGCCGGGAGGAGAGGCCTGTTTTCTGTAAATCAGAAGGTAAAAATAATCAGTTGACTCATTTATTTTATTTAATACAACAGTTCCTGATGACTACAAATAGAAACGGGACTGCCTATGCCAGTAGGTGTTTTTAAGTGCTTAAATAATTAATTTCTTCAAAGCACCAAATCATTTAAGAACGAAACACGTGTTTATATGAGTCATTGTATCATTTACTCAACTAATTAGTTTCTCCTAACCATTGATTCATTCAGTAGTGAAACTTGTCTTTACAAGTGAGTCACTGAATCTCTCACTTAACAGATTTCTTCTAAAACAATGAACAGTACGTTCTGAACTGATGAAATGAAAGTTTACGATTAACTGCAATAGCTTTGTTTGGAAATATTTTCAATGGAGAAACCAAAATAGACTTAATTATTAAGGTAAACTTAATTGTTAAATTAATTATTAAGTAATACATACTTACTTTAGCTTAATTAATTTATTAAGTATATATGTTTCGCTCTGGAATGAATCAGTGAGTGAATGTTTCAATGAAATTAAATTCGAAATTTGAAGTCTTTGTTTTCAAGGGTCGATAATGCCGGATTTGTGTAAACGACAGGCGTAACCGTGAAGTTATGTTTTCAGTTGAGACATTTTAGTTTTGAAGTCTCTGTTTTCAAGGGTCGAAAATGCCGGAGTCATGTAAATGACAGGCGTAATCATAGCAACAGTTATGTATGATCGTTTTAAAGTCTCAGTTTTCAAGGACAGAATACGTCAGAGTCATGTAAATGACAGGCGTAACTGTAGCAAAAGTTAAGTGTTTTCATTTTAAAGCGTTTTCGTGTTGAAGTCTCTGTTTTCAAGGTTCGAATACGGCGGAGTTGTGTAAGTGCGTTTTCGTTTTAAAACGTTTACGTGTTGAAGTCTCCACTTTCAAGGGTCGAATACAGCGGAGTTGTGTAAGTGCGTTTTCGTTTTAAAACGTTTACGTGTTGAAGTCTCCACTTTCAAGGTTCGAATACGGCGGAGTTGTGTAAGTGCGTTTTCGTTTTAAAACGTTTACGTGTTGAAGTCTTCACTTTCAAGCGTCAAATACGGCGGAGTTGTGTAAATGCGTTTTCGTTTTAAAACGTTTCCGTGTTGAAGTCTCCGTTTTCAAGGGTCAAATACGGCGGAGTTGTGTAAGTGCGTTTTCTTTTTAAACGTTTTCTTGTTGGAATCTCCGTTTTCAAGGGTCGAATAAGGCGGAGTTGTGTCAGTGCGTTTTCGTTTTAAAACGTTTACTACCTTACTACCTTAGAGTGCCATCTGCTGTTAAAAACTAAACTCAGAATTACGATGCCTTCGGAATCAATCCCTGAATAGCAATGCATCGATTTATCTTTTAATTTAAAGTTTTCTTTCTTGCAAAAAGGAATACATTCATATT
This sequence comes from Cirrhinus molitorella, assembly GCA_033026305.1. Taxonomy (NCBI): domain Eukaryota; kingdom Metazoa; phylum Chordata; class Actinopteri; order Cypriniformes; family Cyprinidae; genus Cirrhinus; species Cirrhinus molitorella. The sequence continues at coordinate 9,705,359 of CM065141.1, read as the reverse complement.
TATTCACATTTATATTTACTAATATTTAGCAAAAATGTAAGCACTTAAAATTTATGAGAATAAAATTCATCTGGATTAGATGTAGTCAGCATTTACTTTAACTGTATGAAAAAGCAGCCTGGAAATTCTGCTAAACGACAATTTTTTTTTTGTCTTTTACAGGTCAAAGAAAACCACATGGGTTTAGAACTACAGAAAGATGATACAACCCCATTTTATTATGAGTATTTGGGAATGTAAGCCTCACCTGGCGGCTGCAGCTGCTGCCGCTGCTGCTTCTTTATTGCGCAGCTGGCGCATTATACGCAACATGCGACAAATCTGACGCAGTGTCATCTTCGGAGCGTGGCAGGCCAGACGTGGCCGAGGGGCCCCTCTGGGCCCTCTGTAACTGAAAAGAGACATGTAATCGCCACCATGCCCCCTCCCGAAGAGCTGAACGCTGCTGCTGCCATAACAGGATGCACACTGAAAGAAAAACAAGAACAAGGATATTGAATTATTTTACTGGAAGTTAACCAATCTTTCATCAAGCTACTAGTTTCCAACCAAGAAGACGATTAATTAACTACATCCTAAGAAACCAAAGCCTACACACACACACACACACACACACACACACACACACACACACAAGTCTATACAACAAGCTTGAAGACACACAGATTCTTTTACTTGACACCTGATCGCCCCAAAGCACAGACATGATACATCCACACCAATAGTGCTGACAGAACATGACCCAGTCTAGAACAAAGAAAGCTCAAACTAAGTGAACTGAGAATAAGATTCATCATGCTAAGTGATCCAAGGCATGTCTTTTATTTCAATAGTATCGCCACCAAAGACACTATTGCATTCAACAGCGATCAATTTTTAGCCTCTCGATCTAAGACATAATTGGATCTAAAATCAATATCTGTCTTCCAAATATCACCAAAATAATTTCAGGTGTGCACCACAAGGTGTTTCTTCTATTTAGACCATGTAAACAGTAAACTGTAAACCATTTTTGAACTATGTTCCATGCGTAAACTCATCTTAAGTTCTTAAAAGTGAATGATCATCAACTCATCTACAAACAAAAAAAATCAAATATATCTCCATATACTCACAGGTACAACAGTTGCCATGGTAACCAACTCAATTCAGGGTGTCCCGGGGATGCTGCAGAATTATGCGTAAAATTTTGCCCGCCTTGTCCGAGCTTTCATCTCTTATACCTGTTGTCTTCCCAGGTGCCACTTGAAGTGACCAATCGCAGGGGACCTGGCGGTCCAGTTCCGCCCTCTGAACCTGACATCATGATGTGATGTCACTCCACCACTGCTTTAAACTGGACACAACAATGGGCAGAGGGTGTCTCGCGTTTCAGGGCCTCGGCAGCAGTGACATGCAGTTAATTATCACGCTACCTTTTGTCTCTGGTGGGTAAATTTAGAGTCTCGTAGGAGGGAACAAAGGACCATTCTAAGAACAACGCGTGCTATGAATTGGGGGACGTGCTCCTGGGAGAGAAGCTTTGTGTCGCCTGCAAACATAAATTAAAGCAGCTCATGCTTTACTGACAATGACGCTGCTATACCATGACAACGGGTCATGGGTTAAGTGTGTTTATTAATGTTGAGGTCAAATAGACGGATATTTGAATTATAAGGGGAATTTAATAAAGGCATGAAAATGATTAGCAAGGTTAATGAATGAATGGTGTTCATCATTGCACACAAATTAATTTATGTATAGTAGTGACTTTCATAAGTGGAGTTTAAAGCATTTTATATGTCAGAGTATGCAAACTTAAAGAAAAGAACACAAAAACAACAACAGTATTAATAATTAATTTGTATTTACTATTATTACTGTTGTTGTTTTTATATTTTTTCAGTTTTTTTTAATTAAAGTATTTTAAGGCTATTTTTTTTGTCTTATTTATTTAATTTGTTTCTTTATGAATATGGGGAATTAGCCCCTTCAAGTTTTCTTCACCATTTTACAAATAAATCCTAATTTGATCATGACAAACTATGTTTTGTTGGAAACGTCTAAGACTAAATAGATATTTTACCACTTTTTTGTGTTACAAATTAGGTAGGAAAAGTAATTGATTAACTTCTAACAAGAATGCACCTCAAAAATCTACTTCACAACAGTATTTTGAGTTCTGACCTTTGTCACAAAAAGACTTTTTCGTTGCCTTTTTCCCTATCATGCTTTAGAAATCAAAAGAAATAATATATATCTCTTGAAAACATAAAATCTCAAAATTCATCCTTTGAAAACATTTTAAAATCAGACATTGCATTACCATAAAAAATGTACATCAAAATCATATTGCATTCACATAATACATTCAAAAACGAAAAAAAGAATCTTCAGAAAAGCTTTTTAAAAATGTGAATATTTTGATTAATTTTAATGAAATTTAATTTGTCTTTACAGATTTTGGGAATTTTTGAAAAGCAATTTCACCAGCTTACAGTGTAATAGTTTGTGTGGTGTCAAAAATAAATAAATAACAGATTAAACTTATATATCATATTTTTACAGATGGTTAAAAAAGCAAATAAATGGACAAATGTAATTAAATAAAGGATAATATAATAAGGACTATAGTGGCATATATTATTCAAAAACTATATAAAAAAAGGATCTTCAGAAGCTTAAAAATGTGAATATTTTGGTCTTGTCTAATTTTAATGTTCTGTAATTGGTTTTTACAGATTTTGGGAATTAATGGCTTTTTGAAAAGCAATTTCACCAGCTTACAGTGTGATAATTTGTATCAAATGGGGTAACATAAGTAAATAAATCAATAACAGATTAAACCTATGCATCACATTTTTACAGGTTAAAAAAGCAAAAAAAATAAAATAAAATTGTTTTTACAATGTATGGTGGAAGTAAGTAAATAAATAAATTTAAAAGTATAATATGATTTGGATAACATTTTGACAGATGGTCAATAAAAAATAAATAAATGGAAAAGCAAATGGAATTCAAAAGCGGGGCCTATATTAATCAGAAACTAAAAGATCTTCAGAAGCTTTTTAAAAATGTCAATATTTTGAGTAATTTTCACCTTTATAAAACAGTATTTTTAGAAATAAATTTTCACCAGCTTACATTTGTAATTACTTTGTATGGTGTCAATAAAATAAAATAAAACCATCTTACAGTGTGATTACTTGTATGGTGTCAATTTAATTTAATTTAATTTAAATTATGGTTTGGATCACATTTTGACAGATGGTTAAAAAAGCTAAATTAAAGCCAAAAATAAATTAAAGGAATAAAGTGACATATATTATTCAAAAAACTAAAAGAATAATTTTCAGAAGCTTTTAAATGTGATTATTTTGATCTTGTCTAATTTTAATGAAATTTAATGAAAGTTTTTACAGATTTTGGGACATAATTGCTTTTTGAAAAACAGGTTCACCTTCTTACACAGTAATTTTTTTTACATTGTATGGTGCAAGTAAATAAATAAAAGTATGATATGACTTTGAGTCTAATTTTCACTTTTATTAAAGAAAAGAAAAGAAACTAAAAGAAAAGAAAAGATTTAAAACTACTATTTGGACCACATTTTGACAGATGGTTAAAAAGCAAAATAAAAGCAAAAATAAAATAAAATGTAAATAATTTTAAATAAATGAGTATATGATTTGGATCACATTTTGACAGATGGTTATTAAAAAAAACAAATAAATGGAAAAGCAAATGGAATTCAAGCGGGCCTATATTAATTAGAAACTAAAAGATTTTTAAAAATATGAACATTTTATATTTTGAGCGATGAGCTAGATTAAATTTGTGACATTTGCCAGGTATTTAGGGCATTTTGAAAAGTGTAATTCTTTACATTCAATGTTTTAAATAAACAAACAAACAAAATGGTGAAAGAACTTTAAAATCAATCCTATACATACATGGCAATATGTAATGTGGATCGAATCAATTTCTTACCATCCACCAGTGAAAATGAGACTTAAAACTCTGTCTAAAACGAAACATCACAAACCCACACCACATCTGTGCTGGCATACATTTTCAGGCACACTGCTGACAGCCACAGCTTTTTTTTTCCTTTTTTTTTTGGTGCCTTGTTTGACTGTCAGTTGTCTCGAGAAAACCAATCATCGCCTTCAAAAACCTCAAGACAGGCATTACCAGCTCTGCAAGATGTAGCAGGTCGCACAAAAACCAAAAGCAGCTTTCAAAGTAATCAAACAAAAGTTTGGGTAGATCTGCAACCTTCAAAATGTAGTAATATTTCCAACCCATAATCCTAAATAAAGTCACTAGAAATAAAAATGTTTCGATTAGCTTTATAGGTGTTATTTTATATATTGGTGTTACATGTTGTACATTATTTGATCAAGCACCTCTCTTTATCTTGTCCAGGGCTGTAAATTTGTATGCTCCAGTGTCATAAAATATGGAGCTGCAGTAAATCTCTTAGTAACCACCAGTGCAAATTTCAACAGCCGCTAAATGTCCTTCCTGTTTCGCCTTGCAGTGCATCACTGATATCGCCCTACCTTACTTTGACTATCAATACTCGTGTAGCTAATTTATTAAACACATTAGAACTTCCAATTACAAATATTAGCCTATTTCAAATGTATTTATAATTAGGGCCATTTTAGTACTGTTTAAGCTTGCTTTACACACAATAGATTAAATATGTAAGATTTTCAAGCAATTTACGACGTCTTTTCTCTAAAAACATGAGAAATGTTAAACGTGTTTGTGAAACCTGTTTATTTACTTAGCAATACTGCCACCCTGAGACGAAACTGTGATGCCATTAGGTACAACACTAAAAGAGTGAAATACCTTTATTATTATTTCAATTTCAGGTTTTAAAACGTAAATTAATAGCAAAAAAAATTGTAACAAATCTGAGCAGAAGAGTGACCACACTGACTTTAATTAATCAATCACTGTTTTACATGTATGTTAATTTCCTATTTAGGTGTTTTGTTTGTTCATCTGACGTGTACGCGTATGACTTCACGACGCCTTTGCGTTGCGCGGGCGAAGTAAACCTCAAAAAAATAAACTATCATGAGTTTGAATGTTTAAAATTCAATTTCATGAATGTTATTTATGAAATTGAAACTGTTATAGCCCGTTTGGTCACTGTTCTGTTACATAAAGTAGTCTACAGCAAATTAGAAATCTAATTATAAAAATGCTATCCAAATACGTGAAACCAGCAGCGTTTTTTTAGTCAAAGGCGGGTTATCTATTTAATATATAACGTTAAAAAAATCTCACTGATCAAGTCACGTCTCACAGTGCCATAAAACGCTTTTGACAGCCTATGTGAGTCGCACCCTGTGTGCAAACACAACGACAGGGTTAGGACACTAACAACGCCCACAAGGAGGAAGTACAATGGTCAAGTATCGATAGTTTACATGACGAGTCAACTTTTTGAATTAGTGTAATTTATTTATTTATTATTTATTTATTTATATATTTTTTGTAAATAAAACACTAAATGTATTTCTGTTTAAATAATACACTAAAAAAACTACACAAACAGCCGTTTTGCCGCTCTACGCGCAACAGGTGCTCGGATCAGCAGTGGCTGCGTAATGAATATTCATGAGATGCCTAATGAGCAGGCTGGGTATGAACTCTGCTCTGTCTCTCAAGCCAAAGTCAGTAGTTGTAGTCCACAAGCGCTGGAGAAAGCCAGAGGGGGTCCCGCCTGTGTGCCTGCCGTTCTCTATCCTCTTGTGGACACCCCTAAATGAGTAACAAAATGTCACCTTCGGTGTCGCCTCGCTTTTATTCCGAAAAGGAGGTAGCCAAACATTGCACCAAGGATTCGTGCTGGGTGTTGTTAGGGACGCGCGTCTACGATGTGACGGCGTTTCTTCGGATGCACCCGGGCGGAGAGGCGCTCATTCTCCGCCGCTCTGGCAATGACATCAGCCGGGAGATCGAAGGACCCCCACACCGGCACTCGGAGAACGCCCGGAGGTGGATGGAGCAGTACTACATTGGTGAACTCGACAGAGACAGCACAGACGCAGATACGGAGGTACGTCTCGAAAAAGCAACTCAACTTGTCACACGCACTATTTTGAGGAAGTTTAACTCTTCGAGAGGTCATATATTAAGAAGGCAATCTTTGGTTCAGGAACTACTTTCGTCTACTGTATACAAACAGAGCCGGAAAGAGACTTGAGGAAGTTTGGGGCGAGTTTGATCTAAACATTCTTTTGAATCGGGTCTTGTTAATAAATCTGTGGAGTTCGTTCACTGTTCGTTTCAAATCGAATCGGAGCGGTTCTCAATTCTCAAATAAATATGTTTACGACTCAAGTGCATACTCACTTTATCAACACCCAAATAGTGTTGTAACAAAACACTTTTTTGCTATGTTTTGCTATGTCTGTGTAAGGGAAATGAATTTTAGTATTATGTTGTAAATGCAAATTAAATTATTTTGGAAATGATTAAACAAATGAAAGGACTCCAATAAATATTATTAATACAACCTATTTAAGAAAAAACTAATATACAGTAACATGTGCTTCATACTTTTTTATGTCAGATATAAATTTATCTTGCAATTGTGAATTTATATCACGCAATTCTGAAAAAAAAAGACTTAATATCTCACAATTCTGACTTATAACACTCAATTACAAATTTATATCTCACAATTGTGAGAAATTGTGTGATATAAGTTTGCAATTGTGAAAAAAAAGTCAGAATTGTAATATATAAATAGTAGCAATTACCTTTTTTTATGTTTTATTCAGTGGCGGAAACAGGTGTCCATAGAAAATATAATATAATTTCATTAAAATGTATTTTACTAAAAAAAAAAATAAAATAAAATGTAAGACTGTTTGCATGCTCACTTTATCAACACCCATACACTCAAATAGTTTGCTGTGTCTGAGGGAAATTAATTTTAGTATTATGTTTTAAAAGCAAATTATATTAGGTTGTAAATGACGTAATTACAATAAATATTATTAATACAACCTATGCTACATGTTTTGTTTTAATATGCCACAGAATTGACACAAATATCACAGATAAATTTTTTTTATAACTCGATTTTTTTTTTTCTTCTTCCAGTTCATATTGAGAACACTCCGATAAGAAACGCCTAGATTGTCATCGTGATATTTGTGCGTCGTGTCAGCAGGTAGAGATAGTCCACTGAGGGCTCTTATTAGATAAACAAGCCTTCCGTCCCTGCTTGCCTCTCTTCTGTCACTCCCCAAGGAGCAAGCAGGGGGAAGGACCAGGTATCTCAGCTTCCAGTTTCAGCTTTATGTAATATTTTCATTTTATTGATAATTTTGTACATATCTAGGCATATAGACAAAACTGTAAGTTTATTGACAGGCTTTTATTGTCATTATGCCTGTAATAAAGGGATTGATAGGAGGCATGGACTGACTGCAAGCTCAAAGTGCAGAAGAAGGGTGAATATTTCAGAGTGTAGAAGGTGTAAATGAGTATGTGTGTGTGTTTGAGACAATGAAACCGGTCTGTCTTGTCTAAGCAGTGGCATATACTCCGGCATGACCCACAACACAATAGCTGAGAAGGAAAGTTTCCACGGCACTTCAGGTTTCACAGAATCTTGTCAGCATTCACATGAAGTATCAATGCAATTAATGGTCACTTTACATGTTCACATTTGTTTCTGAATAAAATCAAGCTCATTACTGGTATCTCAGTTTTTTAACTATAAGTGTATAGAAAATGAGAGTGTTAAACGTTTCATTGTTCATTGTTGTGATTGGTTAGAAAATGTGTACATTGGAAAACAAAATTAGCATGAATTCAAATTTTCAAACGACACTCATGTTACCAAATACTTAAAATTTGCTTAAAATTATATCAAGGCATTCATAATCAGTTCTTGGAAAAAAAATGTTTTACTTTTATAGCAGATTATTAAGTGGCATTCTACTAATTATAGTACAACTTTCATTTTCTACACTAAAACCTGTAAATATGCTAAGCAAACATATCAAGGAATTTTAAAATAGTGATTTTTTTTTTTAGGCCTAGAAAAGTGTGGAAGCCCGTTTTCCGCCTTGAATAAAAAAAGAAGGTAATTACAACTTTTTAACTCACAATTCTGACTTTTTGTCTTACAATTGTGAGTATACATCTTGCAGTTCTGACTTTTCTTTTCAGAATTGTGAGATATAAACTCATAATTTTGACTGTTTTCTCAGAACTGCAAGTTTATATCTCGCAATTGTGACTTCGTAACACAAAATTGCAAATGATCAATTCAGAATTGTGAGATACAAACTTGCAATTCTGAGAAATAAAGTCAGAATTGCGAGATATAAACTCACAGTTGTGACTTTTTTTTCTCAAAATTGCAAGTTTATATCTTTCAGTTGTGACTATGTAACACAATATTGCAAATTATCAATTCAAATTATGAGATATAAAGTCACAAATCTTAATTTTTTTTAGAACCGTGTGATAAACTCAATTGTGAGAAAAAATCAGAATTGCAAGATAAAAACTCACAATTTTTTTTTCGCAGAATTTATTTTTGAGAATTGCAAGGTTATATCTCACAATTCAGAGTAAGAAGTCAGAATTGCAAGCTATAAACTAGCAACTGTGAGAAAGAAGTCAGAATTGCAAGACATAAACTTGCTTTTGTGAGAAAAAAGACTTTATTTCTCAGAATTACGAGTTTATTTCAGAGAATTGCGAGTTTCTATCTCACAATTCTGACTTTATAGCAAGTAATTGTGAATTTATGTCCCATAATTTTGAGGAAAAAAAAGTCAGAATTGTGAGATGTTTTTTCTCAAAATTGCAAGTTTATATCTCACAATTGTGACTATATAACACGAAATTGCAAATTATCAATTCAGAATTGTGAGATATAAAGTCACAAATCAGATTTTTTTTTTTGTTGCGTGATATAAACTCACAATTGTGAGAAATAAAATGAAAATGAGAACTCACAATTTTTTTTTGTTCCACTGAATTTATTTCTGAGAATTGCAAATTTATATCTCACAATTCAGAGAAAAAAGTCAGAATTGCGAGCTATAAACATGCAACTGCGAGAAAAAAGTCAGAATTGCAAGTTTTTATCTTGCAAGTCTGACTTTATTTCTCACACTGGGGGTGTTATATCACACAATTCTGAGAGAAAGTAAGAAAGACTGTATATCTCGCAAGTTTTAGAATTACAAGTTTATTTCAGAGAATTGTGAGTTTCTGTCTCACAAGTGGCGGAAACTGTCTTCCATAGAAAGGTCATGAAAATGACTACAATTTAAATGCATTTAATTAAAAAATAAATATTTTTGGGATTGAATATACAATGTTCTCTTTCTGCTAAATTTTCTTTTTTTTTTGTAATTAATCTCGAAATCATTTTTAAAATCCTTGTGTAGTAATCACTAACAACGAAAAAGTCATGCAAATGAATTGGTTAAAAAGTGTGGGAACGCTGACTTATTATTCCCACACATTTCTGAACCAAAGTCTTTTAAGAACAGATGACATCATTAATTATTTCTAAACCCTCATTGCTGTAATCATTTAGCATGTTTATTGTAAAGCAGAAGTGTGTTGGTATGTGATACAGCGAATGAGTGTGTATTTTTGCGATTGATCATTGCGAATTGTGGCCTACATTTGATGATGTATCTAACTTTGAGTCACCTGTCCTGAAACATGCTAAAGTCATTTCTCAGCAGGTTTGATTGCAGTGTAAACAGTTAATAGTGTGAGGACTTGAATCCCCACCACTCAACGCAAGGGTTTGGCCGGACACTTTGCTAATCTGTATTTCCACATAGTTTCACAAGCACGTTTAGACACCCTCAGGTGATATATACTGTTGTAGTATAAAGTATTTTATTGCTTTGAACGAGTCTATGATTTCAAACTAGCCAGTTTTTGAGGAAAAAAGGTTTTATGTTTAAGGTTGTATGTTTAATTCAATGCACTAACTACATTTTCTTTCAAAGATCAAAAGTGCATTTATCTCATGGGATTATCTGAGGTGATTTGATATCTGATATCAGATTATGGCATACAAATTGAAATATAAAATTCCTGTTAGTTATTAAGTTACCAATGGCAAGCGTTTTTCTTTCAGTCCTATTTTTTCAGTGCTTTTATTTTATGATTATTCCAAAGCAAAATATCAAAAATAGAAGCTAATTTTAAAGCTTTTTTTTTAGGTAGATCTTTGGTGTAATTTAAGATAACCTATGCTTTAAAAATATATTTAGAAACTATTTTAAACATAACAATTGTTTCCCACATTGATGATAATGTTTTTGAGCAGCAAATCAGCATATTTCTGAAGAATCATATGACCTTGAAGAATGGAGTATTGATGTTGAAAATTCAGCTTTGTTCCAAGGAATAGATTACATTTTAAAATATATTTAAATAGAAAACACTTAATTTTCAATAGTAATACAATTTTACAAAATTAGTTTTTAATCAAATAAATGCAGCCTCACATTTGATTTTAGTGGCCATTTTAAATGATAAAGATTTATCAAAGACGAGCTCGATCTGCACACGTTCAGTAATATCTTATCATGCTTATCTTTTTTTATTACTCTCATTTTGAAACAAGCTCCTCCCTGAGATCTTGAGCCCATTGATTGTTGTTTGTTCCTACTAGAAATAACAGAAACAACAGTGACTCATGATATTAGTCATATATTCCTATTTAATTCTGAAAAACTGGCTTGACCTGTTACAAAGTTTGAAAACTTGAAGGTATTCGTAGTATTAATGGTTATGACACTGCAAGGACAAGCTCAAAATACCTTAGTCAGGCAGCAAAGCTAACATCTAAGAAATCTAGAGGCTAGTCTGTCTCTTTTTCCAAATCGATCGCTCGTGAAACCAGCCGGACCTGTTGACTAGGTGCAGGGGCTGTAGTCCATTTGCTCGTATCTAGTGAGGGTATGACAAGGCGATGACCTGTTATGGGCGTGTTGCCAGTGATGTAATGACAAAATGGTATCAGGTGGTTCCACTTCTTGAGCAGGCCTGAATTTGAATGAGATAAAAGGATGAGTGAAGTGATGCATGAATGTCTAGGTAAGTAGCTGTTAGGATTATGAAACTATTGATTGTCCTTTATAATACAGCCGGTCTTTTGGCTGTTAGTTACCTTGTAACTAGAATGGTAAGATTGTAAGGATCACTATTGTAAAGCAAGGCATCTTGTTTATAACTCTGTACAGAGTTGAAAGGACAAAGGCTTCTTTAGCACCTTTATTTACACCACTCGGACGTTTTTCACGGCACGTAGGGGTGTCAGCTCAAGTTGCGCCCACATTCCCAGTCCCAAATGCTTTGACACATGCACATTTGAATTTATGATTTAGGATTGGATTATTTGCTTAATCTTAATCTTAAGGTATACTTTGTTTTCCATTTACAGGGATGTTACGTTAAAGAAGATATAAAGAATTTGATTAATGTCTGATCATTTGTAAAAAGACATTTAGTGTTCTAGATTCCTTATTCCAAAGCAATTAACCATTAACCATCTTTTATTTTGATACGTGCCAGGCCTTGTTGCATAACTCATCTGTTTTTTGTTTGTTTGTTTGTTTGTTTGTTTTTTTTCCCATCAAAATGAGTTGCTGACTTGCTTTTAGGGATGTGCCAACACTGTTTAGCCCATAGTTCATGTTATAGCCAATACATTTTAAATTACTAGGGATGTGACGATCTGAGAACGTGACGATATCCTTGCAAAACATTTTGCAGTGTTTACATTAAAGCTGCATGATTAATCCTTAAAAGAAGATCTCTGTTCAAACACCCACGCGATCCTTTTCCGGAATGACAACAATTCAGCGGTGTATATTAAGATTGTTTCACATCAGGTGTTCAAAACATTCAAATCTGTATTTCTGCTGCTGCTGATCCAGAAAGAGCAACACAACACACATCTTTTCAGTCACATAATGATCATTATTTTTGTGTTACAGACATTTAAATAACAGAAGTAATGGCATAAAAGTTTATAGTTTGGGATTAAACGCTTATTTTCTACAGTAGCGATCAAAACGAAAGTATCTATTGTAACACTTATCCTCTTCCCTTTTTTTTCCCATTTTGTGTTTTACAGTTGAATAACTTTATTTTTCCTTATGTTTCATCATTGAGGATTTCTTTAAAAAAAGTAAAAAAAATCGTCATCTCATTCGCTTAAATGTCTTATCTCGTCTCATGGGATAAGTGTCTCGTCACACCCCTATAAATTACAGATATTTAAATACTTTACTAAATTTGTCGAAATGAGTTACAAATAAAATACTAAAATCTCTTATTAGAATGCTAAAAATGACTTTAGGGCATCAAAACATTTTATTGTACATTGTGAAATATGCATATTCAATATGAGATTAGCTAAATATTACATTTAACACCATTATTAGAGTATGTTTTAAAGACTAAATAAGTTTTGGAGAACAGAAGTTTTTTTTTTTTTCATCAAAAAAAAACTTTCTTTTTAGGGATGTGCCAGCACTGATTAGCCCACAATCATGTTAATGTTACGTCAATAACTAGTAAATGACAGATATTTTAATATTTTACAAATTTGTCTAAATGAGTTATAAATAAAAATCTTAAAATCTATTATTATGAAGGCTGTAAATGACTTGGGCAACATTATATTGTATTATATAGTACAGTGTAAGAGATTGGAAATGGTTGTAAAATGTCATAATGTGTTTTTTTGTTTGTTTGTTTTTTTTAAATCTGAAAGCTGAATAAATGAGATTTCCATTGATGTATGCTTTGTTAGGATCGGACAATATTTTTCAAGATACAACTATTTGAAAATCTGGAATCTGAGGGTGCAAAAAAATTAAATATTGAGAAAACTTGTTGTCAGAATTAGGACCTTAGCCATGTATATTACTAATCAAAAATTATGTTTTGATATATTTACGGTAGGAAATGTACAATATCTCCATGGAACAAAATCTTAATATCCTAATGATTTTTGGTATAAAAGAAAAATCTGCCATTTTGACCTATACAATATTGTTGGCTATTGCTACAAATATACCTGTGCTAATTATGACAGGTTTTGTGGTCCAGGGTCACAGAAGCGGATGCTTATTTCTTTTATTTTTGCAATGAAATATCCAAAATAATAAATATGATACAGCAAATGAAATGTATCTGTTATTGGCTGATAATGGTTGTGGTACAATTTTACCAAATTTAAAACATTTGGTGAACCTTTAACCAAGTCAGAGTGAACTGGTATAGTTGCTTGTTAATTTTTGAGAAGAACGCATAACGCAGAGGCATGAATCTCTGGAATGCTTCCTTTGTGAGGATATGAATCTCATTTCTCCTTCAATGGCCTTTTTGTTTTCCATGGCTTCAGCCACAACGCAGCATGCCAACCTTCACCAAGGGCCATCTTGGTTGTGAATGCTCAATACAGTGAAATTTACTCAAATTCCTTTCCGAAAATCGTCTCGTGGTCGCAATAGAACCTCATATTGGATCAGTGTAGTTCATGCTATAATCCAAGTATGCCTATAACCACTAGACTGTAGGATGAACGGGTATCCTCCGGTGTGTAAGATATGTTTACTGCCGGCTGCTATGCCGACAGGGACAGTCTCAGTTGCGCCAGTGTCTCTAAAACTTTTCGCCATTCTCTTTCCCTAAGGAGACTGCGTCAGACGGGAATTACACCTTGGGAGCCAAAGGTCCAATTGTAGGAGACACTTAGAAGTACTCGCTGATAGATTATAACGTAGGTCACTGATAGATTATACGCAGATGGTTTGGCCACTATCGGTCCCTAAGGTAACTAAGGTTTGCTTGCTCATTAATTGCTTCAAGCTACTGGACTGTCCCCAAGAGAGGAGCATGCTGGGTAGAAGACTCATAATCCTGGCGTCACCTGGAGACACTTGTTGTCATGGCTCTGGGTGGAACCCTGGGACCCGGAAGGGCTCTCAATGGCTGATGTAGGACAATATGGTTGTTTTTAAATGCCTTCTGGAGACCGACTAATTATTTAACATAACTTTGATTTCCCTTATGTTGCTTTAAATCAGTGCATAAACTAAAATTTACTCAGAAAGGAGACTCTTGACTGTGTCAAAGTTCACACACTGACACTCCCATGAGCCGCACACATGGTTTCGTCTTAACTAATTTAACTATAATGCATAGGGAATCATTGTGCGTACTGAATAAGTGTGATTCATATAAACCCTGTCTGAATTGTGGCTTCGCAAAGAAAAAGGGTGTATTGTTCTGAAGCTGACACCGTAGAAGTTCAGCAAAGCCAACCTACACTTTTTACGTTGATTTGCTGGAAAACTCCATTGTATCCGCAAGATCTCAAAGCTTGAAATCAAATCTATGTGTCAGAAAGATTCTCAAAGATACTAGCCAAAACATGTACATTTGCCACTGTCAGAAGGGTGTCATTTCTAAACCTTCTTTTGTAGGATCATGATGACTTTAGTGCTTTTGTAACTTTGGTATTTGAAGGGTGGTTGACTTCACTGTGCTGGTTCGGCTAGTAGATAAGAGCCTGGATTGTTCAACTTGTCAAAGTCTTCAAAAGAAATACAAATAGAGGAATGACACATCAAAGTTGACATTGATTTTGTATGATGCGTGTTAGCCCTGTCCCATTTTCAAATGCATTTCTCACTGCCTTTTAGATATAATTATTGATTTTATAGATGTCTTCTTATCTCATAAGATATCTGCATTATACAATTGTTCATTGTAGAGAAAATGAATCTGAGATGTTCCTCTTCAATGGGGAAGTTGAACCTTGCTTGACTGCTTGGGGAATATTCGGTAGGTTCAGTATTTAATTTTAAACTACAGGCATCCAGGCATCACTATACCACATTTACTGTAGGCGTTGGTATCAAAAGTTTAACATTTTTGATGAATGATGAATTAACACATTTGTGTATCATCAATATTAATGTAATATTAACAGATTGAATTAGAACAATGTTCTTAAATAATAAACTAATTGCAGGCAGTAGAAATAAGGTAAAAGTGACCCTAGACAACAAAACGCTTCTTAAGTAGAATTCATTGTATGGATAAAAAATCATTAGAATATTAAGTAAAGATCCATGAAGATATTTTGTACATTTACTACCATGGTAATATGCATTTCTAAGAACTTGTACAACTTTAAAGGTGATTTTCTCAGTATTTTAATTTTTTTGCAACCTCATATTTCAGATTTTCAAATAGTTGTAGCTCGGCCAAATTTTTTATTTTTTTTTATTTTAACAAACCATACATCAGCGAAAAGCTTATTTATACAAAACTCAATTTCAAAAAATGCACCTTTATGACTGATTTTGTGGTCACATGTTTTTTTCTGGTTTCTAAGTACTACCGATACTGTAAAAAAAGAGTTGCATTGTTAGACTTTTTTGTTTATCAATTGACTTTGTACCAAAGTCCCAGTATTTTGACATTGATTCAGGCACGGCTACACTCATTATCACACAAATTATCTCAAAATGGGAAAAAGAAGTGCTCAGGGTGTAGATGTAGGAAAGTGAGTTTTGAATCTTTGAACTTCAGACGTGCGAATCCTGTTGCACAGATTTCTAATCTTCTTGCTGATGCTCTTCCTACATGTGAGAAGGCTCTTGATCGCTGGACTCTGTACAATAGGACATGCTAATTTGTGCAGACGTGTAGATGAAGAAACCTTTGCACCTTTGTTTGAAGGGAGGGACCTGAAATAAGTATTATTGCATGTGGATTTATGGTCTTCTTTTACAAGCAAACAGCCTTCACGTTTACCCTTTTCATTTGTTTTTTCGTACCCTTTGCACTATGCAAATACAAGTACGTTTACTGGTTTAACTATTATTTTTTGACTATTTTAATTTGAAATCATGTTTATTCTGTCATAATGACATGAGAATTGAAATTGAGTGGTTTTTAAGACTAAAAAGTCCAAGCAACCTTTGCCCAACTATACCCACCCTTTCCCAGACATCTAATCTGACCATATCTGCCAACCCCAAGATAATGAAGCAGGTCACTGATGTTAAATTTGGCTTGGCGAATGAGGAAAAGAATGAAGGAAAAAAGAAAAAGAGCAAGAAAATGTTTGGGAGGACTTCCAGTTTCTGGCCCAGCAGGTTCTACCAGTTCTCTGGGTGATGCAGCTTACCAACCAACAACATCCCTGTTTATGGTGAGAGTGGACGGCTCTCAACCCCGCCTACCACTTTAAATTCCAGATCGACAGGTCTGGGATCAGTTTCGGCTTTTATGAGCAAAACAAACTGGTTAAAAAGCCCTGAACCAGCTTTGGAACAAGGCTTGAGAGGAAAGCACAAAGAGGCATTGATTTGAATGCCTTCAAAATAGCATTCATATTCTGGGTTCAGTACATGTTAAGCTTAATGTTGATTATCGCAAAAATCAATTTGCACTTGTTCCTTGTTTCTTTAAAAAAAAACCTGAAATTTAAGTTATTATGAGACATTCTGATGCTGGAAATCTTGTCAACTGTGAAACTAGAACCAAGCTTGTTCTTTTACATGCATAATGGCGGTTCATAATCTTGGGACAGTGCTGCATTCAGCAACCCTTCCCTTAGTACATTTGCGTTAACATGTATTTTTGTTTAGTCATTTACATACATAGCCTGTTGAGCAAGAAGCCAGCCTTATATCGCAGGACTTCCTCATGCTTGGCCACCTGGCCAATTGCTTCTCTCAACCGTGTTTGACATAAAACCCAAACATCCTACATGGAGATTAAAAAAAAAATAATTTGCATTTTTTACAACTGGTGTGTTTAGAGACTAGAGAAAAGTGTGGAATTGAGAATCGGACAGGTTGTCGAGGAACTTCTGCCTGTGGATTTACATAAGTGTTGCTCTGAATAGCACAAGCCAAATGTTTTACATCTGCCCCAAATCAGTGCCACTTCACATGGCTGATGTTTTCGACAGCTTGGAGTAGTCCATCAGTTGCTGCCTCTTATCAGGAGCAGTCCGTCCAACTGTGTATCCTGGCACCGATTGGATAATGGTTAATTATTGACTTGGAGGAACCCTCATGGGTCATGTGACCCTCTTGCCCTGACCACTGTTGAAATGGGTGAGGTAATGCGGCATAGCTTTTTTAAAAACTAGTATCATTTTTGATTCCGAAGAACCACTAATTGTATCACTCATTTTGTAAGAACTTCTAAAATGATGGCTTGATAAGCTTGTGTCAAGATTCTTGAATGATTAGAATGATCTAATCTTGTTCCTCAAGGGCCAGTCATTGAATGTTTGAGTTTAGCTCCAATCTGTCTCAACACACTTGCCTAAGGGTTCCTAGTTATTCTGACACCTGAGGTGTGTTTAATTTAGGCTGGAGTTAAACACTGCAGGTCAGTGGCTGTTTAGGAGCAGGATTGGACACCTTGGCCTAAATCAGGTGTAGACAAATTCGGTCCTAGAGAGCAGTGGCCCTGCAGAATTCAAGGATAGCTTCATCCTGGTTGAACCACTGATCTCACATGGACTGTTTTGTCTATGTTCTTGGTACCTTTTTGGACCTTGAACATTGAAGGACCCTTGCTGTCTATGGAGGATTTCATCAAGCGTGACTACATTTGTGTTCCGACGATGAATGTCTTATGGGTTTGGAACGACATGAGCATGAGTAATTAATGACAGAATTGTGTTTATTGTAACTATCCATTTCAGCTCCAACCCTAATCAATCACACCTGAACAAGCTCATCTTGCTAAGCTAAGGCTGTAGGCAGGTGAGTTTTTTTTTTGTTCTCAGGGTAGGAGCTGGACTGTACAGAACTGAGGCTCTCTAGGACCGGACTTACTTAGCCCTGGCGTAAATAGACCCTAATGATGTCAGTCCATGTGAACTTTGACCGTAGCACTTTTACTTTACTGGAAACCTCTGCTTGGAAAGATCAAAGGCTTCGCCAGCCAAAGATACTTAAACTTCTCGCATTAGAGAACCAAATCTTTTACAAAGATGACCAAACGTCCTCTCTTTTCCAGCACCTTTGTTAATGCTAAACTGATTCCAAATGTCTGGAATTTGTTCGTCTTCTTTTACCGAGAACAATAGGGGTGTGTTTTTCCACTTAGTTGGTATGCAGCAACATTTGTTCCTACATCTTTATCTGGGGAATGTGGTGGGTTTGAGCAAACTGAAACGTCACCATCCACTGGGAGGGTTAAGCTAGTAAGGGTTTGGCTAGGCGTTGCTGATGGCCTTGGTGCCCTTTCGAGTGTATGCATCCGAGGCTCTCAACCCCCAACTGTACTCCTACCGCCACCCCAGCACCATTCGACACACTGCCAGCCCTGTTTAGATTGTACCAGCCTGAGCTCTCTTCCTCTGTCCTCCATGCTTTTGTTCTCACAACTCTTTATGTATGTGCGCCTCTGTCATTCAGAGTCCCGGACCCTTACTGCTCCATAAAGAAGCCTTATTGTTCACCCAGAGGAATTCTTTCAGCCCCCATGCCAGTCTACAACGCCAGCCTCCATTTTACTCCATTTTTGCATTTCACCGCTGTAAATCTCATTGATGACTATTAGCAACACGAAACTCATGCTCCATGGTGAGCTCATGCTCCAAATTTAAGATGTCCCGACTGTCGCGATGGGACAACCCTGAAAACGTTTTACACTTGCTTCATGTAATGTGGGTTCTGGCACTATGCAAACTACATTGTCAATTGATTTTGAGTCTGCCAGTGCAGCTGTCAACTTTAGTACGAATGATATTTGCATACCACACCGGAAAATGATACCGTCTAGGTGTAATGACTTATGGCTGTATTTTCATACATTCCACTCTGTTGGTCTTCATGCAGAGCTTCACTCTTAATCACTGTGCTTTTGTTGAATGCTGAAAGTGCCAACTTCCGGTTGCTTTCTTTCCTTCATTCTTTTTGCTATATGTGCTTTCTAGACATCAGCGTTTACCATTAAAATCCCTTTGTAACCACTATAAAGGATTACTAACCTCATCCAAGTTTAGCTTATGTGAGAACAATCTGAAAGCCTCTCTTCTGTAAATAAGCACCCTTTATCAGGTAATAGGATGTAATGTAGTATGGTACACACAGGACTGGTAATGGGCTGCGTTGTGTGCTTAGAAAGACGTAGGATCATGCATGCTTGATTTGCAAATTTGTTTAGGTTTAATTAACTGTGAAGAAATATAACAAAGGCTTACACCATAATAATGGAAACGAAATGGAAATAGGAAGTGGGTTAGTTTGTGGTGATCATCATCTTTTTTTTTTTTTTTTCCTCCATGGCGAGGGGAGTCTTTTTGTTGTGGTTTTGTGGTACAAATAAAGTGGTTCGCCTAAATGCGTACCATGGTCTATCAGGACAACAATGCACCTCTTCGTCTATGTGACCTAGTTTATAGGTATAACCAGTCTTTTGACCATGGATCGCTTCTGAACATTTTTCCAGGTACATGTGCTTAACCACGTAACCATTTTCACATGATTAGACACAATCTAACCTTCTATCCAGTTAAACTTTATGATCTTCTTGCTTGTTCAATGAAATCAGTGAAGTTTATCAGAGATCCGCTTGCTGTCAGGATGAGCGTTTATTGCAAAGAAATCACTCTCATAAATTTATAACTTTTACAGATAAGAACGTTAATGTCAAACGTCAAAAGTTTACTCTTGACTTACATTTTATGGCTATATTTTTATCTCAAATGTAGCTTTTATATTCGTATCTAGATCATATTCCTCGTTTTTGGGAAGGGTCTACCAAGTTTTAGATGTATACATGAAACACTTTTGGAAAGTTGTTTTATCCAGCAGTGTGGAATGCCAATCTAAAATCATTTCTCTTAAATTCATATGTGACCATAGACCACAAAACCAGTCATAATGGTATAAATCTGAAAGCTGAATAGATAAGCTTTCCACTGATGTATGGTTTGTTAGGATAGGGCAATATTTGGCCGAGATACAACTATATGTGAAAATCTGGAATCTGAGGGTGCAAAAAAATCAAAACATTGAGAAAATCACCTTTAAAGTTGTCCAAATTAAGTTGTTAACTATGCATATTACTAACCAAAAATGTTGCTATATTTACGGTTTGAAAATGTACAAAATATCTTCATGGAACATGATCTTTACTAAATATCCTAATGGTCTTGGGCATAAAAGAAAAGTCAATCATTTTGACCCATACAATGTATTTTTGGCTATTGCCACAAATATACCTGGCTACTTAAGACTGGTTTGTGGTCAAGGGTCACATATACATTTCAACCTAATAACTTGATGTTGAGTGAAATAATAAAAGTACATGTGTGTTATGTCAACTACAGTGTTTATTTGGAGTCCAATAGCAACCTTATCCTTAGAAGCAGAGTTTCGCAGAAGGAAGTGTACCATATAGACTCGATCCCTTTGAAGGCTCGTTCCCCCGCTCAAACTATCTTCTGCACCACAGATCAGAGAACTCTGACAGACCCCTAATCATCCACCTAAATCATGGGACGATTAAACCTTAACCGTCTCTACAGCTACTGTCTCCTTTGAACATTTGCAACTCCTAGTCTCAAGACCCTAAATACCCTAACCAAGGTTTATTCAGTGTTCTTCCTTATAACCCTGAGATAACTGTGCATTATTTCCCCCTACTTGAATAGACTTTTGCACTTTACCAAACGGCATCTCGCCCTGCTTTTCATAAATACTTCTTCACCTGGTTTTCCTAAGCTTTTTGGCTGCAGGCGTCTCACACAAGAAGTTGACAAAGCTGGCTAAATCATCTGCCAGGCGACCACACATGACTGAACCGTCACGCTCATATCTACACCTCCACTATCCCTGTTCTCGCTTCAGCACCCTTGTTCACCTCAGCAAAAGGGCAGCACACATCTCGTATCACATGTGCTGGTCGCAACGCACACACCCGCTAATGCAACACTATTTCTGAGCTATGAAGGGAAATGATTTGCTGGCATTCACAGTCAATTTGCGGTGGCTCTTTGACCACGAACTCAAAAACAGCCTCACCACAAAATCACAAAGTTCATCAAGACTAGATAGTATCATCTTTTTGACAGTTTCTAAGTTTGGTATTTGGGTGCTTATGTATACTATACGAATTGTTCACTTGAAGGCATGTAATCAAGATGTCAACATGCCAGATTGAATCGTATCATTTGACCTCTGCTTTGTATTGTGCAAAAGGCCTGTCGTGCAGGTTTTTGTTAGTGACTGCGGTGCTCTGATAGTGACTGTATCTATAACGACAACTGTTTGTTTCTAGATGCAATCCCTTGTGTATTGTCCTAGGCTCTAGATTGGTATTTATTTCTGTGCGTTCATGTTTGAAAAAATGTTTTAGGTTTATTCTTCCTAGTGTTAATTCCCCTTTCCTCTTTTTCTTGGTTTGTGTGTATTTCTAAGATAATGATTGGCGTGGCTCATTGTAAACAGTGAAACACCCCGGCAGTCACGTATGCTGGGTGTGTTTAGGTGCAATAAATCGAAATGACCACTTGATATGGTGCTGTATTTTATAAATTGTTGTATGCCTTATTTAAGCTGCGAGTTAAGCATTAAAGTGGATGTTATCTTGAGTGTGACGACAGCATGGACTGACTCTGAGTAAGCTGTAGCTGGTGTCAGTGTCAACACAAGTTCACTGAAAGATGGGTTTGCATGTGTGTGTGATGTTTGGACCCACAGTTATCTAGAATATCTGGTCAGGCCTGTCTGCTTTTAAAAGTTTTGGTCTGTTTGCCGTAACAGGACATTTTTTTATTTTTATTTTTATTTTTTACAAAATAATAGTAAGAATAGATATATAAATATCCACAAATATTATGCTGTTTTAAATATAGATAATAAAAAATGTTTCTGTAACACTAAATTAGCATATTATGGCTTTTATAAATAATGCGACTGGAGAAAAAAACGACTGAAAATCCAGAATTTTTCATAATGTATTAAAGTTATTTTAAATTTAACGTTCTGTTTTACTGTATTTTTGATTAAATAAATGCAGTCTTGATGATCATGAGAGACTTTGTTCTATGTATATTAGTCATATACACTGGCAGTAAAAAGTTTTTTTAAAGAGGTCTCTTTTGCTCACCAAGCCTGCATTCATTTAATCTGAAGTACAGCAAAAAGAGTCAAATTTTGAAATATTTTTACTATTTAAAATAACTGTTTTCTATTTGAATATATTTTAAAATGTAATTTATTCTGTGATCAAAGCAAAATTTTCAGCATCATTACTTCAGTCTTTAGTGTCACACGTCCTTCAGAAATCATTCTAATTTACTGATTTGCAGTTCAAGAAACATTTATTATTGTTATTATTATTATTATTATTATTATTATTATCAATATTTAAAACAGTTGACAATTTTTTCAGGATTCTTGATAAATAGAAAGTTCAGAAGAACAGCATTTATCTGAAATAAGCATTTATCTTTTGTAACATTATACACTATACCATTTAAAAGCTTAGAGTCAGTATAATTTTTTTTCTATTTCAGATAAATGCTGTTCTTCTGAACTTTCTATTCATCAAAGAAACCTGAATAAAATTCTGCTCCGCTGTTTTCAACAACAACAACAACAATAATAATAATAATGTTTTTTGAGCAAATCAGAATATTAGAATGATTTCTGATGGATCATTTTACTAGAATAATAATGCTAAAAATGTGCATTGAAATCACAGGAATGAATTACATCTTAAAGTATATTCAAATAGAAAACAGTAAATTTTAAATAGTGCAAATATTTTTGCAGGCTTGGTGGGTAGAGAAGAGGAGTCTTGACTGGTAGTGTATAGTATATTAGTTTTTTTTTTTTTTTTTTTTTTTTTGTATAGCCTACTAGTTCTAGTGAAGAGTGCCTATTTTAATAGGTCTATATCTATGGTGCAGAAAAGATATTTTATATAACTGTGATATGCAGAGCCAAATGATGTGGAGTGGGTAAAAGACTAGATGAGAAAAAAAAACAATAAAAGGAACACACAAACAAAAAAATCAGGATGGAGCATGTGGTCAGGTCACAAATTTAGACTAGGTCTTCAGCAAACCAAAACTGAAGGTCATGAAAACCAGGGCTGTGACCCTGTATATTTATATATACTTCTCATACGCTCACTTATTGCTAATTCTTTCTTCTTGTTATACTCATTACACATTACTGTTACTGCTCGAATACAAGTACCATTGCTTGCAATATCATTTTATTTCTCAATAATAGCCTATATATATATTTTAATTTCTCCTGTTGTTCACTTGTTAGGTCAAGTTGTTTTGTACAATGGAAATACCAGCATGACGTTGTATTTACAACATGTCCAGATAAGACTACATCAATAAAATAAGTAATGCCTGGAAAAAAAATTCTCTGAAGCAAATAAAATAACACAATGACTTAAGTGATGTCATTGATGAAAATTTTCCAGGTCGCAGTTTTTAGTGACCCTTTTTAAGAATAGCCCACCCAAAAATGAAAATTCTGTCATTAATTATTCACCTTCATGTTGTTCCAAATCTGTAAGACCTTTGTTCATCTTCAGAACAGGAATTAAGATATTTTTGATGAAATCTGTGAGCTTTCTCACTAGGAGGGGAAAGAAAATATCGATACACGTGTGTATCGCAATATTTTGTTTGGTGATACTGTATTGATTCTCAAAAACGCAATATCTTTATTAAAGGAACACTCCACTTTTTTGCAAATAGGCTCATTTTCAAAAAAGAAAATTTGCTGCTGTACTATGGGTGCACAGGCACAATGATATTACGCAGCACTTGAATATAGTCCCCAGCTAGGTAACTTCCAACGTGACCAGCACTAAGTCA
The DNA here is from genome assembly GCA_033026305.1 of Cirrhinus molitorella. Taxonomy (NCBI): domain Eukaryota; kingdom Metazoa; phylum Chordata; class Actinopteri; order Cypriniformes; family Cyprinidae; genus Cirrhinus; species Cirrhinus molitorella. Next base: position 9,681,451 of record CM065141.1, on the reverse strand, counting down.
CTAAGGTAATAGAAAAATAGCTGGGGACTATATTCAAGTGCTGCGTAATATCATTGTGCCTGCTGCACTCATGGTACGGCAGCAAATTTTCTTGATTATTATGCCAGAACGAGAGTATAGTTCTTATCCATATCAGCCTAGAAAATCGCAACTTTTCATTTTCTGCCAGTCTTAGTACACGATGTAACTACAGAAGAGTCAAGTTTTAAATAGGAAAAATATCGAAAGTCTTTGGTTTTATTTTTGAGCGTGATGCTTATGGTCTAATCCGATTCAATGATTTATGCTAAGCTATGCTAAAAGGGCTACCGGGAGAACCGGAGATCGTCTGAATGGATTCGAAAACGGTAAAACTCATCTGTTTAACTCTGGGGGAGTTGGAAAATGAGCCTATTTGCAAAAAAAGTGGAGTGTTCCTTTAAAAAAACAAAAGTTGTATAAGATGCCTGGCAGTTGCTTCGTTTTGAGTTTTTATCCTGTCTGCTAGATTGCAGTCTTCTTATCTCTGAACGTATACAGTTACAGGAATTACTAGCATAAGGGCACGCCACTAATGTTATCAATGGAGGATGAAAGAATAGTTCCTGCTCCGGCCTCTGTGTACAAAACTAACGTATGAGAACATCATAGAATATCACAGTATATCGCCTTGCTTACAGTATCGCAATGTATTGCAACGTATATCGTATCGCAATCCCTACATCGTGATGCATATCGTGTCGCCAGATTCTTGGCAATACACAGCCCTATTGCTCACCCTGCATAGAGAGCAAAGCAACTGACACGTTTAAGACCCAGACAGGTAGCAAGGACATTGATAAAATAGTCCACTGACACAGAAGAGAAGAAATTGTTGAATAAAGTCATTATTTTTGTCTTGGAAAGCTCTCGGATTTCATCAGAAATATCTTAATTTGTGTTCCGAAGATGAACAAAGGTCTTACAGGTTTAGAAAGACATGAGGTTGAGTGATTAATGACAGAATTTCACTTTTGGGTGAACTATATCTGTCATAAAGCAGTTTTTCCATTCATTCTTCATCGCTAAAAGTGTGACTTTCTTATAGGTAGCTAGGTTTCATAAACAAACGCCAGAATTGGGAGATACTTAGACATTTATGAATACTGTATGTTCGAATTCTGTTGTACTGAATATACTGTACTGAAATTGCATGTAGCTCTGGATCCAATATAATTCAATATCATGTAACCTCTGAGTAAAGCCGGGCTCACACTGTGCGATTTTTAATAGTCCTTTACGATTGTTGCTTGTCAGACTGTACGAACATGATGATCATGTCACACTGTGGGATCTCACGTGTCATTAATGTCAGACTGTACGACAGTCAAGACGCGTTTAAAACGGGTGCACGCAAGAAAACCTGTCCGGAGTTTTACCATACATGTTCAATGACTATTCATTTCAATGGCTTGGGTGGCGCGAGGACGGTTTGTTGCTGCGTCGTCCAAAGTACACGCGCAGTGGAGCGCGCAAGCCGCGCTCAAAGTTCAAAATAGTTTAACTTTTGCCGCTGCGCTATGAAGGGCTGCGCTGAACCCCGTGGCCGGCGGAGTGATTTCTGCGTTCGCTGTGAAAGACACTTTAAACGCAGAGCTTACATGTTGCCTATCATTAAGTTTATGAATAGCGTAAGCAGCACTACAAACATGCAAATGGAAACAGCGGCACAACCGGTGTTTATTTTAGCAAATGCAGCATATCATATGATTTCGGTGCACGGCTGATGGGAGTTTATGCGGTTAGAAGAAATCTCTAGCAATAATTCTAATCATGGCTTGTCTTGAAAAACGGAGATCGTTTGACGTTCGTCGTAGGAGAAGTCACACTGCAGGATTGTGCGCCAAATCTTCTGACACTGCCAGAATTTCGTCTGAGGTAAAATTTGATCGCAACAGCCATTAATCGGCTGTCGGTGAACATGTCAAACCAGCGATCAAAGACTACAGATTTTAGCCTAGGATTATAGGAATCTTTTAGGATTTTCAAAATTTGTCTCAGACGACCAAATCGTGGCCAAAATCGCACAGTGTGAGCCAGGCTTTAGTTTGTGTTTTAATCCAGTGGGGGCCTCCGTTACTCACAAACAGCAACAGTACAACCGTCAACCTCTAGAACTTAAAGTTCTTGTGACACTGTTCTATGGAGGGGTGTGTGTGTGTGTGTGTGTGTGTGTGTGTGAGTGAAGGTGTGAAGGGGGGCAGGGTTAATCACCTCTTTAACGTTCGAAAGGTATGGTGCGACGCGAGACCCGATTAATATTTCACCTGTCTCGCCAAACTAGCCATCTGTGAAGGGTGTGTTTGAGTTTGCGTGTGACCCTATGGAGAAATGAGAAGCTCTTCCCTCCTGTGGGATGAGGTATGATGTAATTTGTGCTATGATGTGTGTATCATGTGAATAAGGCGTTGTGTACTTGGTGTGGTGGGATGATGATGATGCACCATATTGTTGAAATTTTTACTGTTAGATTTGAATGACACTGATATTTGTTTTTATTAGTATTTGATTTCATTTTCTGAACTGCAGGTATGATTCACAAGGGACACAAGGGACAAGTGTTTTCTTGAATGTCTTGTTCTATTTAGGGTTGCCAGGTTTTCACAATAAAACCTGCCCAACTGGTAGTCAAAACGCGCATTACAGAGGGTTAACTATCACCTTATTAGCAGGGTTGCCAGGTTTTTTGCAACAAAACCCACCCAATTGTCACTCAAAACTAGCCCAATCACATTTCGAATACAAAAACAAAATAAAAAAATATTTTTCCCTGTAAGTTATGACTGATAACAAATATTTTTAAGTCTTTTAAACCAATGCTAAGCTGTTAGCTGTTGTTTTTGCCAACTATTTTGTTGTTCCGTCTTTTAGTGTCCTTTTCTACTGTGAAACAATGGCCCGGGAGAGAGTTTCCACCTTGTGGAACAACTGATTACTGCAAAATAACCTTTTAAACGCATACTATTCTGATGACGAAAGTCACGTCATGTGCACTGTATGCTGTCCCTCGCATATGCTTAAAAAGTGAAGCATACTTTGGGCATTATTGTGTCTTCTTCTAGTCAGGGTTGCCAGGTTTTCAAAACAAAACCCACCCAGTTGATATTCAAAACTAGCCCAATCACATTTCAAAGGGGGGTAAATTTATTTTTTTTTTTTTTACCAGCATTCCGCTGGTAAAATTCGCATTCCAGGGGCTACATATCACTTTTTTTGGGGTCGCTTCAACCTGCAGACATGAAAAACAACCTGCGGCACCAGTTTTATCGTTTTTTAATCCATTCAGCTGATCTCAGGGTCTGCCGGTAGCACTTTTAGCATAGCTTAGCATAAATCATTGAATCTTATTAGACCATTAGCATCTCGTTCAAAAATGACCAAATATTTTTTATTATTATTCTGTATTATTATTCTGGTCTTTGTACACGATGTAACTACAGAAGAGTCAAGTTTAGAATAGGAAAAATTTTGCAAATCTTTGGTCATTTTTGAACGAGATGCTAATGGTCTAATCAGATTCAATAATTTATGCTAAGCTATGCTAAAAGTACTACCGGCAGATACAGAGATCGGCTGAATGGATATAAAACTGGTAAAACTAATCTGTTTAACTCTAGAGGATTGAAAAATGAGCCTATATTCAAAAAAAAGTGGAGTGTTCCTTTAAAGTAGCCCAATTCTGCGGGTAAAACTGCAGACTTGGCAACACTGGTTCTAGTTCACCATCTCTGATTGGTTATTTTATTGAAAGAATTTAGTGTTTTGTTTTTGTTAGTATTTATTTTGTTTTATTTAGGTTTTTGAACAACAGCAGGTCCAACTTAGTAGGGACTTTACTATATAATTTTTCTTTTCTTTTTTTTCACCAGAAATACTTCATATTTCATATTTCAGAATGTCAATTTTGATACCACAACTAATGTACTTTTGAACTGAGCACACAATTTAATCAATAAACATATAATAAAGTTTGGGATAAGCAAGATGTTTTTATAGAAGTCTTTTATGCTCATCAAGGCTGCATTTATTTGATCGAAAATACTGAATTTGTATAATTTTTAGGGGTGTAACGTTTCACAAAATTTGCGGTTCCATTCGATACGATACAGTGGTGTCACGGTTTGGTACGCTTTCAATACAGCAAAAAAAAAAAAAAAAAAAAAAAGCCAGAGAAATTTACTTGATTTTTACACGTTTTTTATTTATTAAAACTAACATAAAGAAGGCTATGCATCTCAGATCAGCGGCAGGGGTCGGATTTCATTTATCACATGAGGAGAATGAGTCGAGCTGACCAGTGAGGTGAGAAAAACAAGTAGGCTAGTTGGCGAAATCTTTTTTTTAAAACGAAGTACAAAAGCGCCTGCTTTAAAAATATTTTAGACTTTTGCTATTTATCTAAGATGATTTTGGAAGCTTCCACCGTTTGCTGATCTCCAGTGTTTTATATTTAAACTTTGTATAAGGTATTTGTTATTTTATATTAGGCTTATAGCCTATATTCGTATTCGTTTTGATAATAGATTAATCATTCTGTTTAATATAAGTGAGTTTTCCGTACAGTTTGACGTCAAATTGGCGCTAATTCAAAAGTGAAACTAAAAGTAAAATGCGCACTGACATTTATAAGCTGTTTAAAAGCGAATAAAAGCGAGGAAAAGAAGGGATATTCTAACAAATTTTCCTCACCGTCACAACCCTCCTGGAGTATTGTGTTTTTCTTTAGGAGTGGGAGGGGCAGACATCAATTTGTCTGTTACGTCGTTTGGGCTGCCTTGTTTCGTAGTGGCACTGAGAACATATTATAATGATTATATTTCACACACTCTAAGTTATTTTATTTTCCAAATGTAATAGGATTAATCCAACGAATTGAATCGTTCGGTTTGTAATGCGTACCGAACCGAAAGCCTTGTACCGAACGGTTCAATACGAATACGTGTATCATTGCACCCCTAAAATATATGTATAATTGCAATTTAAGGTAATAGTTTTCTATTTTAATATACTTCAACATATAATTTATTTCTGTGATCAAATCTGAACTTTCTTCAGTTATTAATCCAGTCTTCAGTGTTGGACAACAGTTGTGTTGCTTAATAATTTTTTGGAACCTATGATACTTTTTTTCAGGATACTTTGAATAAAACAGAAAGAAGAGCATTCATTTATAACAGAAATCTTTTTTTTAACAAAGTTTGGGGTCAGTGTATTTTTTTTTCTTTCTTTTTTGATCAAAATGAATACTTTTATTCAGCGAGGATGTTTAACTTTTAAACTTTTTATTCATCAAAGAATCCTGAAGGAAGTATCATAGGTTCAAAATAAATGTTAAGCAGCACAACAGTTACAAATATTGATGATAAATCAGCATACTTGAGTGATTTCTAAAGGCTCATGTGACATTTGAAGAATGATTCAGCTTTGCATTACAGAAATAAATATATATTTTAAAGTATATTAAAATAGAAAAACATTATTTTAAATTGCAATAATATTTCACAATATTACAGTTTTTTTCTGTATTTCTGATTAAATAAATGCAGCCTTAATGAGCAGAAGAGATTCCTTTTAAACAACAAAAATCTTTTTGATCCCCAACTTTTGAACAGCAGTGTATTTATTGACAAATAAATGAATAAATAAAAATATAAAATGAATGTTTTATGCACACTCGCTCAGCATGAAGGTGTGTGTGTGTGAAAAAAAAACTTAACACAAAGCAGGTCACCTCATGGTGGCTACCATGTTGAGATCACATGACCACTCACATGCTGCTTGCGCATTTTTTTCCTATGTCGTCAGATAGGTTCATATCTCATATCAGGCCACAAATCAAATACACAGTACCATAAAGAAATAAATAACAAATGCCAACATCTCATCTCATCAATCATGATCATGAGGGTCAAGTTTATCTGAACTGTTCCTGTTCTTCTCTTCTAGACTCTGAGACAGAGGAAGAAGGTCCCAGAAAGCACCACAGAAGAAGAAACCTCAGCCATCAATAAGTGCAGCAAAGTCGACGAAGAAACGGTATGCAAAGTGAAATAGAAACTAGTGTCACAGGCATATTCCTGACTAAAACACAAGCTACAAGTTGTCGCATGACTTTTGTTTTTTTTTTTTTCGCTTATTTTGCACTTTAATACTACATATCCTGTGTGAACCGCATCTGATAGATTGTGTGAGAGAGGCTAGACCAGTCTAAATGTATATTACTTCCTTATAACATTACAAAAACATAGTTTTACACAATTCAAAGGCTTAAAATGACTTTCTGTGGTAATCAACAACATGCCACAGATGCTGGTGATCTGGTCTGGGTAAATGCAAGTTCAGGTTAGTCATTTGTTTGCTTGACATCTGGAAGTGAAGCTTTAGTTCTTATGACAGGAAACCGCAAGCAACCATTCCTCTTTCTGCTCGCACTGACAATGTGAAATGCTAGCAGAGCAGGTGACTTTCTGTTGCTCTGTGATCATCATTTAAGACATCTTTTTAAGACTTCCTTTTTCTTGTGGTTGAACAATGCCACACGCTGGATAAAGCGAAAATACTTTTGTGCTTCACTGACTATGAAAAGATATGTGAAAAATGCTAGTTGTATATACTTTTCATTTGTTTTGTGTGTGAATGGCCTGTGTCCTCTATTAGAGACATGCAGGTCTTTCACAAGCATCGATTGTTTGGTTCAAACTTACTGAATTTGACAGACGGGGTCAACGATTTAGAGAACACTGACCTCCTTCACAAAACTGCACTATACCATTCGTCACTACTTCTAGTAATAAATACATGCATGAGTGTGTGAACTTGGAGAAGTGATTCCTTATTTACTAGTAATTTAGTAGTAAATTATGAAAAAAAGTATTAGTAAGGAAAATATATATGATTACTTTGTGTGTGTTTATAAATGACTAGTAATTTAGTAGTACATTCTAGAAAAAAGTTCTACTAATTAAGGGAAAAAAATTAAAAAGTTAAAATAAAATTAAAAGTTAAAATATATAAAATATATATTCACAAAATTATTGTTAAATTCTTAAAATTAAATTGTTAATAATACAGTAGTTAGTACTTTGTATACTGTATGTGGGCATTTAGAAAATCCTAGTAATTTAGTAGTACATTTGGGGATATATATATATATATATATATATATATATATAGAAATTAAATTCTGGGAAAACTATTTAAGAAGAAATGAAAAAGATAAAAATTTAATATACATTTACAAATTAGTGGGTTAATATGAAGTTATGACAAAATTATTGTTAAATTCTTAACATTAAATTAGTAAAAATGAATTTAATACTTTATGTATGCATGTATTTAGAAATTACTAGTAATTTAGTAGTAATTTTTGGGAAAAAAGATTAAGAATGATAAACTCTCCAAAAAAAACAGTATATTTTATAGTATATATATCTTATATATACTTTTTTTTATTTATTTATTTATGTTTTTTACATATAAGGGAGTTAGTATGAAGTAAATTTGATATGACAACTATTGTGTGATTTTTATTTTTATTTTTTTTTATGATTTTTATATATATATATATATATATATATATATGTGTATATATATATATATATATATATGTATATATATATATATATGTATATGTATATGTGTGTGTGTGTGTGTGTGTGTGTATATATATGTATATATGTGTGTATGTGTAAAAAAGAAATGTTACTAATTAAGGAAAAATAAATAATAATAAAACATAATAATAAAGTTCATTGTTAAATTTTAACATTAAATTATTAATAATACAATAAGTTATTACTTTGTGTGTATTTAGAAATTACTAGTAATTTAGTAGTCAATTTTGGAAAAAAGATTTTACTAATAAAAAAAATTATTTAAAAAAACATCTAAATATATATTTATATATTAGGGGGTTAGTATGAAGTTATTTTGGTATGAAAAAATTATTGTTAAATTATGAATAATATATTGTTATTACTTTATATATGTGTGTATTCAGAAATCACCAATAATTTAGAAGGAAACACTGATAAAAACGTGTTACTAATTAAGGGGAAAAAAAAATCACATGAGGGGGTTACTACGAAGTTAATTGATTTGACAATTATTTTTAAATTCTTAGCATTAAATTATTAATAATACATTAAGTTGTTACTTAATACTTGTGTATTTAGAAATTAGTTTTAAAATGATTTTTACATTTTAATATAATTTATTCTTTACTATAAAGATATGATATATTATATATACACAATTACATAAAAATAAAAATCTACATTGTATTATATAATATTATATAAGATTTTATTATATAATAATATTGAATAAAAAAATTATATAAAAATGGTTTATTTTGATTGTACAGTAAAAATATGACCCACCCAGTCTTTTCATAGTATGATTCACGTGTTAATTATTCTTACTTACTCTCGCTCTCAGGTGTTACACTACAGGCCAAAACATAACCCGTGCATTAGGCTTAGGCATAACAGCCAACACAGTAATTAGCACTGTAATGAAACTTGTAAGCCAAACAGGATAGGCAACCAGTCCAGACCAGATTTCTGGGTTCATTATAGCGGGAATGTGGTCTCAACACCGGTTTATTGCCGCACTCTCATTCATTCCACAGTTGCTGTAAAGCAAAAGCCGTTAACCCGTCCTACCATCCGCACCTATTGATGATGTGACAGACAATTCCTAGAATTAAACCTGAATACATTGTTCAGTCCTCCTCCTCATTCCACAAAACCACTCAAGTGGGTGGTTACGCAAACTTGTTCTTGGTATTCTGACCAAGCAGTGATAACTAAAAATAAAACAGGCTAAATCAGAGCTATGATGAAGCTTTTTTTCAGTGTCATTGAATTGCAGTGACCTTTTGTACTTTGTAACTATTGCACACCTAGCGTGGTCCTACAACCCAACACTGGAGAAGTGTTAATGGCACATGATTACTGAAATGTCAGCCTACTGTTTCATAAATTACATACTTAGAACCCTCCATATATAGGCGTTTATTGTTTCAGGTGCAGTCTACCTTGACTTCAAGGCGTCTGCTTCCTGTCATTGAGTCTTGGTGAAGTCCCTATAGGTCTCAGGCCAATATGAACATCTCAGACACGCCCACCACCTCTGCTTCACACACATAGTGACCCCTAGTGGAAAACATAGGAAGAGCATCTGGTCAAAGTTTGCACCATAAACAAGGAAGTGTCAAATGATTCTGAACTTTGTTACCTTTTACATAATGGCACGGATATTGAATGAGATGGCAATAAAGCCATAGTTCACATAAAAATTAAAAAATTCTGTCATTAATTACTCACCCTCATGTCCTTCCAAACAAAATTAAGATATTTTTGATGAAATCCAACAGCTTTTTGACCCTGCACAGACAGCAACGCGACGGACACGCTCATACATAACTATGAGGATACATCAAAATAATAATATTAGACTAACACGTCAATTAACATAATATTTACATTTTTTGCATTGTCCTTACAGGACCTGGTAGACTGGCGGAAGCCACTGGCCTGGCAGGTCGGAAACCTTGGAGAGAAATATGACACATGGGTCCATCAGCCTGTGGATAGACCGATCAGACTGTTCGGAAATGACTTTTTTGAGGCCAACACAAAGACTTCATGGTAAGAGAAATCAAATAACTGGCTGCTGTTTGTTTAGTTAAACATTCTACCTTAGTTTTATTATGCTACAGGATTTGCTATGTTATGTTTGTGGTGGTTAATTAACAGATACTTGAACTTTGCTGTTTGTGTGTGTTTGCAGGTACATGGTGCCAATTGTATGGCTGCCTTTGGTGATCTATCTGAGCTGGTACTGCTACACAATACTGGCACAAGAGAGGACAAGACTGTTTATTACAACAGGTGTGTGAAATGTGTGTTTTAAGACACAGTTGATTTACTTAAAATCCACCCACGTGTTATTTTAGTTTGTTCTATATACACTACCACTCAAAAGTTTTTGAACTGTAAGATTTTTAATAGTTTTAAAGAAGTCTCTTCTGCTCACCAAGCCTACATTTATTTAATCCCAAGTACAATAATATAGTAATATTTTTACTATTTAAAATAGCTGTTATCTATTTGAATATATTTTAAAATCTAATTTATTTCTGTAATTTCAAAGCTGAATTTTTAGCATCATTACTCCAGTCACATGATCCTTCAGAAATCATTCAAATATTATGCTGCTCAAAAGAGTAGAGTAGTTTTTTTTCAGGTTTCTTTGATGAATAGAAAGTTCAGAAGAACATAATTGATGTGAAATAGAAATCTTCTGTATGTTCATCACTTTTTAATCAATCATAATATAATAAATTATAATGAAAATTTGGCTGTGATCACAGGGAAAATTTACATTTTAAAATACATTCAAATAAAAAACTTTTTAAATTATACAAATATTTCAAAATTGTACAGCTTTTGCTGCACTTTGCAGTCTTGGTGAGCGGAAGAGACTTCTTTAAAATACATTATAAATCTTACTGTTCAAAAACTTTTGACTGGTAGTGTATTTTTGTTATTTTTTTTTCTACATTGTGTTTTATTTTTATTTTTAAACTTAATTATTTTAGTTATTTGCCAAGGCAATTTAAATTTTTTGTTTTAAGTGTAAGGTTAAGTTAAAAATAACAGCACTGTCATACACACCCTCATGTCGTTCCAAACCCTTAAGACCTTTGTTTATCTTCAGGACACAAATTAAGATATTTTGATGAAATCCAACAGCTTTCTGACCCTGCATAGACAGCAATGCAACTGACATGTTCAAGGCCTAGAAAGGTAGTAAGGACATTGTTAAAATAGTCAGTGGTTCAACTGTAATTTTAAGAAGCTACAAGAATACTTCTTGTGCACTATAAAAAAAAAAAAAAATTACTTTGTTCAACAATTTTCTTCTTTTTCTTGTCAGTGGACTGTTTTAACGATGTTCTTACTACCTTTCTGGGCCTTGAACGTGTCAGTCACATTGCTGTCTATGCAGGTTCAGAAATCTCTCGGATTTCATTTAAAAAAAAATAAAATAAAAATCTTACAGGTTTGGAATGACATGAGGGTGAGTAATTAATGACAGAATTTTTATTTTTGGGTGATCCCTTTAAGTAAGCATTATGGATTGGTGAATTATTTTTATTTATTTCATACTTTAACTTTTCAGACTACTCCATTCTGGTTCACAAGTACAGCTTTCCGTTCATCTTCATGTTTGGCATGTTTCTGTGGTCGTTCATCGAGTACTGCATCCATCGCTTCGTCTTCCACATGCGTCCACCCGCCCACAATTATTACCTCATCACGCTGCACTTCCTGTTGCATGGCCAGCACCACAAGGTGTGTGATTTTGAAACTTGAGATTCATTAATAATTCAGTGAAAAGATTAATTTACATAATTTAATTAGA